>CAUJNA010002446.1:282500-710000 GCA_963377175.1 Effrenium voratum | reverse complement strand
GACTCCTTGCAATGACTCCTTGCAATGACTCCTTGCAATGACTCCTTGCAATGACTCCTTGCAACGACTCCTTGCAATGATGTTGCTTCTCGGAGCATACATTCGCAAACGCTGTATGATTTTATAGCGTTTTCCTCGCCACGCAGCCATCCTTGAGTTTTAGAATTGTTTGGCGTGCATACGACGAGGCAAAGTTCTTCCGCCCCACCGCTGCCCTCAAAAGCCAGAGAATCCAGCGTCCAGCATGCTGAAGTTGTTGACCGCACTAGGAATGCTTGATTGTTTCAGGAATAAGCATGCTGAAGCTTCTTGCGCTCCAAACTTTTCTGGGTGGTGTTACTTTCAGAAGGGCCCTCAGTGATTGTCTCAACTTGCTGCTGCGATAGGCAGGAGAAGAGAAATGGAATGGCCCTTTTTTTTAACCATCCAACTGCTGGTTTCCTTTCAGATTGCCAAGTCACAGACTAGCATGTCTAGATGTAATCCCCCAAGCCAAAACAATATATCCTAAACTTGGTTGCTGTAACAACCCCTCTCCTAGTCAACTTCGAGTTGACTGCCCCGGCCCAGTCCGACGTTTGAACAGCTGAGCCAAACAAAACCTGGCAACAAACTGGTCTACATGCAAAGACAGCTGCCGACCCCGGACGCGGATGATGATATGATGCCAATGACCGTCATCATCCGCGCGGCTGGGGATGCAGGGAATGCTACGAAGATAGTTATTGTCATCATGGTGATCATTACCAGTAGGGTCGGCGAAGCCGGAGGCCGGAAGAATCAAATATACAAACACTCTATAGTTATCTTTCTCTTTCTTTTCTTGACTCTGTTTTCTTTTTCTTCTTCCTTTTCGCTGTTTCTGTTTGTCTCTGTCGGATTTTCCTTTCTTCCTTTCTTTCTTTGTTTCCTTCCTTCCTCCCTTCTTTCTGCCTTTCTTTCTTTTCTTTCTTTCTTTATTTTGTGTGTTGCTGCGCTGTTTTTTCTTTTGCTTCTTCAATATGTCTATCTTTCTCTGCCTATCTATCTACCTGCCGATCCGTCTATCTATCTATCTGTCCATCTCCCTATCTATCCATCCATCCGTCTGTCTACGTGTCTATCGTTATCTATTTATCTATCTCTCTCTCTCTATCTCTTTAGCTCTTGTTTTATACTCCCTTTCCCTCTCTTTATCTCTCTATCTGCCGCTCTTGTAATCCTATCTGTCAATCTGTCTGTCTATCTACATCAATCTGTCTCTCTCTCTCTCTCTCTCTCTCTCTCTCTCTTTCCAACCATCTACTTTCTATCTAATCTGTCTTTCCATCTATCCTCTCTATCTATCTGCTTCTCTCTCTGTTTCTGTCTATCTATCTATCTATCTGTCGATATCTGGTGTTTTTGGCGGGTGTGAGCTCGAAGCTTTGTTTGCTCAGGGAGGGTCAAGAGGGGTCCACACAAGAGGAGAAGACAGCATCAAACGCATCAAGTCCGACACAGTTGCCAAACGAATCAAGCCAACGCCCACCTCGGAAAGCCCAACAATGAGAAACACTGATTCTGAACGAAATAAGCTCAGCGGATATCTCCAAGAGCATGCGGCGCTCTTTTTGTGCTCGGGCCCGACCGCAGCCGATCCAAGCCACCAATCATAGCGTAAGGTTCAGCCGACGGTGCCCGACCGGGGCCCAGACAGTGCCAGCGGGCCCTGATCGGGGCCTAGCGCAATCGATCGCGCCCGACAGTGCGATCGGTGCCCGACCGGGGCACGGAGAGCAAACCGCCCACCAATCATAGCGCAGCTCCGGTTTTGCTTTGCTGTTAAGGCACAGCCAGCGCAATCGGGCACCGATCGGGGCCGACGGTGCAATCGGTGTCTGAACTGCGGCCCGGGAAGCCAACCACGATTCCAAGCCGCCGAAGCGGGCGGGGAGGGTTCGGGTTCGGGTTTGGGGCGTGTCGTGTCCGCTTGGGGGGGAGGGGGGGGGCGTTCAGGTTCGGGTTCCGGTTCGGGTTTCGGGTTCTGGGCCGGGAGTGCTCGGGCGGGCGGGGGGGGGAGGTTCGGGTTCGGGTCCGGGGTCGGGTTTGGTTTCGGGTTCGGGCAGAGCTCCCTTCTTTTTTTTTGGGGGGGGGGAGGTCCGGGGGAGGTTCGGGTTCGGGTTCGGCTTCGACTTCAAGTTTCTTTCTTTTGGGTCGGGTTCGGGTTTCGAGTTCGAGTGGGGTACCTATTGAAGTGTTCCATCACGCCTTGAACCAAACCAGCCTCCCTAAGGCTGAAGAACACGGCCCCCTCAAAGGCCCTCAACAACAGCCCATTTTGAGGCCCGAAAACCATCGGGAGCCTTAGGGCCGGACTCCACTCAGACCTTCAGCTTAAACCATGGCAGGGCGGCAGGATGGCAGCTCGATTTGTCCTGATTGATCTTCTTCTCCCTCACGGGGGTGGAAGTACGCACACCTCCGGCAAACAGATCGCCACGTCACAGGTCCGTGTTTTGGTTTTGTTGTTTAATTCCATTTGCTTAAGCCCCCTGGAAAAGACAAGAATATATGTCCAGTAGTGATAGATTCCCTTTAAAACCAACAAGGGAAAACATGAAATATTCTTAAGCAAATGGAAGTTTATCACTATAGAGTCACGCCCTAAAGAGATTGGCAGATGAAGGGGAACGACTTTGAGCTGCTGGCTTTGGTACCCGAAGACCGCCAATGAATGACCCAAGACAAAGCACATCCGGTGGATTCCAACGGGAAAGAACAATAATCTGGGTGAATCATACTATTTTTCACAAGCCTGAAATTTGCGCTGGTTGGGTGGCTCGCCACATAAACAAAACCATTTGGGCTGAATTCGGTCGCGTGAGGTGCTTGAGGTTGAATCGGCGCCCTTCGAAGGGCAGAAGTTGCACACGGGCCGGGCCAGTCCTACACCTATGAACCCTCCTTTTATGGCTTCCTTTGAGGGAATCCACCGGCTCATTCCCAACACGCTGGGTCATTGCCTAGTGAGCACCATCCAAATGGGTGTCTCACTTGGGTGTTGGATTCGCCAAGTTGGTAAGTTGTCATGGGAACTGTTCGATTACAACCCACTGTTGTGTCCTTCGCCAAGTGGCTAACCAATTACTAACTTGGATCAAGGCACGCCAACAGTTCCCTCTGATTGGTGGTTTGGATCCCGGTGGTTTGTAGGATCCTGGTTTTCCCACCTACCCTCTACCAAAGCCAGGGGTTCAAATCCGAATCCAAACCACCAATCCAACCCACCAGCTACCTCCATTGCCAAACAAAAGGCTCGCCTTTCCAATTGCGGCCCTTTCTTCAGGAAGGCCCTTGGATAAGGGTTCAGCCCACTTAGTAAGTAGTTCATAACCATAACCCCAGTTGTAACCGCCCTTAGTTGGGTGTTCAACCGCCTTAGTAAGTAGGATATGACCACAGTTGCTCCAAATATAACCACGGTTGCAACTTACCTGACTTTTCCCCAGGTTCGGACGCCAAGCACGAAGCGGAACCTAAGGTTTGGCGTTCCTACAAGTTGCGGCGTGTGTTCCTCACCTCCCCGAGCCAAAAAAAGCTGCCGCCGCTGAGAGAAACAAGTATACAGCAACCACACACACACACACCCACACACGTACTAAACCAAACCAACCTTTACCCTCAGTTGCAAGGGAGCGTTGCACCCCACTGGGGCTCTAGATTTGCCCCCAGTTACGCAGTTAAACCCCCTGCATTAACCCCCTGCGTTAACCCCCTGCAAAACCTTTTTTCTTGGGTTTCCAATCATGACCCGCGATTCCCGATTCCAACTTTAGAGATTCAACTCCGAATCGACCGATTCACACAAATGCATTCCCTACCATCTGACTGGGAGATTGTTCATCTGGTATCCCCCAAAAGGGCGCGTCTCTTAAAGAACCCTTAGTGATTCCACTTCTGCTGCCTCCATGATCCTTTAAAAATGGGGTCATTACCCAAAGCAAAGGGGTCATGGACCCATTGCCACTGAACAACTGAGTAACACCCAAGTCGGGAACCACCTCCAAAATGGTCGTGTCGATCCACCAGTCTTCGACACCAACGTGGGGCCCAACACCGGGGGCAATCTGAGGCCGACGCTGGGGCAAGCAGCAGTGCTCCCCCATGGCGCAGGCTTTGCGCTTCAACTCCCGCCGCAGTCTGGCGACAAGGGATGGGCCGAAAACCGCAAGGGAAGTGAGCCCACCTGCACCCTTAAAGGACCCCCCCTGGCTTTTCGCCTGTAAACACACCCTTTTTTATGGGCAAAATGCACCTTTGTTGTGGTCAAAAGCACACTTTTTTTTTATGGGTCAAAGGCAGAAACAAAGGGGGCAATTTAACCTCTGTTCATTGCAACTAACCTTCCGTTCGTTGGTAACTAACCTTCTGACATTTTCATTTTTGGTGGCTAGCTGCATGCTTTTGACAGAAGAACTCGGCGAAGCAAACGCGCAGGCAAAAGTATCTTGTCAGGCGTATAGTTCTGTGTAAACGCATAACCTACACACCTCACGCCTTGATATATGTATGTATTGCAAGGCGTATAATTGAGTTCGAGAGGGCAGCAATAGTTAGCGCTCAGCAGCCCTGGCAAAAAAAAAGGCGGAAGCAAAACTCAAAGTTTTAAAGCGATAGCCGCGCCGCATACCTGTAAGTGCCCACGCCACTGGGCAATGCAAATTTGAATCCACAGTAGAAGGCCAGGGCGTCCGAACACATAATTGCACGCCAGCGCAGGCCAGTGGGTATGAACAACGGACAGTGGACATTGGACAAAGGACAGTGGACAGTGGGATGACAAAGATGAGGAAAGCCAGCACAGCTGCCTGCAAAGGGTCGGGTCACAAGAACGCACGCATGTTCCATGTCCTGCGTGTGCTCGCAAAGCGCGCAAATGCTTTTGTCTATCAACCCTAGTCAGGGGACAGCGGCTTTTTCCACTTCACAGCAATCAGTCACTGCTCTGCATGTGGCATTCTAATCCAGGGCGTTGCTCCGTCGACTGTTTAAAAAGCCCCAGCCATCCACACACAGCGCACAGAGCACAGTGGACTGCTACCAGGAACACGAGTTTCCCGCTCACAGCCCTCAAAACTTTGACTGACTGTGCTCACCTACGCAGATTCTGGGGCGTTCTCTGGAGTAAGAACTGCCATGCGGGTTCCTTCTGCTTCGCAGTCCCACAAGATTACATAGATTGCCGTCACCCGGTTGCCCTCAATCTTGCGCACAGCATCACGCATGACGTACGTCATCTTCCCGTGGAAGGTGAAGACAGGGTCCAGGGTGCACAAGCTACAGCGCATCCACTCCGCCAAGGCAGCGTGCATGGTAAAGGGCTCGTACCTTGCGCTCAAAGCGTAAGCTCAGCTGAGGGACACTTACGTAATCAGCATGTTCAAGCATGGTTCATGTTCTGACAAGACGCGGCCGCGGCTGAATGTCTTGCGTGTCAACGATGGTGTCGATCTGGCCCAGGTCACCCTCGCCAAGGATTTCCGAAAACCAAATGTTCCTCATCAAAGGCACCACCAACCCGGCCATGACAGTCAAAGAACAGAGGACAGGGTCCAGTGCACAGGGCCGGAGCCAAAATGCTACAAGCGGTGCGCTCACATAATGCCAGAAACTGGACATTACACAGCGGACAGCGCGTGCGCAAGGTTCATGACTGAGCGCTGATCAGCAAGGGAGTGCCCACGGAAACTTGAAAATGCCCATTGGCCCTGCAAAACATTGGGCGCACGGGCCCTGCTATAGGAGAAATGACAGCCTGCAAGCGTCGAAAAGCTGGGCAAGACGTCAAGACGTCATGGCTTGCAGGATTTGCCCAGCGGAGCCGACAAATGCCGGAATCCATAAGACACAAGGAACAGCCACGCGTGACACAAAATGAAAACAGGCCCCCGTAGACCAAAAATGGTGAGAATTGACCGACGCCACCTCCGGTCAATTGCCACCTTCAGTCAGCTTTGAGCCCTGCGCACCTGCCTTTTGCACGCGGTCACACACAGCAAGCTGAGACGATTTAATTGGTGCAGCGCTTCCAGCTGCTAGAGCCCGGCTCCAAGCTTACCATGGGGCGCTTCCAATTCGAATTTTGCAGCTTCTGACGCTTTGAATTCCCAGCAGGCGGGGTCTTCCAAGTGGAACTCGTTGGAGGCCGCTTCCATGACGGTGATGCTGCGGTCCCGCGGCTTGGCTGGGAAACAGTGGACGGTGGACCGTGCAACAGTGGACTGCCTTGGCCCTTGCGCTGTTCCAGCCACTTGTCCACAACCCACTTGCCCATCAAAGGTGGGTAGGACTGGCTTTCCTTCAGAAGGGCTTGGTCTCCACTAACAGTGGTCTTGCTGCTCTTCTCGTCAACCTTCACCAAAGCTTTGTGGTCTCCGTTTGGGCATTCGCACTTCTGGTGCAGGCTCTGCACCCAAGACTCGCCAGCAAACTTGTACCGCTTCAAAAACCTGGCCCCGAAAGGGGCTTCAATCTGAAACGCGCACCGGGCGCAAGTCGCTACGCAATGCCCGAACGCATTAAACACCGTCTCGATGGGCTTGAAGCGGAACATGATGCTTCCTGCTGGCTGTTCGATGACAGGCCGCACCTTCCGCAACATGGCGACGGCATAAAGGAAAGCAGCGATAGACGCCATGTGGTTTCCTTGCTTCACAGGCTCGTAGCCCGCCCTACCTGCAGGGTTTTTCACAGTTCTTCGGCAGTTGGCGCTATTCATGAACACCCAACTGCTGCACACTGGCGCCATCCAGAGTAGGCCACCCTCCTTGATTTCAAGCACTGCTTGCAAGGCCCGCATGAAGCCGTGCTTGGACAAAATGTTCTCCGAGTCCGGCCCGTCGGTGTTCGTGACTCCGGGGACACGATTCTTGTCCATGGCCACGCTTGCCTGGCCAGCCTTTTGAGCAGCGCCAGCGATAGACGCTACCCCGCACCACAGCTCCACAACGGACAGTGGACGGTGGACAGGGCACATCTCCAACGCCATGACCAACGTGAGACCAAACACTTGCATTTTCGTCAAGCTCGAAGGGATCGCCATTAGTCACTTGGCGCCAGCCCGCTGCAAACTCTAGCAAGTCACTGGAGCCAGCTTGCAAGCAGCGGCAGAAGTGAGCAACTTGCGAACACTGCCAAACTGACGGGCAAGCGCATTGCAACAAACGACTTGGCATTTTGCTACAATGGCTGCTTTTAGGTGCTTGCAGGCAATGGCAAGGGCAATGTCTGTTGACACTGCCCAAGAACCTGCCCTGACAACCCCCCCCCAAGTTGCAGTGAATGGATGGCACATGGTAAACATCCACGGTGGACAAAGCACAGTGGACAGCCATCACGCTGCAATCCCCCAGTTAAACAAGAGCCTAACAACTCTTCACACCCCAAAGGACTGACGAAATGATTTGGCGCCAGCTGCAAATCGCTGCGCTGGTGGCCCGTCGCCCTCAGACATGCACTTCTGCATGTACTTCCAGTACAGCTCTTGCGACCAGGTCTTTTGCTTGCCACCCTTCATGCTTGAAGCCTTTAAGTTCTTCCGGAGCGTCTCGTAGTCCTCCTTCATTTTCTTGTAGATTGCCAGCTTGGACTCATCCAACGGCGGCCGGCGGCCAGCAAAGGTGTCCTTGGTGCCCCTTGCAGCCCGCTTGGCCTTGTCAGCGCCTCTCATTTTGTCAGGCGCTGAGTGCGCGCCCTCTTGCTTGAGACACCTGTTGATGGCGGCCTTTGTGGCTGCTGACTTTGGCGTTGGCTGCGAGCACGCGGACAAAGAAGCCACAGGCGCGCCAACACTTGGAGCCTTCGCAGGCGCTGGCGAACTTGCTGCCTTTGCGTCAGAAAGTAGTGGCGTGCTGGCAAAGTCCCACAAGCGATCTTCTTCATCATCAGCGAAGCATGCTAGGAAGCCGGCCATGACACAGGGCAAGGAACCGGGAACCGTGCACTGAAAGTCGGGGACAGGGCTTGAGTGCAAACGTTGACAGCATATGCTGTGACGCCCTGCTGCGGCATGCAACAATGTGTGCGTGTAAGCCTGCATGCTTGCGCCTGTGCTGCCTGCCACTTTTACATCTTGCTCACACGGCTCGTAATGGTCTGTCAAAACCGGCACGTCGCTTCGCACGCCGTGCAAATGCAGGCTGCTGTGGCCAGGCCACACGCAAACCTCATGGACTGAGGACAGTGCGCAGTGGATTAGGGCTTGCCTGGGCCACACACCAAAAAGCACTTGTCCTTGAGGACGCGCTTCGGCTTCGCCAGCATCCAGCAAGGCTTTGCCGGGAAAACGCCCTTTTGCTGGCTTGAGTCCTCATAGCTGAAGCTCATCACGAGCTTTAATGCTCCGTTGGTTGTCTGGCCCTTCTCCCAATCCACAACAGCAAACGTCAACAAGCTGCCGCAGTTGGTCAAGTCGGCAACGGCGCGGGCAGGCAACTTCTTGGCCTCAAATGCGCAATCTTCCACGCTCTTGACCTTGATCCCGTCCGAGCCTTCTAGGCTGACTTCATGGCATGCCACGGAGAAGGTGACGACGTTGTGGTCTGCGAGGTAGTCCGCAAACTTCTGAAAAGTGGCAGGGCGCCTCTGGAACGCCGGGTCCCAGATGGGACCAAATCGCCTCGAAGTCCGCCGCATCCATCTTCCAATGGCACAAGTGCCCTTTGCGCTTTTGCACCTTGGCAATGTCTGCGTCCCCGGTGTGGAATTCTCCGAAGGTCTGAAACAAAGGGACCTTTGCAGAGGCCACGCCGTCCTCGAGAGCATGGAGGAAAAGGTGCCCCTTGGAAGTAAAAATCAGATTGAAAAGCTCTGGTTGGCTGCTGTGGACAGTGGACAGGTTGCCATGCGCCTTGCGCAATTCTTCCAGGGACTCCACAACGCAATCGTCCAGGAAGGGCTCACCTTCCTCCACGTCGTCTCCAATGGCCTCTCCAGCTCTCTTGCGCCCGTCAGCTTTGTAAGGGCAGCCTGAGGAATTGAAGAGTTTGTTGTGGCTTGCAATCGCTTCCTCATAGTCAGACTTCAGGCGGGCAAATTTGGGGCCCCACTCGTCCAACGCATTCTGGCGCATTGCCAAGTTCCCGTCTGCCGTGGGGAAGGTCAGACTGTACAAGCTCGAGTCGTTGGTGGGCGTAGTGCCTTCAGGCGTGTACTCCTTGACCACAACATTTGGGAGAGACAGGAGCTTCTGCCTGATAAGCCTGTCCATGGCCCTCCCAACTGCAGCGGTCAGCCATTCAGCATTCTTCTTGCGGACGTCGCCATCCTGGTCGCCACGGGCCCAGCAACAGGTCACAACCATCTCCTGTGGCTCCTTCGGCCTTGCGCGCGCCAAACCTTGGACAGTGGACAGAAGAAGGGAGTCGTCGTAAGGCAACAAATCAACGTAGACTGCGCCAAACTGCTGACTCATGTTCATGCCTTTCCACAGCCATTCCTTCAACTTGTCCATCAAGTCCACGCCAGAGATGTGCTGCTTGTGCATCTGAGCCTTGGACAGATTCTCTGCAGCAACAACTGTCTGGCCTTGCATGGGGAGGACATACTCACTGTTGGGCTTCATCTTGACGAGTGGCACGGCTCTTCTGTGCCACAACTGGCTGCTGCCAAACAAGCAAGCCAGCTCGCCGTCATCCTTCGTCTGATTGCTCATGCACATGATCATGGGGTGGACGGACGGCCGTGTGCGAGAGTTGATGCTTTCGTTCGAAAAGACGATCTGCCCGCGCCTTGTCTTGAGGTTGTACTCCTCCTTCCTCAGGAAGTTCTCTACCTCGTCCTGCACCTGCACGGTCTCCTGCTCTTCATAGGTGTGGCCATGCCCTGCCACATTGGGGCTAATGATGATGGCCATGGTCCTCTGAGCGTTGTGGGCGCACGCGTCGGAAATCAACCGCGCAACTTCCTTCATCCCTCGAGACGCTGCAGAGCCAAGGGATGTCAAGTTCGCAATGTAGACAGTGAACAGTGAACAAGCAGGGATGATTTGCTTCTCTGCCCAAGTCGATGCGCAGCTGCTGACAAACGGCGCCACATTGTCACTTAGCCCCAAGCACCTGATAGGGAACTGGGCATCGGCTTGCTTCTCGACAGCTTCCGATATCATCCGGTCTTGGTGCCTCAGGAACTCAACCTTGCCGACCTTCTGCATAGAAGTGAAGTCTGCCAGCGAAGTGCAATACTTGGTCCACAGAGAGACATCCTTGTCCAACTTTGCCTTGAACAGGCGCAAGGATGCCTGCCACACGAGCGTGGCAGAAAACAAGATAAAAACATGACACTGCGCAAGCAACTTGGCATGACACACAGCAATGAACGGCAGCAAGCAGTGAATGAGTGCAAGCAATTAGTAATGAACTAGCACATGCGGCTGCCTTCTCCTGCTCAAACTCGGCTGCTTCCTGCGCCGCTTCCAGCTCGATAGGCTCCTTTCCAGCAGGAGCATCCTTGCCCAAGTGCAGGTAAAGGAACCGGAAGTCCCCAAGCTTGAGGGTTGGGTTCATGGCTTTCACGCGGTCTGCCAACTCGCGCTCAAGGCTGCCTCGGAGAAACGTCCTCTCAAGCTGCTCAAACTCGTCGCCAGACATTTCCTTCTGCATTTCTGGCCTGAAGTGAACCCAAAGGCATGCCTGGTAGTAAGCGCTGACAGGGTCGCTGACACGGAACTTGTTCGCGTGGAACCTCAGGTTCGGCTTCTTCTTCATGCGCAAGGCGTCCTTGAGGCTTTTCACAAACACATGGATAATGTGGAGCAGGAAGCACTCGTTCTTCTCCGCTGACGGCTTGAGGATTTCTTTCCACACCCCCGATGCCTCCGCCGGGGCGTCCGCGCCCAGAATGCCAGACTTGCCAAACAGCTTCATCGGGACGCCTGACTCCGCGTTCTTGTAGTTCTGCCAGTGGTACGCGAGCGTCTCGCGAAACTTGACCGTCTGCTGCGGCAACAGGCAGATGACCCGAGCCTCCAGCTCGGAGATGCATTGACTTTGCACACTTGTCAGGCTGTTGTACTCCTTGATCTTCCTAGGCAAGCCAGCAGCCACATCCTGGCCAGCCTTGGCCAAGCTGTCGGCCAAGACGTGATAGATCTGAATGGGGTCCGGCCTGTGGCTTTCGCTCACCTGAAACTTCGCTGACAAGCTTCGGTGTCGCTGGACCTCTTCGTTGGGCGCAGGGTTGTAGGTAAACTTGACAGTGAACAGCGAACGGAGGACAGGGAACACTGCCCGAAGCTCTTCGTTGCTCAAGTTCACCATGGCCAGAAGGATCATTTTGATGGCCAATGACCTTCCGAGCCCTACGCTGAAATTGACAGAGAAGTCGCCAATGGGGGTTCCCGGCGGAACCGAAAACAGAAGATCCAATGGGTTCTGGACACTGTTGAAGGTGTTCTCCAAAATGGAGAAGGCCGTCTCCAGGATATTGACCATGTTGGACCGCCCTTTCAAGGAGCAGCCATCCTCATGAGCGAGCTGCCAAATGAACAGCCATCCCTCACCGGCCTCCTGCTGCGGCCCCGGCGCCTCAGGGACGCACTGCGCCACTTGCGGGTGGACCCAGGCAGGCTCAACTGCTCGTGCCCTCTGGTACAGCTGCTCGAAGCAAACCTTCAAGTGGCGAGGTTCTGAGAACTTGCACCGGAGGTGGTCCACTATGTGAACGCAGTCAAAGGCCTCTGGGTCCGATGACCCGCTAAAGGTCGCCGAAATGCTCTGCTTCAACTTCAGCAAAGCTGCCTGGGACTGGCCGTCGCTTGCCCAATTGGTATGGGCCATGGTGTCCTTCACTTGAAGCTAAACGCGAGTCCTAGCACCGAACCAGAACTTGCTGAAGAGTGAATTGCAAATGTCAACAAACCATGGAACGACGGCGACCCGCAAGTGGCGAGGCAACCGCGGCATCTAGTTTTTCAACATGCTTCAAGCATCAAACTTAGGCATCTGCACGCCGCGCTGGCATGCGGTGAAACGTCGCCAGCAACTGCCATGAGGTGTCTGGCAAATGCTCATAATACATGTTGCGGGTCAGAGGCACTTCGCTTCGCTCAGGGGGCGCAGCGCCCAACCACTTGAGCGGAGGCGCGTCGTCTTCCGGCCTCGCTACGCGGCCCTCTTGCAGTTGTTCGATTAGGCCACGCAGCGCGGGGACAGCGCGAGTGAAGTCATGCGGCAGGGACTCCAGTGTGTCCGCCAACTTGGTGAGCTTCTTCAGTCGGTCTTGTTTGTCGGCGCCTTCTGCCAGAGTCTTGCAATCACAGGGGACAGGGGACAGTGCACAATCCTCTACCCTCTTGCGCGGCAAAGCCAGAACCGGCGGATGGAAGGAAGTGCCATGCATGCGCCCTTTGGTGAGAGCGTACACGTCATGATCATGGGCCTCCACTCCTTGCCGGTCTGGAGGCAGCTGTTGGGCTTCTTTGGGCGTCAGGTGGCAGCGACACTTGTACACAAAAGAATGGGCAGAAAGCTTCCCACCCCTGGAGACAAAGCAATTGCGCAAATGCACCTTGAGTTGGCCAAGCCAAGCATCGAAGTTCCGGATGTGCGCCACTTGCTCCACAAACAGCTCCTCCCCCTTGTTGGCAACAAAATCTGCTGTCTTCTCCTTCACGAGGGCGACCAGCTCTTCAGGCACCTCGAACCGACAAGGACGGAGAACTGTGGACAGGATGAGGGAGAAAAAATGGTCCACATCCTCATGAGTGTGTCCGACGGTCAAGAAGTTGAAGGTGCATGTCAAGAACTTTCCTTCAGACACCAAGTGCGCAAGAAATAAAGGCACCACAGAATTTTTGTTTTGCGCAGTTGTATTGTCGGCCTGGATGACCAGGTGCTGAGGAAATGCCCGGCCCTTCTTCCCCGCAATGTCTGCCACACGGTCAAGACTGCGAGCAATCAGCTCGCAAAATGACGATGCCCCATGGTGCAGCGACTCGTCGCTGATGTAAACATTGGTGCACCACCCGTGACAGAGGACAGCGGACAGTATCACGCGTGGGCGCTTCTGATTCTCCAGTGAGTGGGGCTTTCGAGGGAACTTGTATTGCGGCCAGGCAGTCTTTACTTGGTCCATCGAGTCTATGATGATTGTCAACACGTTGAGACTGGCACGCGATGCCCAACGCAGACTCCAATAAATGAGCCGGTCATGATACTGCGCGCGAAGATGCTCACGCCAGTCCCTGGCAAGCGCCATCTTCTCAGCTGCCCTGCCCTTCTTTCCCTGAAGCTTTTCACGAAGGCTATGGCAGGTGTTGCACTCCTTGTGCTGGGATGTTTTCCGAAACCGGAGCACGTGCGACCACTTCTCCCACCACACGCGCCAAAAAGTTGACCATGATGGAGCCTTGAACTGCGAGCCAGCCAAACTCTCCGCGGCCTCGCACCATGCCTGGAATTGCCAAAACAAAGACATTGGCTTGCCCGGCGGCAAGTGGCGAATGGGGACAGCGGACAGGTCAACAGTGGACAGCGCCATAATGTTCTGCGCTATGGCTGCCTCCGGCGTCCATGAGAAAATTTCCGCAACATTCGACACTTGGTACATGTACGACTGCGGCTCTCCCTCTGCCTGTTCACCATTGTCTGCGGCAATTTGCAAGTCGACATCACGCGCCTGGAAGGTTTCTGGCAGATCTTCAGCGCTTTGATGATAGAGCTCCAGGAAAAACATGTCAACCAAGTTCCTTTGCATTGCAGGGCGTGTCGCAAGTGTCTCGCAATGGCTCAGCTTGCGCCGCATGTCCACTACCCCTTGCAGCTTCTTCGCCATGGCTTTGTTGCCAACACCCAGCAACGCGCAAAGACCCGGAAGGCAGACTTGCTGCCCAGCAAAGAACCACGATGTGCGATGAGCCAGCCGCTCTGCATCCGGCGCGTCCAAACCCTCATCAGCACTACACTCCCACTGAGCATTGAGGAAGTGGTGCTGGGACTCTTCTGAAATGGAATGCCACAGCTGGCAAATCTCAATGACCTGGCTTCTTTGAAACACGCTAAAGCAATTGTTCTTGCAACTGCAAGGTTGTAGCATCACCCTTGCAATTCGATCTGGGTCTAAGGCCTTCCTCCTATACTCGGTCATTGGCAAGTCATCGGAGCTTTTGACAAGCGAAAGGGTGGGCATATCCAGGCAAACGTGGTGACGGACGGTTTTGCCAGCTTTGACTGCAGCAGGCGCCCCGGAAGATGCCGAAACATCAGGCTTCTTCCAACTTCGCTCAGAGGATGACGGAAAGGCGTTGCCTTCTTCTGGGCACTTCTTCCACTGTGGCCCGCTCGCAGCCTTGGCCTTCTTGGGAAAGGGCTGCCCAGATTCTTCAACATCATCCCTGAGCTGACCTACCGGCGGCTGCTTCCAGTGAACTGATGTAGTTGGCCCCACTGCTGGCCGTTTCCAACTTGAGCTCTGCGGGCCTGTGGGGCCACTTCGGGTTGATGTCTCAGGCCAGTGGCGAACTTCAACGCCATCATTTACAGGAGGCTTCTTCCACGACATGTTCTATCTATTTGAGCCGATACTCCTTATGGAACACCGCTGTTAGCCGCCGGCCGGGAAATGACAAAGTCATTAAACATGACCAGTGTCATTATTTTGGCTGGCTCCTGTCGGGGCCCCAGCCGCCGGGCAGCAAATGACAAAGTCATTAGCGGCCCCGCGAATGACACAACTATCAAATTTCCCTGGATTCTGGGGGTCAGAGGCCGGCCTGGCAAAGCCTCACATGTAGTTCCCCGGCTGGCTGCTCCCCCCCCCCTAGGCGCCGGCCGCATGAGGGTTTGTAATGCGGCGCCGTCCGGGCGGAGCCTCGCATCTAGTTCCCCGACTGGCTCCACATTACGAATCCCCATGTGGCTGGCTCCTAGGGGGGGGGTAGCGGCCGGCCAGACAACTACATGTGAGGCTCTGCCCGGCTGGCTTCTAACAAGGGTTGTGGCCAAATTTGCAGCGGCGCCCAAACGCAAATGACAAACTGGCTGGCTGTTGGTCGGCCCCGGCTGGCTTGCAATCAGTCGCTCGTGTCTGAAATGCTCAGTCTCACCAAGCAACAAGGCACCAACGCCAGCCTGAGGTGTTGGATTGGAGGAGCTGGCAGCAGCTCTCGCCACCTGTGCCAGAAAGACCAAAGTTTGTTTTGCACAATAAGTCAACATTGCCCTGCCCCTCCTCGAAATCTTTTCACAAACCACAATGAGCAAGTTGGGACATGGACGCCCAACCTCGAATAACATCCCGTGCTGCTCGGACCAAAACATGACAACAAGGGGGCGCCTGTGGGTTGCAGTGTGGCTGGTCGAGCGCAAAAGGCACCTAAGCAAACGAGGCAAACTGTGGCTGCAACTTGTTTAAAAAATGTGTAATGTCAGGACTGAAGTCTCGCCGGTGTAAGCCCTGAACCGCAGCGGCGCCGCGTGGCCAGCCTTCACGGCACGTCGCGCCGTGGACCGTGCTTGCACGCCTCCAACACGTTCACAATCAGAAAGCAAACCAAATCAAACTAATCAATCAAACAGGTTAGCGTGACCGAGGCCTCGGCGTCGGTCTTGCCCGACATGCTCGTCCACGCCTGCCAGGAGAAGTGCAAAACAATAACAACCAATTGAAACTGACAACCAACGGAACTACCTTTCAACTTGCCGCGGGCTGAACAAGTTTGCTGCATGTAACGCGCTGAGCTTGCCATGTGCGAAGCACGACCTGACCCAAATTCGGCAGAAGCAGCGCTTTTGGCTCCGACCAAGCACAGAGTACGGAAGTCCGGCGCGAATGGCAGCCCTGCAGCCACTGTGGACAGTGAACAGTGAACAGCGCACGTTAAGTGAAATGCATGGTGTGTGCTATGGGTCACTGTCACTGCCACAGTGATGCCGGCTGCCCTACCACTCACATGGGCTTTGCATTCTGTTGTCCAGTTGCGCCCTGTTTGGCACAGCCAGAAAATCGCAAAAAAAAGCGCCCTGGCGATTCCACATCATTCAAAGTTCTCAGCACCACTGGTGCTGCTTGCGGGGGATAAGCCGGAAGATCCCTTTCTTCTCGGTCCAGTACCACCTTAGATGGCCCAATAAACGCGCATACGTTTTAGCCCTAAGACCCTGTCATGCAACTGCGCCGCCCGTTTCCGTAGCTCCAGATCCAGCCCTCCCAGCTGTTCTCGGAGCCCATCCTGGTCCAGTGCGGCTCCGTACGGTTGACAGTCGCGTTGAAGGCCTGCAATAGATGTCTAACAACATCATCATGCGACAAATCACAAATCACATCCGTCCTGGCGATTCAGCATGTCGGCCAGGGAGTCCGGGTATGTCAAGCAGCGCCACATGTGGAGCTTCGGCGGCTGGGACATGGCGGTCAAGGGCGGGCGCTGCAAGAAAATGAAGTGGGCGTAGTACTGGTCCGCCTCCTACGCGTCATCAACACGGAAAACAGCAGTTCAGAGCAAATGTGGATGAGAGCAGAACAAACGCGCTCCAACATCACACAGTAGCCGCATCAATCAAAGACAACGCAGTCGCCCCAACAGAAACAGCTGTCCTTGGAGAACAGTCCGCTTCGGATGCTCCATGTGCTGATCATGTTCATCTGCATGGGGACGGGCTTGACGTCGTAGACGCAGAAGGAGCCCTGGCATTCGGATAGCTTCGGTAGGCGACGCGCAAACACAGGGCAGCGACGCTTCAGTGTGTGGGAGCAACAACCGCAAGGCGCCTGCCTCCACCGTTTCGCCCATCACTTTGTAGCATTCCATGCTGTTGGCTTCGTTGATGACGAACACCCAGAAGAACTGCCCCAGGCTCTGCAGCCAAACGGACATGCGTTGCTCCTGAGCCAGCAGAAACACCGATCTGCCCCACCAGCGGAGCTGCTGGCCAATATCAATCAGCTTTGAACAAAAGTAGATGGTGGACAGTGGACAGCGGACAGCGGACACTGACCAATATCAAACGGCAGATGCAACATGTAAGGCAATCTGGGCACAAACCTGCCGAGCCTGGAGGCTGAAAAACATGGGAACCCCCAATGGGAGGTTGGGTTCCACCAGGAACTCTTACGTGTTGCGCCTCATCTCGCCTGCCAAAGAGATCAGACTGAAAACGCGCCTTGCGCCAAAAAAACACAATGGAAGGCCTTCGTCCAGGATGTGCAGCACAGTCTGCGCCGGGAGCTGGTGGGGCTGGTTGACTCCAGCCAAGGCCCGCTGCCTCATAGTCTGGTTAATCTGCAGCTGCGTGGTGGCCAAATTGGTCAAGTCGGCCTGGTTTAGAGAATATGTGAGCCCAGCACAACAGCAGCTGGACAATCGCTAGCTGCACGCGAGTCAGAACCTGCCTCGCGCACGTCCTGCACCGCGTGGTGCCACTCGCCAAGCGCAGTCAACATACCCTTGGTGCCCTTGACCGCGTCTTTCAGGTGCGCGTGCCAAGGGTACAGACCAAACTCAAGGCCATGGCGTCGGGGCATCAGGTAGGAGATCGTCTCCTGCCTGTTCGGCACGGTCTGCTCGTAGCAGAAGATGCTGTCCCCCACCACTTTGGCCCAGCCAAGCAACGGGCCGTGGATGAGGATCCCCTTGCAAATGGTTGCTTGCGAGATCGGCGCGAGGCAAGGCAACCCGAACCTGCCTTGGCTGCCAGCTGGAAGAACCGCAGCAGCCCGATGAGCAACAGGCGGCGGTCCTGCCCAGGCTGCTCAACAAATGGACCAGGTAAACATGGGAACGAGTAAGTGCAACCATGGACCACGGGCAGTGGCAAATCGGTAGACAGGGGACAATGCACAACGCACAAAGTACAAAGGACAGTGGACTGCAGTGACAGTGGACAGTGAGTGTGGAAGGCTCCAAGCCGAGCCTCGTCCATGGCCGTCTCCATCGGCACATTCTGCAGCTTGTCGACGGTGTTCTGCAAGGACTCCGCGCACTTGCGGGCCTCCGCCATGTCGTCTGCCGTGAAGAAGGGGCGCTCCTGTGTTCAGCGCGGGCATGGTGCCGAAAAACACAAAACATGTCGCGACCCAGGTGCTGCGACGCAAGCACTGTCCTCACTGTTGAAGCGGAGGCTGACGGGGTAGACAAGGTTGTGGGGGTCGAAGCCCAGGAGCACCCAAAGCAGGTTCTTGGAGGGGTCACTGCCAGTCGTCAGCCCTGGCAGCTGGCCGTTGCCCTCACACAAGGCGAGCTGCCTTGTCCAAGGCAAGTGGATCAGCTGGCCAAGGCTGGTCTGGTCCTTGCCACGGAAGACCTGCCGCACAGGGGGGCGCAAAAATCAAAACCAAGAAGAAACACCAATTGACATCACTGCTGCCTCGGACAATGTGTTCTGCAGCTTGCCCTTGCTCTGCAGAGTGGCGACGCGACGGTCCTGGTCTGAAGAACTCGAGCTCTTGGCGCCGGCGTCTGTGGATTCGACACAGTGGACAGAGGACTGGGAAGCCTGCGCCTGGGGGCTTGGGGGTTTAAGGGCGCTGGCACCCTGGCTTTGCCCATTTCCCGCAGTCACTTCCTTACAGTGAACAGGGGACGGGGCACAAGGCTCCTCCTCCTTGTCATTTGCATCCCTCTGACTGTCATTGGAGGATGCGGCGTTCTCAGATGTGTCAAGGCCACTGCCGTTGCCGGTGTCCTTGCTGCTGCTCGCCGTGGTCGTTTTGCCCTTGGCGCCGACTTGGCGAGTTGCGCTGCAATAGACGCTACAACAGCCAAACTCCAAACAAGCAGCACACTGCAACAGGCAAGGCGCAAACAAAAGACACGCCACAGCTTGCCGGCAAGGAGCGCCCTTGATGACCAGCCTCGCCATGGACTTGGGCGCAAGGCCTGCCGTCCGGGCCCTCTTCATCTCCTTGAGGGCTTGCCTGGCCTTCTTGACGAGCGTCTCCTGTTGGGCGAGGCCATGCCAGGGACATCGCCGCAGCTACTGTAGCTGTACAGCGCAAGTGCAAGGCAGCTGTGCCAAATTCGAAACCATGTACCAGTCACATGTTCAAAGTGTCCTCCTTCCAAGCCTCAAACAAGGGCTTGACCTCATGCTGGCATGTAGCAGCAGCATTTCCAAGCACAAGCGTAAGCACAAGCCAACATGACGAACGAAACGCTAAATGCCGCCGTGGCTCCTCGTAAGACGGGCCATCAGAGACAGAGGACAGCGAACTGGCAACAGTGACAGGCGG
Source organism: Effrenium voratum (assembly GCA_963377175.1). NCBI lineage: Eukaryota > Dinophyceae > Suessiales > Symbiodiniaceae > Effrenium > Effrenium voratum. Next base: position 690,815 of record CAUJNA010002446.1, on the reverse strand, counting down.
CGGCGCTGCCTCCTCCTCAGCAGGATCGGCTGGGGACGTGGGCGCCGCCCAGTCCGGCGCCTCAGGCTCCTCCTCCGTCTTCGGCACCTCGCGCATGCCCTCCACGCCCTCCTCCACAGGGACCTCCTCGAACTCCTCGCCGTCCTCCGGCTTCGCTTCCGGCTCCGAGGCCGCAGCCTGGACCTCCCCAAGCTTCTCCTCAATCTCGATCACCTGCAGGGAATCGCGCGAAAGGACATGCGCAATCGATGGATCGAGGGGCTGGCTGGCCACTATCTGATATTAGGGTCATTGGCGCAGGGCGCGCGCAAGCAAACCGCACAAACTTTGTTCAAACCAGCAACGCCGCCAACACCCTCGGACGCACTTAGGCGTATAAAAAAGAGGCCCGCCTGCTTGCCAACTGGCCCTCAACACACGCGTGCGTGCATGCAAGGCGGAGCGTGAACAAAGCGTGCGTGTGCCCGAGTGCAGGGCGCTACGCAAAGGCGTCGCGCAAGCGGAAGTTCAACCATAATGTTTACGGGCCTCCGTTTTATATTGGCAGATCACGCAAGTGTTGCAACAAACGCCTTGGAAGGTAATAGAGCCTTCATTCTTGCAGATGCATTGCCCATGCTGACGGTCCATTCCAGGAACCTGATGGAACTCATCGTTCACAGGTTACATGTAATGACATCATGAAAGGCGGTGAGAAACAGCTCACGCTTTGTCGCGGCGGCTGGCGCCACTACGCAGCATGGCTCATACTGGACAGTGAGCAGTGAACAGTGGACGGCAGCGCAACGCGAACGGGGGGTCAGTGTGGCAGGCGCTACCATCAACAGAGTCACACACTAAACATGTTGGAACGCACGAGAGGGCGGACGAAGTGTCAAAGGGCGACGCCTACGTTCCAAGCTTCTTGCAAAAGCGACGCAACGATCTACTGCCAAGTGGGAGGCCAGACCCTCGGTCAAGTTGCAAATTGACTGCTCCCAGGCAAGTTGGCAAGACCCTTGTGTTTTGCAACCTTTGGGAAGCGTTGGAACAGGGCCGTGTAATAGCCCCGCAGCGGCGCATAATTGCTTAAAATCAGTTTTAAGCAAGGTGATCCGAAGCAACGTTGCGAAGACCTGTTGCTCACATGCCCATTAAACCGACATTAACAAGTTTCCCCCCCACCCTTCAAATAACACCAGCAAGGCTTTGAAATGCTTGGCTGGGAAAGGGTGATATCATCCAGGATTTGAAGAAGCAGGACCCGCGCCTCGAAGCCAGTGGCTGCGGCGCTGCTCTCGATGCTCCGAGTGTCACCCATGGTAGCTGCTTGTGCGATTGCGCGTAAAAAGGGGACAGTGCACTTGAACAGAGAAACTCTGCGGGGCAAGCTCAACTCCAAGTGCACACTCTGGTCAACCAAGGCACTTGATGGAAATGCCCGCGCAACTAAAGAATGCGTGGGGCAAGATCCCGGCCAAGCCTTGTGAGTGCCCTTCAGCTCGATTTGCTGCGGCCGCAGCTGCAGCTTCTGCTTGCTGCGTGCCCTGTACTGTCCACTGTTAACAGTTCGCTGTCAACTTACACGGCGCGCTGTCCAGCGTTTAGCAGCAACAGCAGCGGCGGCAGCAGCTGCAACAGCGCCAGCAGCTGCCCGAAGTTGCTTGCTTTTGACATCATGTGTGTTAGCACTTGTCGGCCGTGGGCCAAACGCAGGGAACAGTGAACAGCTGACAGCGGACAGTGAACGCTGCACAGTGGACAGTGAACAGTGAAACCTGCACAGTGGACAGTGAACGCTGCACAGTGGAAAGCAACACCCAGGAGCCAAGGTAGCTCAAGTGGCCCAGGCCACATGCGATTGCTCGCGGCTTCTTCGAGCTCAGCAGCCAGCCACGCCCAGCCTTCACACACATTGAACGGAGGGCTTGGCTTTGACTGGACGAAGGGTAGTGTGGCAACCTGCAAGCCCCAAACACCATTGCCAACATTCTGGGTGAACACTTTGTCACAACGATTTATGTTTGGGCCTGCTTCGTGCTTACATGCTGTTTGCCGTGCGACGCCCTGCCTGCCCAACGCCTGTCAAGTCCTGCCAGGTTGGAGTTGAGCTCCGCGCTGGCACCTGGCAATTGCAAGGCCGGGCAACACGAGCTGCCTGCAGTCGGCGCAAATGTTGGCATTGCTTTGAACAGTGGACAGCGCTCATGTGATTGAACAGCGGGCATGGAACTTGTCATGTCATCAGCTGTTTGGATCAAGTAAACAAGGATTAAGCTATCCGATCGGCCTGCCTGCTGTCCACAGGCATCCATGGGACCGAAAACGCCAAAGAAAAAAGCCAGAGGCAGTTCACTGTCCGCTGTCCAACTGTCCCCTGTCAAGAGCAAAAAGCCGGCTGTCAAAGGCGAAAAGCCGGCTGTCAAGGCAGGCAAGATGCCCACCGCCCAGGGCCACAACAAGAAGCCTTGGAACAAGGGCAAGAAGATGTCAAAAACCGATCTTCAGCATTTGTTCGTCCCTCGGGAGGAGCTGACCCTTTTCCTGGCTGTTGCCCTGTTTTTTGCGGGCCCCAAGTACGTCATGGTGCTTTGGGTTACAATGGTTACCTCCCGTCGAATCTCAGAGGCGTTGCAGCTTCAGGGCTGCGATGTGTTCCTGGACGGTGGCTTCACGCATGATGCTCCTCACATCCTGTTCCAAAAACGCGAGGAGAACAAGGACTACAAAGGATTGGGGAAACTTGGCGCTGACAAGGTTGTTGCCCGCCTTGCCCCTGATGTTTTATCAACGCTACGGGATGTTATTGCCAAAGGCGTAGAAAGGTGCGTGCTACCCCCTTTGGAGCCCTTCCAACAGTCTCACCCAAACATCTTTGAAGACGTCCAGCCACTCACAACGAAGCCATTTCACTGGCCTGCCAACGGCAGCTACCTGTTCCCGGCTGAAACCAAGAAGGCCCAGCAACCCTGGATGGCAAGGCAATCCGTGTCCCTAGCAGTGAGCCGCATTCGGAAAGTGATGTTTGCGCTGACCGGCCGCAGACGCTGGAACCAAGAGTTTATAGGCTCTCACGTCACGGTGCACGGGGCTACGAGGCATACGTCCTCCGCACTTTTGCTTTCAAACCCAAAAGGAACGAAACGACCTTCAGAACATGTGATCATGGAGATTCAGCAACGGCATGATGTGGGAACTTTCAGGCGCCACTACTGCCATGCGCATGAAGAGGACGTGGTGGAAGCTTTGCAATTCGCAGCGGTTCCTGTCAGTTTCTCCTTGCCGGCGGCACCGCCCGCGCCTGAGAACAAAGGGGAAAAGGAAGAGGCCCTGTCCGCTGTCCCCTGTTCACGGTCTATCGCAGCATCGCCAGCACCAATGGCGACAGTTCCGGGCATGCTTTCAGCCCAGAGCAGCTCCTCATCCCCAAGCGCACCGCCAGCCCCAGGCAACGCCGAGGAGTCGAGCCAGGAACGCAGGCATTCCAGCAGAAACGCGTGGAGGAAGAGTAAGCGCCGTGCAGGGCAAAAAGCTTGGAAGGCGACTTACGCAGTCTCACCTCATGCAGAGAATCCAGGCAGCAATCCGACGAAGTGACGCCTTAAGTTTTACACCCCTATTGCTCTCGCAATCGAAGTCTGTAGCAAGCAATGGCAACAAACCCTTGGGCTTGTGTTTTTGAAATGTTGGATTGCCCCTGCATTTGGTTGGCCCAACCTGCCCCTTGCAGTTGGCTGGTCCGTGAGGGCCCCTGCAAGTTTGTGGCGGGTTGGGCCCATGCAGATTGCTGGCGATTCGAAAGAAAAAGGCGCCCGTGCAACACAAATAGCTGTAACATGTCAGTAGTGACCTGAAGCCTGTAACGCAAATGGATGGTTGGCCGGCGCCAAGCCTCTCATGTCAGCGCAAGCACGATGAAACCCTCCGACCCAGGGCTGCAAACATGGCGGGCCGGCGTCGCCAGCAGGTTCGGCTTGCCCAAGAACCACCCTTAACGGCCTGGCCTTTCGCACACCCTTGCCAAACAATGGGCTATTTTCACAGTGGACAATCGACAGTGGACAGCGCGCAGCAGAGGGTTGTGTGAAACACACGCAAGTGCAAATGTTGGAGTCCTCATCTCCCGGCACTAGTGGCCGAATGTAAATGAACACTTGCTAGCAGTAGGCAAGCTGGGGCCGGCATAAAAACAATCTGGGACAACACAAAAGGCCATCACCTAGTTGATTTGCAAGTGTGCGCGCGTGTGTGTGTGTGTGTGTGTGTGTGTGTGCGTGTGTGTCTGTGCGTGTCGCAAAAACCAGCGGCTGCAGCTAACGCGCCTTTCGAGCACCAAGGACACCAACTGATTTGAAAACATGCATTCAAGACCTGGAAAGGCGCTCAAGAAATCCGCAATTTTGGCGTTCGCGCTTGCGCTTCAGAAAGGTTAAGCCCAGGAGCAGGGCCTTTTGAACGGCGCTCTTGACCCCACGTTGCTTGAGCAGGGAAACAGGAGTTGACCGATTGACTGAAGGTGGCGTCGGTCAATTCTCACCATTTTTGGTCTACGGACGGGCGCCCCCCTCGAATTCTAGGACCTGGAAATGGCAACTGCGCCATGCTTGGGGGCACACTTTGGATTGCCGCAGGGCGCTCGTTGAGTGGGTGTGGTTTAGCTGGCTTCCTGGGGTTTGGTCACTGCGTCACTGCCATCATCAGCAACAGCATCGTCAACTCCTGCGCCTTACAGAATTCCGCGTGCACTTGTGGCTGTTCACACCGTTGTTTGAAATCGTGAGGGCCTGTCATGGAAGGGTTTGTTTTGCAGCGCGTGAGATCCGTTGCGCCCACTGCACACTGACTATGTCACACATGGCAGCTATTTGGCTCCAGCGTTTAATTTCCACTGTCCGCTGTCCACAGTCCGTTGCTGCGTTAGCTGGCGCCCCCGCCCAAGATGCGGAGCCATTCCTCGTCTAAAGCGGGCCACAATATGTCGCACAGATATGCCAAGCGAGCGCGGGTGGTGAACACCACCCGGAAGCAGCACGCCTACATCCCAGAGCTGGTCCTGGACGAGGTTCTGCCGGACCCGGCATGTGTATGCTCGAAGAGGGCATGGGAGTCTAAGATGCAGAAAGCGCGGACCAGGCTGAGGATTATTTGCGAAGCCTGCGTAGTGGAAGCCAACCTTTAAGTGCCATGGGCACACTGAAGTAGAAAGCGCTGAAGCTGAGCGTGTGGAAGTCCAATAGTTTTAATTAAGTGCGCGCAGAACGCGCGCGCGTTTGCTGCGCAGGACTGCGAGGGACTGCTTGTAGATCTCCTGTGTTGTTCCAGAATCTGTCTTTCAAGAACGAACATGACCACTTTGCCAAGGTTGAAAATGGTAAAGTGCCATGAACGAAATATGTATTCGTTTTCGGCTTGCAGCCCGTTGTGCTCTGTGCACTGTGCGCGTGGGTGTTCGTAGCTTTTCAGCGGGCGCAGCTGTGAATCAGCGCGCTGCGTGATCAATGGCTGCTATGTGGAAAACATGCTGTGTCCTGCCCCTGTTGGATTGTCAGTGGCGAGCAGCATGCGAAAGCACTTTAGGGCACGCCTGTGCGTTGCTGCAGTTTGAGCCATCTGCAGGCAAGCGCGCTGATGTTCTTTACCTTCGACCGCCCGTAGTCCATTGTTTACTGTCCACTGTTTGCCGTTCACTGTCCGCTGTTCGCTATTCACTGCGCCCCGCCGGTTGCAGAAAGGCTTGCGCCCACACGCGGTGGTCCAAAAGTAAACGTTTTCCCCTGCTAGAGCCCTACCATCATTAATGTTATCAACTGCTGACTCACTGCGCCAGTCAACCAAATATTTGAAGTGGCGACGTTGCCTCTTGCTAGTCAGTTATCGACCGCCGCCTGGGCGCTGCAATTGGCTCCGCTGCCTCATTTTAGTATCGCCATCGATTGAAAATGCGGTAGATTTCTGTACCACTTACAGTTTATCATAGTTCATTCCATCGTCGCAGTTCATGGCGCAAAATGGCTCCACAGCCCATATTAGCAAGCAAAGTGCTCTCAATAAGCCACCAAAAATGGAAATGTCAGAAGGTTAGTTACCAACGAACGGAAGGTTAGTTGCAATGAACAGAGGTTATTTGGGGTCCAGGTATGCTGCCTCACTCAGTTGCCCAACGGACCCAGAAAGAAGAGGTTAAGCTTTTGAGGTCGTGACTAACAAGTGGTGCTGTTTGTTGGTGCGATAAGGTCTTGGCAGTCCTGGCTGCCTGTCACTTCAAGTCGGCTTTCGGCAAATAAGTGGGATATGGAATGGGCTCCCTTTAGTCTCAAGAGAACCCTCGACAAAAACGGCTTCGGTACTCTAAATTGCGGTTTCCCTTTGAATTGAGCGGGGTTTGTCGTTTATTGAGGTGCCGTCCTTTTGTTGACGGTGCCCCTTGTGCGGTGCTTTGAAAGGGCAAAAGCACAACTTTTGTGCGTCCAAAGGGTATAGTTCGAATCCCCACTTAACATTCACCCCACTGGGAAACTGTTTTACGAACCCATTTACGTGGCGCCAACCAAAAAAAACGAGGAACAGCTCGGAGCGACCCAAATGGTGGCTTTCCTGTTGGCTTCGCAAGCCCTTCTGAACAGCGCATCTGAGTCTCCTGATACACTTTGAGTGGGAGAAACTACCAATCACACCTGTGAGTTGGATTTTGACCGTCCTCAGGTTTGAATCCGCAAGGTTCTACAAAAAATCCGGGTCGGCATGCAGCCCGCAAGGTGGAAATGCTCAAAACAACGGACCCAAATGAGTGTGTCAAGAAGGACACGGAATCTCAAAAAATGATGTCGGGTTGCAATTTGGCTTCTCCCTTAAAAGCAACCCAAACAGGCTAATATCAATAATTACTAATCTGATTTTCCAATGGTCATGAATTGACTTGGTTTAATGGTATCCCACACCCCTTCCCTGTCGTTGGCGGTTTGGATGGGTGGGTTTGAAGGTGTTCCGGGGTTCCCGTTTACACATAAGAACCAGGCGTTCAAGTCCAAAAATTGTCAATCCAACCAGTTAAGGGTTTTCTGATACATGGGTGTGTCTTCTTTTGAGGGTACCCAGTCGTTGGTGGTTCTAAAGGGAAACCAAGCGCAAAACCCAACATTCTCACTGGTCCCCTTTAAACAAAATCAATTAAACATGGAGAAAAACAACAAAAAACAAAAAAGACCGCTACATTCCCCACAACAATCGAGTGACACCCCTGGCAGGACACCCCTCACAAAAGGCCCAGCATTTGGAGGGGGGGGGAGGGGCTGTTGTTTACTTGCAGCCCGCGAAAAATAAACAAATCCGCCAACCACAGTGAAGGACCCTGGAATGGATAGTTTTCCTTTCATCACCCGAAAACAAAAAAGAACGTTTCAGGGTGCCCTGAAAAACAAACACCGCTATCGTTCATATGAAAATGGTGGGTCCCTTTCTAATTCGTATCGTATCTTGAAAGGGCAACGAAGGGGAACCTACCATTTTGGGCGCTTACGGGCTGTCCTCAGACCCCCTAAAAAGTGACTAGGTCCTCCAGTAGAGAGGTTAGAACAAGGGTACCAACTTTTTTTCTGTAGCCTATTTGAGTAGGGGAACCCTCCCCCAAAAAAGGGTAAAAGGGCACTACTGGGGACCTAGGTGAATAACATTTAGCGAGTTAAATGGACGGAAACAACCACGGAACCAACCAAAAACATCTAAACACATAAGGCTAAGGAACCGGACGGCTGAGAATCGGGCACCGCCACAAGTCTCCCGGTCCTCCAACGGCTCAAAAACACAGCCCCATGTCCACGGTGGAGGTAAAGGGAACCACCCTAAGGTTACAACCAGGTCCAAAATGAAAAACTGTTTGCTTTGATTTGATCACTTTTGAAAAAATGCTTCCCAAACCAAAAACAACACCCTAGACAAGGTATCTTTTCCTGCAATCCCATTTTTGAACAAGTGGGAGAATGGAACCCGCCAAAAGAGACAGACCCACGACGCGAGACTGTGCCAGTGGCCCTGCCTCCCCCACTGTGATCTCGGTGGATGACGGTCCGTGCACCTCAACCTCGCGCCGGGCCCTGGGGCCCCGAGCTGGGATTTCCACGGGCAGAGATGGCGCTTCCATGTTGGTTGCTTTGTTCTACGGCTTCCCCTCCAAATGGGCCCTGGGGAAGTCTTTTTTGAGGCCACCCCATCTTTTAAAAACCGGCTGGTGTTAACTGGAAACCAAAGGAAACCATCCAGTTTTCAGATTCCCCACGTTTCAGACCCTTCCAATAACCGTGTAAAAGAGAAAGAGAACGATAAAGGCTTGTAGTTCCTGACTTTGGTATCTACGAGCTTCAGGAGCACCGTGCCCAGGTGAGATGAGACACGATACAGAAAAATGGGGGATAGAACGTACCAAAAGTGACGGCATATCCTAGAGGTGAACCAGCCCAACCTCTTTCATTCTCTGACTCCAAATCTATAGCTCATGAATTGGTCAACAATGAATAATAACTGATGAAACAAAAAATAGACCAACAGAAGTGATGTGATGGCTGACTCATATCATTCTGATATTTATATCTCTCTTTTTCAGATGTCCATTCGTTCACTCCCACTCAGAAAAACGCCCTGGTATCCCCCAACAGCAAGCTGTGGAACCTCTGGACCCCTCCTTTTGAACCCTTGGCTGGTTCAGAGCCGATTCCGCCTGTCGCCCCCATAGCCGTCAGCGGTTGAAGTTCAGAAGGCTGCAGCCCATTGAAGGTCTCTCTGAAGCCAAAAAAAAAGTCTGGCTGGCCAACCTTCCGGATTTTCGTGCAACTTTCTCAGCACCAAGGTCTGATTGGACAAGTTTGACCTGGCAGCAACACAATCTTCAAACGAGAGGTCCTTCCAAGTCGTGGTTGAAGCCAGTGAAAACCATAAATCACTTTGTGTCCGTCTTTGAGATGGGAGCTTGGTGCGTACTTTTAATTCTTAGTTGTATTTTGTTGCACTTCGGGGTGTTTCGCCACTATAGTAGGTAACCAAACGAAGGCACCCTGTAAAACCCTCCGGTAAACATGGCAAATCGCCTGAAAGCACTGAGGTCTTTAATGGCAACCTGATCATGGCAACCTGAACCCACGAAAACCTAGCGGCGCCGCTCCGATCGAAGGGCTTCGGCTGTGGAAGACCAGACGAGAGACACCAAACCATTTGGGGGTTTAAGGGGTCTCAACACCTGGCTGCCCTACCAAACATCAGAAGAAGAAACAAAACAGCACGTCTGGGGAAATCACTGCTCCAGGGGGTGACTCCGGACGTTTTCCCTGGGTGTTCTGAGGATCCTTGGAAAGACTGCGGAAGTGACCCTCATAGGTGTCCTGTTGGAAAAATGGATGGCCCTGGTAAATGGATGGCATAAATCCCCGTCTAAACCAGAGGACCCATACCACACGAACCCAAAAGCGCAAACACCTATGCTGGCCATTCTGGGTGTAGCCACTTGAAAAGCACATCTGGAACCGCCTGAAACATCTGAACCAGCTGGAAACCGCTCGGAAACCCATAGAGTTTCCCTTACTGAGAGCCACGGATGGCCATCGGCTGAGTAGAGGGCCCTCTGCGGCAGGAGTTGGTCAGAAAGCTGACACAGACCTGCGATCTGGCGACACTCCCATGGCCCCCTTCTGAAGTGAACCTCCTCTTGTGTTTGTTGCTTGTTTTTTTTTGGGTGGGAGGGGGGCTGTGTTGCAAGGGAACCAAGGATGAACATATTTACAAATACATACATATAGAAATGTACGTATGCAGCTAGGGTTTTATGTTCTGTTGCGAGGGTATCTGTTGTCGGGTCAATTCTATCAACGGACGCCACAGGAAAACAAAACCCGGCACCCTTTTCTCGGAGGTCCACAAGTCCCACTTGGTGCCCTTAAACAAACGGGTATTTGGAGGTGATGCATGTCACCAATCTACCCCCTACTCCAAATACCCATTTAGGCTTTACATTGTTCCCCAACAGCTGAAAGCTGGTTCCACCAGGGTTCCACGAGGGTTCCACGAGGTTCTGCTGTTGGGGATATCACCTGAGCTTATTTTTATTGAAAATACCCGGTTTTCAGGGGTAAACACCTCCTATTTGAGTGGGTATTTCTTTGGAGCAGGGTTAAGCTTGCAGGGCAGTTCTTATATCCCTACAAGCGGTATACTTTTCACCGCAAAGTCCCGTAAGAACAAAATGCTTCAAACCAGGACCAGGCTTGGTTGCTGCAACGAGCCCTCTGCAAAAAACTTGAATAACTTGTTGCGGGTTCAATTCGGACAACCAAAGGAATTTCAGCCAAACACTAGGTCCTCCAGTAGAGAGGTTAGAACAAGGGAACCCTTTTTCTGTAGTCTACTGTTTAATAGGGGAACCCTCCCCCAGGGTAAAAGGGCACCAGTCGGGGAGGTTAGTCTCTAAAGATTCAACCGAATAGAAAGTCAAGCAGGTCGCTTCCATGAAGGCGCCTGAAAACTCCCCCAGGACCGAAGCCACCGCGCCTGGCCGGAGCTATGGCCCCCCAATGCCGCCGCGCTCATCGCGGGCTTCCGGGGGTCCGTCTGGCACGCAGCTGTCTTGTCCCGAGCCCAGTGATTCCAGGCGCTTAGCGCCACAAAAGGTCTCTTCACTTAGTTGCCCCTTTGATGTTTGACCAACACAAACCTTGCAATTTGCGCTGTGTGCCAAAACGCGCGCGCAGAAACAAAACAAGCTTCATTTGGGGGGTCAAAGGGCCATGGTCTGTTTGCAAGGCTAACTCGTCGAGAAATGTGTTACCCTTTCGGCCGGTGGAAACTCGGACCCCAAAAGACACCCAAAAGCCCCGCACTTTGGTTTGGAACATGGAAAATCAAAAAAAAACAAAAAACGAAAGACCATCTAAAAGCATCTAAAACCGCAAGGATTGAAACATGGGAAATCCAACCACTAAACCAACGAAAGACCATCTAAAAGCATCTAAAAATCCAAGGAACCGCACGGCTGGGTACCGCCAAGGATAGGTAACCCTCTGGAATTCTTACCCCGCCTGGTTCACCCTCTCTGCCATGGAACCCACCACAACAAATGCTGCAACTCCATTTTCGAGACTTGCAACACCATTTTCAGGGATCTCAAGATGCTCAGAAAGCAAACAGCAAACCAGACTTGTCCAACACTTTGAGACAAACGACATCGAGCCCAACACTTTAAGGCAAAAGACTTGTAGGGAGTACCGAGTACACCCCCACAGCCTCTATCAATTAACTGGCTAGAAACAAGTTCCAACTTCTTGCGCGTCTGAGATGAAGAAACCTGGCAGCGCGCGGTTGAAATCAACCTCGGGCGGCTCAAACAAAAACACGGGAGTCCATATCCACAAGCCATTTGGCCGTGGGTCAAAAAAAAGCATCTCAAGTGGAACCCTGGAACCCTGGTAATGGTTGGACTCTCTTTACACGGGCCGAACCCTGGAAACTGGTGCCAGTCGCTCAAAACCTGCGGCCGCCGACACGGACCAACTTGGTCGCCTCCTGGTTGGACTGTTGAAGAGCTTCGCCTGCGAGCTGCACCATGTACCTCTTCGGCTTCGAGTCGAGTCAGGGAGCCTAGGATGGCCAAGGCGCCCGGCATCGGTGTCCTTTGGGACAAAACAAGATGAGTTGCCCTGGAAAATGGATGGCATGGAAACCCATCTAAACCAGTGCACCCATCTATTTTTGACCACACTCACCGATCAAAAGGACACCTGGCGCTGAGATGCTTTCGCTTTCCCTCTCAAACAGGGCAGCCTCAGCTGCCCAGTGGCACGGCAATAACGGATCATCCTTTTTGGGTTGGTTCACCTTTACAGGGGAACCCTCCCCTTCCGCCCAGGGGGGGAGGAGGGGCGGGAGGGGGGAGGGGCGGACGGGGGGCCGGGCGGGGCCGGGCGGGGGGAAAAAATTGGGAAATTTTGGGACCCCCCCCCAAAAAAAACAGGGGGACAAATGACACCGCTGGGCAACTGGGAAAGATCACTTGGATCTTTGTTGCCGTCAGCTGAGCGAAAACAATGGTAAGCCAACTAAGGCCAGTTGCAAACCTCGGGCGAATAGCTGCTATAACCTACTTACGTAGGTTGAACATCCAAGAAGCACTTAGTTGATACTTGGGTTTTTGTGGCCAAGCTAGCAAGTGGTCAGTTACTTGGGTTGCAAACCCCCTAACAAGACTGTTAACCCCACTCAGGGGACTCAAGAGTGGGTTATTCGGGGCTAATATGAGAGTTCCGTCCCCTTGCCCAAAGGTCTGAGGGATCCATGAGAGTACTTGCCAGAATATGACATCTAATGCTATCCAAACTCGCAAAGTCACGCAGATGGCTGGGAAGGAAGCTAAAGCTATGAAGCTACAAAGATACAGGAAACCAGGCCTCAAAAGGGTTCAACATGGCCATGGATTCAGGTATGAGCACATAATATAGGCCTAGACAAGTACTTTAAAACCACATTTCGTCATGAAAAAATAAGAGTCAACTCACTTCCTGGGTGGTTGGCTCAAAGAAAGTTACTTTCTTAATCACTAAGACGGTCTTAGCAAAAAGGAAAAAAGTGCAGCAACTCCGGAAGCAAGCAAATAAGCGTTTCTTCAGCCCTCGTATATTCCCACCAGCCATCGGAACGAGTTCACATCACAGTGGGATTCTTGGACCGATCCCAAGATATGCATCTTCAATCGAACACATCTTGCATAGCTTGGTTCCTCCGGTAGAGAGGTTAGAATAAGGGTACCAACTTTCTTTCTGTAGTCAATTTTAGTAGGAAAGCCCTCCCCCAAAAAAGTGGGTAAAGTTGGCACCTAGCTGGGGGACCTAGATACTGTGGGTGGACCAAATCCTGCACGAGTTGGGATGGATGAATGAAACACTGTCACTGCTGGGATAAACCACGTACCATCTGGTGCAGGAATTTGTCCATCCACCGTATGGTTATGACTTTCAGTGAGGAATACCCTGACACATATATGGTGGACATACGCCCCTGAAATGATGCCGACATCCCCCTCGTACCTGAAAGAGAGGAGGGGGGTGGAAAGCATAAAATTGTACCACGCCCCCCATACCTGAAAGAGAGGAGGGGGGTGGGGGGTGCCCCAAACCATCTTCTCCAGAAAACAGAAAATTGAGTCGGCCCAATCCCCAAATCCTCCAGGAGCGTCAGAAGCAAAAGGCGCACTGCTTGAAAGCGATGCGGAAGTTGTCCCACACCTGACGTTTCATTTCGCAGACAACTCTCCCTTGCCGAAGCCCTCCGGCCTCCGGCCCGGCAAGCCTGGGGCTGGGATGTTAGACGCCTAATGTTGACCCAGGGTTAATAAACCCGTCCCAGTATTAGGGGGGTGTTCCCTCCAAAAGTGATGAATCCCCACAAAAAGGGGACACCCCCCTATTAATCAACCAGGGGTTTATTAATCCAGGGTTGACATTACCTTTTTCAGTTGAACGCTCAAAATGGGGATCCCCAGATGCCGAGGGCCTTCTCCTCGGTCGCTCGTACGAGTCTCTCAAGCGGTGGGCTTGTGGGGGGCATCAAGTGAAAACCGTGCAACCTTAGTTAGGGACTCTCCGTCCTGAGTTCAACCAACGTCAGGTAAGTCGTTTGTAATGGTGCATGGCAAGATGACTGGGGTGCCTGTCGGTTGGTCCCCTCATAATCAACCCCCCTGCTCCAAATACCCGCTGTGCTTTTTTTCTTGGGAAAACCTGTTTTTTCACAGTAAATTTATTGACTTTTAGCAACGGGTCGACATCATACCCTGAAAAAAGGCGGGTATTTGGAGTAGAGGGTAGATGCAACCTACTGAACACCCGAGTAAGGACCCTCCGTTGGCAGGTCGCTTCGGATCTCTGATCCCAATGGTCTGGATCACTAAAGAAATCCAGCCCTATGGGAAGCCCCTACTCCAAACACTCACTGCTTTTTGCGGGTATGTCAATCCCTGGTTTCGAAACAACAACACATGGCTGTGGCGAAAAAAAATCAGAGCTAGGGCAAACCGCAGGATTTTGGTCCATGTTTCCACTTACCAGGGCAACCCATTTTGGAATTCCGGTCTTTTGAGCCATACCCACATGGAAACCCAGGCCTGTCAATCCACAAATCGCGAAAGAGAAGAAAAAACGTCTGAGCCACAGAAACCGCCCCGCCTGCAGCTGGAACGGGCCGCCGAGCGCGCCGCCTGAGGGTCCCGAACTCCGGCCGCCACGTTGGTCGAGGGGAAGTTCGTTGGGTTATAACGTTGACCGCAGGTTCATAGTTCTATGGCTACTGGAAATGGTGTACCTTTTTTCCAGGCTTAAATCAACCCCAGTTAATTCATATATAGAGTTGGTGGAGGCCGCTCCAAAAGGGATACATCCCCACTAAAACCAGGGACCCCCCCTCTATTGCTAAACTAGGGTTGACTAATCTGGGTCAACACTCACCCACTAGCAAGGTCCACCGCACTGTGGGGGGTCTGATACGCGGGTTATAACTTGGATCAGCACATCTGCTGGTTGTGTCGGCCGTATAGTGTTTCTGCAAAGAAAGAAATACTGTGGATGGGCGAAATCCATTTCACACCACCTAAGAGACCCTGGAATGATGATTCCCCAGCAAATACCAGCAACTAATGGTTTCCCATGGTATCAAAGTGGTGCAGGATTCTGTACATCCACAGTACTTCAGCCAATGGCGTTGCGTTTAAGGGAACCAAAGGAAAACCACTGATTTCGGGGGGTTCCAGTTGCATGCTTTTCTTGAAGGAACCCCTTTTAGTTGCTATTAAAGGGAACCGAAGGACAACCCCACTGGTTTAGGGAGGTTCCTGTTGTTCAGCCTTTTCCTCTTCGAACTCACACGCATCTCTCACCAGAATTCGCATCGCCTCAAAACCGCCGGCCCCGAAAGGCGTCAAGGCGATCATCTCTCAGCTTCTCCAGTCTTCTGATCCCCCGAAAGCGAAGAACTTTGGGGACTGGAACTCAGTTCAGCGACCCCTGGGAAAAAAGGGAACCCGTTTTTTTGGGGAAGACCATTTTTAGTGGGGCGGCCACCAAAAAAAAGGGAAAACAGGGTGCCACTGAACAACTGAGTGAATGGACACCCAACCACCTGTCCACCAACTAAAAAGAGCTAAACACCTATTCTAGGTCCTCCAGTTTTGGAGGAAAGAGTACGGGTACCATTGTTTTTCTGTCGGAACCCTCCCCAAAAAAAGGGTAAAAGGGCACTACTGGGGGGACCTAGTACTAAACTGGATGGTTTACCACATGAATATCTAATAAAATGGTTACATGCAACCACCGGAACTGCAGGTGATTCCTCCGCGTTCAACCCCCTTCCCCGGGATGCTTTGACCCACTCCCTGAGTGGATTGGCAAAAAAAAAACTTTGCATCTGCATCTAAAATTGTCCAAACCCAAAAGTGACCAAAGTCCAGGAACTCGGGGAGTGAGTTGACATACTTTCTCAATTTGGTTGAGTTCAAAGACCACCATGTCCAAAAAAAGAACACCTCCAAAATGTCCCCACGTAGACAAATTTAAGCATAGGATATCCTCTGCCCTGTAAGCCGTTGTGACGACCAACCGAGGTGATTTCCTTTTACATGAGGACTCCATAGATGCCTAGAGTCTATCTCAAATGTGGACCACCTGGAAAACCAGCAACCCAAAAAAAGGGTAAACAACTTAGATTGAAAAAGAATAAAACTCAACATAAGCCCAAATAAGATCCCCAACAGCCCCGAAACTTTGGGTCCCTGACATGTTCCAAACCACACCAAAGCTTATTTGGGCCTATCGGCCCCCAAAACGCTTTCAGCTGTTGGGGAAAAAGGGGCGTACCCTCAATCAAACACACATATGTCCCCCTATCCCCTATTGTCCCATGATGTTTCCCTTGCCTTCCACATTTTTCCACATTTCCCATGCCTGTTGGAGTCCCCATGCAAAAGAAGGACGACTCTTAAACCAGCGTCCCTACCCTCACCATAGCTCCGCAAAAATGGGCGTCCCCCGCCGAACGGATCGGCGTCAGGCGCTGCCTGGCCAGCGCAGAAAAAAGATGCTCTGGCACTACTTGATCCTACTTGATCATACTGTAGATGGTTGCGAAATCCATTTCGCACCACCGTTCAGAGACCCTGGAATGACCCTGCCACTACCAGAAAATAACGGTTTTCCCGCGTTGTCAAAGTGGTGCGAAATGGATTTTGCCCATCCACAGTACTTGCATTTGCTTCATGTTGATCCCAGTTTCTTTGAATGTTCACCCAAAACCTCACTCAACGTCCCAAAGAAATCGTTGAGACGTCGAACACCCGGCACGTACTGTTGACCCTGGATTCATCAACCCAGGTTTATTACTCGGGGCGTGCTTCTCCCTGGGTGAATTGTGGGGAATCAGACCACTTTTGAAGGGGCCCTCCCACCCCCCTATTAACATTCTGGGGTTGCTTTAAGCCCTTTGGAAAAATAAACATATTTCCCGTAGTCATAGATTCCTATTGAAACCAACAGGGTTTTAAAGACTCTTAAGCAAATGGACGTTTATAATCACATGTTGTCTGATTGATTTCAGCTTCTTTTAGACTACGAACCCTAAGGGCCCTCAGGGTTTTGATAAAAAAATCGGGTCCCCTCAATGTGTCCTTCTCCCGTTTCAGCAACTCGGGGTGTGGTTCACCAGGACCCCCAAGGACCCAGAAATAACAGGTTGACCTTTTGAACCATAGACCAAAATTCTAGGGGTTGATTCCTTTTCCATTCTTTTCCACCATCGCTCTGTTCAAAAACCGATCGCTCTTTTCCCTAAATTTCCGGAGGTTTTCTAGAAAGAAGGATCCCTGGACCGAATGGGGAAGGCACCCCTAGAAAAATGGGGAAACAGAGGTTGATTCGCTTTGGGCGAGTCATCTTTTAGTCTACGAATTCTACAAATCGTTTTGGAGTAGACCCCAGAAATGTATCCTGACGGTGCTCAAGCGTCCTTTTTCCAGGTGGGTGATATCGGTGGTGCATGTTTACCTGCAGGCAAAAAGAGGGAGTGGTTTGAAAGGGGCCTCGGATTTCTTGAGAAACACCTATGATCGAAACCCGCATCCAATATGGGTACGTGTGAATTTTGAGTTGGTACCACTTTTTAGCGGGTTTTAACGGGACCGACATCTGTGGTTGTTTGTGTTGATGTTTTTTTTGGTTAGCCATATAGATCGAGAGTCATGACTTAGGAGCCATGACAAGAGCTGACTGGTGCTTGGTGTCTAGGGACTATCACTATGGGTGTGTTTCTGGGATTTGGGCCCAACACATGGGCTGCGGTGTTCCTTTTCGCCTCCCCCCACCCAAGCCTGTTCGTTCTGAGTCCTTTGGGCAAGTTATGGTTCCCTTGTCTTTTGGGGGGGGGGGGAGTTAAGGGAGGGCGAAAAGGAACACCGCAGCCCATGCGTCACCCATAGTGATAGTCCCTAGACATCAAGCACCAGTCAGCTCTTGTCATGGCTCCTAAGTCATGACTCTGGATCAATATGGCCGGCTCGTCTTCCCCCCCCCCCCACGCCACCCAGAAGCTCCCGATTGAATTAGGGCCTTCAAACAACCTGGTTTTGAGACCCCCAACCACCTCCACGGTGTCTAATGGAGGGGTCGGGTCTTCCATTGAAAGCCCCAGGAGCCTCTCGGTGTTTGTGATTTCAAGAGTTCAAGTCTAAAGATCCAACCCTTAGCCATCAAGAAGCTAAGAAAACCCCGGCCCCGCCCCAAAAACGGCCTGCCACCCCGGCGGAATCGGCGGACTCGTCGGCACTGGCGGCGGAGCTGGCGGAGCCGGCGGCACTGCAGCGGCCTGCAAGTAGCTTCGATTCCCGGATCCCGGTGATGCGCCTACTTAAGTGTTCCACCAGCGTCAGGTAATGTTGACCCAGGATTAATGAACCCATCATCCCATTATTGGGGGTTCCCTCTGTGCAGGTTATATGCTTGTTTGTGGGAGGGCCACATGAGTCACTTCTATGTGCGTTTACCCTTTCCTCAACCCTTAAACAGGAGATTCATACCAGGGGGTTTCTCTAATTTCCGTATACCTTCAGCCTTTGAACCTCCCCTGCCGCCGGAGGTGTGCCTGATTTTTTGCGAATTCACGGCGAGCCTTTCAAGACCCTCGCGCGAAAGGCTCGCGCTTTGCCGTTGACCCCTCTGCAAGTGCAGATCTCTTGGGTGGGTCCTATGGAAAAGTTCCCAGGTTCCCCAAAAGGTTAATTAAAGTCCAAAGATCCCAGAAAGTCGGGTGATGTTTTTGAAGCCGCCAGGGGAAACAGAGGAAGCCCTGCCATAGGTATGGAGATCAAGGCACTCGCTGGCGCGAGGCTGTTGGCCGCGTGTCTAACTCGGCGTTTGTTTCGACCCAAAGGTTTGCATCGGCCTAGCTGGGATCCTTACATGTTGGCGGTGCTCAAGCATCACCTGTCCAAAATGAACAACGTTTTACGATGGCCTGAAAGCTGCTTGAATTACGCGAGTTGGACATATTGGCCTCATTTGTTGACCAAAGTCAAGTAGTGGGCTAAAGGGGAAACAGCCCATGTTCTGACTTTGAACACCCCCAACAGTCAACATAATGACCTCAGAAAATCTGCGGGGACGCCCCCCTGAAAACCAGGCACTTGTCAAGGCTAACTTCCATGGTGGGCTAACTGGAGGTTGCCATGTGAGCGCCTGGTGGGTGTGCCTCAAAAATGGGGAGTCCAAAATGGCACCTTTGGCAAATGGAAGGGTAGACTAAAACCTGTGTAACCCCAATGTGATTTGGAGGCACAGCCAGTTGTTTCTTTGAGGTTGCCACTCCAAATGTAGGTGATACTTGGGGGCTGTTGAAGGAAACCAGCGGGAGTAGGAGGGTGTGCTGAGGGTAGTGAGTGTGTATCAAAGGGGGGACCCAACAATTGCGACTTTGCTTTAGTTCCTTTCTGCCACCTCTGAGTGGGTGCCCATCTGAGTGAGATTCGAGACATTTCCACCACATGTTACCATTCTCCGGGTCCCTTGAACAATACATTTGGGCTGGGAACATCACGAGGAGCTTCCCTTTGAAGGGGATTTGACCAGCACCCTTTGTGGCAATTGTAGGGCTGCCTTGTGGGGTGATGCTAAAAGGAACATACTGTACCGGCATGGAAAGCTGATTCTACCCGAACCCTGCTGCCGAATCTAGCGGATCTCAATCCTTATCTAGGTTCTCCAGTAGAGAGGCTAGAACGAGGGTACCTTTTTCTGTAGTCTATTTTAGTAATTAAAAACCATCTCATTTGTGGTGTGTGTGTGTGTCTGTTAAACCAAAAGAGGTGAACGGTTTCCCTGTCGGTCTCCCTTTTGAACCCACTCCAAAAAAGCTTTGGGTACCCTCCCCAGTGCTTCCATTTCCCTAGTAAGGGTAGGTAACCCAAAAAAAAACGAGCCAATAGAAAACCCGAAAACCTTCAATTCACTGAACAAACCCTCCAACAAGCCTCGAAGGCAAAGTAATTCACCAAGGGAACCAGCCATTTAAGAAAAAAATCAAAGCAATATTTGTGTGAGCTACCTACTGCCATCCACTGAGAAAACCCTCAATAAAAGACACACCAAAAGCCGCATAAGGTTGACCCCGGATTAATAAAACCGTTGATGAATTTGGGGGTGTCCCCGGGTTTAGTTTCCTCACTTTGGGAGGGAAGCACCCCCATATCAATTCACAGGGCTAATTAATCTGGGTTCAACAGTAAGTGAATTCAACCAGCCAGTAAAAACAAACCTGAAGCAATATTTCGGTGAGTTACCTACTGCAATCCACTGAACAAAAAAAAACAATAGACACACCAAACAACCACAGAACAAAAAAAGACCCCCCCAAAAAGAAAGAAAGAACAAATAAACACCAAACAAACAAACAAAAAACTGACAAAAAAGCCACACCAAACAAAAAAAAAACAGGAAAAAAGACGAAAAACAAAAACCAATTCTCGGCCTCCTGGGCCCGGAGTTGCATCTGCTGCTGCAGGCGCTGCTGCTCTTGCAGCTGCTGCACCCGAGCCTGGCCGAGAGGCCGAGAGGCCGAGAGGCCGAGAGGCCGAGACTGGGCGGCCCGGTTTCAGATCCGCTCAAAGACTTTTAGACTTTCAGCGGGTGACATGGCTGTGGGTCAAAATCAAAACCACCAGGAATTCGACCGCAGATTTGAGCTCCTATTTCCATTTACCAGGGTTGAATTTCGGGTACCCATTTGTGACCCGCAGCCAAATGGAAACTACCACGAACCACTAAAATGCTAAAAGGCTAAGGAACCGGATGGCTGGGAGCCACCAAGAAGAGAAAGATCGACCTGCGACGCCAGCTGAACGGCTGCATTGAACCAAAAAGGTCCGGCGGGGGATGTCCAACGACTCCCGGCGTGGCTGGGGTCTCAAAGGGAAAAACCCTTCCCCCCTCCAAACAAAAACCGAAGAGCGAGCTGATTTTACCACCATGCGACCTTTTTGTGGCGAGATGCGAAGCCAAGCCGATGCTCCACCCCGAAGAGACAAAGGGAGCCAGAGCCTTGCGCAACTCAAGGAGCATGCCTTACGGAAAACAGCCATGACGAGGGCAACACCCCGAGGTGCAACCAGTGACCCGAAAGGCAGAAAAAGGATTGGAGCCCTTTTGGGGAATGACCAGTTTTCATGGAACAACTGGGCCTGTGTTCCACATGTAACTATGCTACTAACAAAAGAAAATAATGGGGTGGGGGAACGGACTGTCCTACGGCACAACTCCTTCCAAGGAAGCTGGTTCAGGACACCCGCCCAACCAAAAGGCACAACTCCGTGGGACCCGTACCTTGACTTATGGCTGTGGCTCAAAAACATGTACCAAAATGGCACCCTTGGCAAATGGAACCAAAGAAATCCAGCCGTACCCTAGCTCTTTAATTTTTGAGCCCCAGGGCCATATTAAGCGTTTCTCTTAAAGAAAGTGCCTACGTGTAGGGGCCGACCATTGACACACATCCAATAAGCGTTTTCGATCGATCGACATCTGAAATCGACTCAAAAGGATTGATCTTAGAGGCTTGGAGCAGGGAACCGCTTTCAGGCAACACCGAGTTTCTGCTGTGGCATGGTTGCGAAACCTACTTTTGCACCACCGAAGAAATCCTGGTTTGATGAACAAACCATGGGGTTCGCATAGCAAATGGTGCAGGATGTCGTTCACCCACAGTAGATTTCCCCTTCAAACATCAGGAGGAAACTCACCTTGGGCCAAACTTCAAAAATACTTCAGCCCAAAAGCGAGCCTTCAACAAGGTTTCTCGAGACCTTTGTAAAAGCAAGAGCCAAAGAAGCACCATGCCGCCACCTAGGTTCTAACCCCCGAAAGATTCCAAGGTTGACCCCACAGGGGTGACTTAACTCGTTGCAACCGATAGCTTACCAGCAACGTACCAACTTGGCAACACTCAAGACAATTCACGCCTGAAACCAAGGAAACGGAAGGTTCTACCGGCAAACAGGGTTTCACTGTCATCGTTGGAACTCACATTTTGGGTGTGTCCTGTTTTGAGGATACCCCTTTTCTGTAAGTTTAAAGGGACACCAGAGGAAAACCACCAATTCGGGGCACCCTCTCAGCACTTCGACCCAGTCACAACGCTGTGATACGAGCCATGAACGGCTGACGACTTCTTCGCAAGGCCTCGGTATGGGTTCAATGAAGACTCTTGAGGCCCGACGTACCTCCAAGTGTGTTGGCGTGTTTCCACTTGGCCCTGAAACATGGGTCGTGAATTTCGGTCCCCCTTTTAAGCTATTGACAAGGGGACACTTGGATGTTCAACCTACGCCAGGTAAGTAGGATATAGCCATGGTTCTTAGCCGATTCTAACCCCAGTTGCCCCAGGCAAATCAAGCTACTAGGTTGAACATCCTGAAGTCTCGCAAGCGCAACCACTGGCTGAGAAATTTTTAAAAAGGTAAAAGGACCTTGCGCAACAAACATTTGATGTGGAACGCCGCCAGCCTTGGTAACTTTGCCAATTCAACATCCGCTTCCTTCGTTTTTTTTTGGCGGTTAAGATTGGTTTCCCATTTACCCTCTACAACAACCCGGGGTACCTGACAACACTTAATCTCCCTTTGCGTTTCTGCCCCCCCCCCCCCCCCCAAAAAAAAGGGGGGAAAAAGAAACGAAGAAAGACTACCATACACTCAGTACTGATAGGTTCCCTTGAACCAACCAGGAAGAATCAGACATCTTCTTATTCAAATGGAAGGTAACAAGTTACACCGAGAATCTTCCATCTGCTTAGGTCCACTGGAAAAATATGAAACTATGTCCAGAAGTGACATCGATTCTCTTTAAACCAACAGGGGAGAAGGAACAACATATGCATTTCAGCAAACAGAAGAAATGGTTTCAACACCGAGTTCCTTTGCGGAGTCGGTTTTACGGCGTTTGGCTTCGCACGCGCGCGCGCCTTTGCAGCCTCCTCGCCTGAGACGAGATAGGAGATCATCTGTCTGCTGTAAACTCACCCGAAACAGCACTACTTTCGGTGTCAAACTTTCAAGTGCTTGGAATCTGTCTGGGTGACTCCCAAACGTCAAGAGGAGGTATTGACCCTGGAAAACCAGGTTTTTCCCAGCATGCCCAGGTATGACCACTCCTGACTTTGGTTTCCCTGCTGAACAAAATCCACAAGCGAGCCCATGGACGAAACCCGGGCTCGAAGACTGGTTGATAAACCGCCAATCCCTGCGGTGCAGGTTCTGTTCAGCAAGATGGCGAAAAGGGAGTCTCTTCTTTTCAGGGTACCCTTTTTGTTGGTGTGTGTTTTTTTAGGGAAGCCAAAAGGACACCATCAATTTGGGGGGTCTCAAAAAAATGACACGCCCCAAGAGAAGCTTCATGCACGTTTCGTACCCCCCCGACTCTGAGCTGAGAGCCTGCAGCTGGTGAAGCCTCCTGACACATCGAAGGCTTTGAAGAATCCTCAGATGTTTGTACGAAAGGTTAAACTTTTGGTCTAACTAGGTCCTCCAGTAGAGAGGTTAGGTTTAAGGGTACCCTTTTTTCTGTAGTCTATTTTATAGGGGAACCCTCCCTTAAAAACGGGTAAACGTGCACTACGGGGGACCTAGTTGATGGACACCCCCCTCTGATTTTGGGGGGGTTGCTTCACGTTAACCCGCCTTGACCCGTTCTGGAGTCTCCGTAAATATGACTTATGTGGTTGAAAAGGGTCATGCCAACTCATTCCCTGCCTACAAAGCACCAGCAAGAAGCTTCCGGATGATCAGAAAACACGCATTTGCCTCCAGCTCGATTGTGGTATCTCGGCGAGCAACCCCGGCCCCATTTCAAAATGGCTTTTTGGTGTATCTCTCCTAGGTCCTCCAGTAGAGAGGTAGCAACAAGGGTACCAACTTTTGTTTTTCTGTAGTCTATTTTAGTGGGGGAACTCTCCCCAAAAACGAAACGGTAAAAGGGCACCTAGTTGAAAAACCTAGTCAAGAATAAGGACCTTTCTTCAGAAAGGTTGCAAACTGCGACCATTTAAACTTGCCACGAGAACCGACATACTAGGAATGATGAGTGTCTCTTTGACCACTTGACAACACCAAAAAATATCAGTGCCTCCAAATTGCTGTTGTCTTTTTTCAGGTCCCAAAAAGAAAGTTGCAAAGTCCTGGCCCCTCCAAAGGGCCCAAGTAGAACTTGGATCCGATCCGATCGGTCCTCCATCTCCGATTTCGATCGGCCCGGGCGCTCTGGATCGGCCCGGGGCCCTCCCGAGGATGTTTTTTGATAGCTGTTGCCTGAAAGGGCGTCACATAAGGTCCCAAGCTTTCTGAGAACATTTGAAGTTGTCCTCTTGGTTTCCCTTGAAACAAAAATCAAGGAGGGTACCAACACAAAAAGCAGACACACAAATTGGTTCCAAACCTGGCCATGCCCCCTGCGTTGTCAGCTGCCGACTCAAACGAAATGTATTTAGATTCTGACAGCCCCGTTTTTTCGGCGTGCGGAGACCAAAAGGGACATCAATTCAGCCTCCCTCTAATTGGCGGTTTGGATGGGTGGGTTGGTGGTTAAGGCGTTCAAATCCCAAACCACGAATCCAAAGCACCAATCAAGCGTACCTGATACACAGGTCGTCCCTCTTGTTCACGGCTTCGACTTCCTGACCGCAGGGTTTTGTTTGAGTCTACTTCTCGAACCATATTTTTCAGGGTTCCAACTTGGAGAAGCTCGACCCACACATACCTCTTGGTAGACACTAGGTGGGTTTCCAACTTGTACATGGATGGCACAACACCCATCCAGTAAAGGACACCTTTGGGCCCACGTGTAGCGCGCGCTCTGCCAAACTCTCTGGAGCCCAAGCGAAGCGCCGAGCGACGGCAAGTTCACCCCGTTTGGGACACTGTAAACAAAAGTTTCACTTTGGAACCTGAAGACAAACAATGAGCGCCAAAAGAGGAAAAACCAAAGGTCAAAAGGTTCCACCTCACGCAAAGTATGGGAATCACCCTTCTCGCTGTGAAACCACCAGATTGAACAAAACACAACATCAAACGGCGTTTTCTGGAAGCCAAGAAGCAGCCCCAACATACAGGGGACCTGACAAAACACACGAGGACACCGATTTGGCACGTAAGCTGGTTGAGGCTTACACAAAACATTGCCCGCCAGGTAGCCGCAAGTGACCAGTTAACCCCACTCAACCTGCAGTTGACCTCCTGACCCTTACTAGGAATACAAACCATTCGACTCTTGGAAAATCACTCCACCTGCACCCTCAAACTACCCTAGCGACCCTTAGGAAATGGAGATTGCAACCAACAGTTATGGCTGGTGAATTCCCATCTTAGGTCTTGGGCGTGGCAGATTGGCCGAATACTCCAAGATTTGGGCTTGTCTCAACCGACCTCTCGCGAGAATCAAGGAATCGAACGCCCCTCCAAGTATTTTCCGGGTAGGGTCTGGAACAGAAAGCGTGGTTCGCATAGCTCGAATCAAGCGAGATGGTCAACAACTGTTCAACCAACAAGCAGGAACCGCCTTGATTTCCGAGAACTTGTGCTCAACGCAGGGGAAAACCCTGATAACCACGAGAATGTTGACACACACACACACACACATGATGCAACAGGTTCAGCGTTGCAACCCCTGTCTCACATCTCTTGCCCTTGCCGGAAACGGTGGCGCGAAGCTCGCGGCTTGGGACCGGAACGCACACGGTGGGATTTTTTGCTCAAACCAATCCAAGCTCAACTTCCAGTTGCTTTTTCGCCCCCTGGAAAAAAAAATCAAAATCCAGTATTCCTAAGTAAATGGAAGTCAAACAAAAGGGTGTACGCGCAAGAAACGCATGCCCACGCTTAAACTAGGGAAATGCATCCGCCCAACCCCGCCTGTCGACCTTTTGAAAGCGGGATCATGCATTTCGCCAATGGTACCGCCATCCCCGCCCCCTAAACAAGGCAGGGCAAATATTCGAATTGGGCAAAAGCAAAGGGTTGTATGCAAACAGCGTGCACTCATTGGGGGGTGGGGGTGATGTACCAAATGAATCCTCCGGCTTCGCCGGAGAAGTTCTTGCGGAAAAGCTCACATCAGGCAGCAGCGTCGGCCTTTCCTTGTCACCTGACCGGAGTCAAGCATCCCAAACACTCCATGTATGCAAAGTCATAGCCACGAAGGCACCCTCCACGAAGCCACGAAGGCACCCTCCAATAGGTCAAAGGTTCTTACCTACATGAATTGTGTGGGTCAGGGGAGTACTCATTTCCGATCGACTGAGCAACCGCAGCAGCAGCACCACCAGCAGCAGCAGCACCAGCACCAGCAGCAGCAGCAGCAGCACCAGCAGCAGCAGCAGCCGCAGCAGCCAGCCAGCCAGCCAGTCAGCCAGCCAGCAAGCAAGCAAGCAAACAGGCAATGTAAAGCAAGGCAAGGCAAGGCAAGGCAAAGCAAAGCCAAGCCGCAACCGCAGCCGCAGCCGCAGCAGCAGCCGCAGCCGCAGCAGCAGCCGCAGCCGCAGCCGCAGCAGCAGCAGCAGCAGGCAGCACCACCCCGACCAGCAGCTGCACCACCACCACCACCAGCAGCACGACCACCACCAGCAGCACGACCAGCAGCAGCAGCAGCAGCAAGCAGAAGCAGCAGAAGCAGCAGAAGCAGCGGCGGCGGCAGCGGCAGCAGCCGCAGGCACGCAGCAGGTAGCACCACCAGCAGCACCAGCAGCACAAGCAGCACCACCACCACCACCACCACCACCAACACCGCCACCGCCACCACCACCACCACCACCACCACCACCACCACCACCACCACCAGCACCAGCACCAGCACCACCACAAACAGCAGTAGCACAGCTGCCACACTGTCAACGATAGACAGATTTTTTTTTGCGATCAATACGTTTGCAGCTAGGAGCCGGTCTTCAATGAGGCGCTGCATCAGGGATCGTAACAGTGCTGGTGCCGAACAGACTATTCTCAGACTCTGTACATACGACTGCATGCACTCAGCTTCGTTCCGCCTGCTACAGTCTATCTACAGGGAAAGTCGCAGGCGCATCTCTGATGACAATTGTAGCCACAGCAGCCTGCCCGCCATGTGCCAGCTTTGATGGCCGCCTCCTTCAATTCCGAGGCTTCCAACAGGACCATGGGGTGCTCTTGCATGCCCAGCGCCCACTCTTCTTGGCTGACCATGCCGTCACCGTTGGAATCAACCTTGGCAAACATGTGGGACATGACATCCACGGAGTGGTTTGTCCGGATCACCTCGTCCAAGTCCTAATATGTTTTCGCACGGCCATGCCGATGCAGATGACGCTGGCCATCCAGAAGCAGGTATGCACACCCCGGGCCATGATGATAGATTCAGCAAGAAAGCGATGGAGCAAGCAACTAAACGGTTTGAGAGCGAATGACTTGAGCCCAAATTGCTCAGTGGTGATGATGATGATGATGATGATGATGATGATGATGATGATGACCCAGAGGGTCCAAGTACCTTCTGAAGATTGCTTTTGAGGGGTCAAAAGGGGTCTAGGTACGTCCTTAGAAGGTACCAAGGCCCTCTGGGTGATGATGAAGATGTCGACAACCACGACGAGGACGTTTGAAACATGTTCCCTTCGAGGTTTAATTACGGGGATCAGATCCGTGCAGCGCGGAATTCTGGCCGAAAAAATTCCGCAGAAACCCGCTTGCGGAGTCCGCGAATCTTGGGCAGACTTTAGGGAAAATTCAGGACAGGAGAATAGCTTCCATTTTAAGGTTCAGCAGGTCGAAATTTGGGTTCCGATTTTGGGGCCAACTTTTGACTGGCTTCAACGAAGCAACTAGGATGGACGTTGCCAAGTTAGTACGTGGTTGGCCACTTGGTGGTTTTACCTCTTAATAATCAAGGTTAATCCCACTGAACCTGGCGAAGGAATGCAAAAACAGGCTCCAAGTTACTTCCTGTGACTTGCTGGGCTGGTTTCAAACATCCAGAATGCACATGATTTGTTGGAAACGAGTCTCGCCGAAAGCACATCGAACCTGCGCTGTCCCAGTTTTCTCATTCCAACCCAGTGCATCCACTTGCCAGGCAGGAAAGACCATGGGAACCAGCCTACCAAGGCTGGAAAACTGCTGGTGACCCCACCGGGGCCAACTGAAATCCACTGGCCAAGGTGGGGCGTGTGGTATGGGCAGGCGCGCTGACCTGGTAAGGCGGAATGAGTTTTGGAAGAAGCGGTTCTGGCAAGGTCCCTGGCAAGAGCTGAACTCTTGTTTTGTCTATTAGGTTCCCTTGGTTACCCTGTATACAGGTAAATGGGTCTGGGGCCTAAGTTCTCAAGTGCTGAGTTTGCGAAACGCTCAAGGGTCTGAAGGTTGGAAGATTGAAACCAGGGGTCTGGGAAAGCAGCACTGTGATACAACAAAAAGGGCCTAACTCCAAAAACGAACCCCATATAAAAAGGAGGAGGTTCCCAGAAGTATCACAGAAGTGGGGGATAAACCACACCCTGATTGAAACTGTTTAAGCACTCAAGTCAAATGGATCGCTTCAAGTGGATCCCAGGCAATTCGCCTGCAGTAGTAGGTAGACTTGCCAGGTTCCTTTGGTCTTTTGGTTTTGCGATTGGGTGCTTCCCTTGGTTCCCTGCCTAAAGCCAGGGTGCCACCCAAACTTGGGTGTTCATGAGCACCATGGACAAGGTGCCTACCCGTTTGCTTTGAGAGAAACGCAGGGGAAAGCAAAAAAAGGGAGCCCTTTTTGGGGAAGACCGGGCAGCCACCAAAAAGAAAAAGGAAAAAGGGTGCCACTGAACAACTGAGATACTATCCAAATGATTCCCGGATCCCAGACAAGCCACGCGAAAGGGAAACCAGCAATTTTCCTCTCTTTCTTTTGAGACAAACACCATGAAAAACAGCTGCTCATATTTGGGATGATCCATTTTTCCCCAGATCCCTGGCGTTTAAAGATATGTCCAGTAGTGACATCAATCCCCTTTAAAACCAACCAGGGACAATGACAAAACATATTTGTTTCAGCAAATGGAAGTAACGGAAATTGGCTCTTGGGCCGGGGTTCAGTTCTTGCGCTCCCTGGAAAGTTGGGCTCCAAGCATAGGTGTCCTTTTGGGAAAGTAGATGGCCCTGGTAAATGAAACCAATCTAAACCAGTGGAACCCATCTATTCCAAGTCCTACAGCTTTCGGACAACAGGCCTTGGTCTCGGTTTGATCCACGATATCCTTGGCGATGTGCTCCAAATCCTTCAGGAGCCAATCTACGCATCCTTCTATAGGGGTTGATTCAACAAATTTGTAAAAGGGCACTACAGGGGGACCTAGAAACATTGACCCACCCAAGGACCAACACGTTTTTTTCTCTTTCTGCAGTTCCAGGCGCTGATTCAGGATGTTCGAGAAGTTCTCTTCTAGGGGTTGATTCCAAGTCCATTCTCTTTTTTTCAGCCATCTTTCTTTTCAAACACCAGGCATTTCCCCAGACTTTTTGGTGGTTTTCTAGAAAGACTCGGATCCCTGGAAAGAATGGGGAGCTTACCCCTAGAATCCTAGCTGACGAGATCTCAGTTGCCCAAATGTTGGTAAGTTGCGCTTTCGACCCCTTTCAGAGTGGCTGAACTGGACACCCTTCAAGGCAACCAACCATTCTCTCACTTCTTGGTTGACGTTGGAAGGGGAGCAAAAATTCTCAAATTTTAGCAGTTGAGCGGTTGGATTTCAACCACTCAACCACAATAAGAAGACATGTAAAATGTTTCCCAACAACAACCATGACTTGCCCCTTAGGGACCCTTTGAAAAAGGAGATCACCTTTCGAAACCGCTCCATGGGTCGTTTCAGGTCGAAGCGGGAACGCAAGTGAACCAAACACCTCTGCAGTTGGACCGCCCTGTTCCATGGTGATAGGAAGAAAAAGGGCATAATTAATTCTAGGGGTTGATGCCCCATTCTTTCCATCCATCGTTCTTTTAAAACACCAGCTGTTTCCTTGCAAGAAGGATCCCTGGAAATAATGGAAATGGAAGGTAGCCCTAATGAAAACCCCTCGATTGATGCATGGGGAACGGCAAAACCCTCCGGTGAATCCACTTAAAAGGGTCCCACCTGAATCTACCGAAATCCGACTTTCTTCTCCCAGAGACTCGATGGCTCGATGGCACCATGGGCCCAGGGGACGGGTTTTTCAGCCGGGTTTTTCCTGTTTTGCGCGCGCTTGAAGGTGTTAGTCGGGCTTGTTGCAAGCAAAAGCCCTGGATGTGTGTGTGTGTGTGTGTTTTTTTGGGGGGGCCTCCATTTCCTTGCGGGAATTCACTTTTGGAGGGCTTGCCCGCACTCCCCTCTTCGCTGAGAAGGGTTTCTAAATCCGGGGTCGAGAAGCAGAAGTGGCAACACGGATCGAAGTAGAACCTATCCCAAACCGGGCCCCTCCAATGGTCTGATTCCACACATGACACACCTGGGGACACTCCCTGAGGCCTGAGCACTCGACTCCGGGCCAGGGAAACTGGACCATGGCTCCAGTTTACAAGGGAAAATGTGTCAAAATGGGATCCTGGGAAATGGAAACGAGGTCCCCTGGTGGTTTGATTCTGACCCATACCCATGTAATGAAGGGCTCGGATGGCGAGCCTCTCCGCCAATTCCGTGTTGGGATGTGCTCTGCTCAGTAGAAGACAAAACCATCGCACGCCGGGGTCAACGTTCAAGCCTATACCCAGAAGGTTTCAATGACGAACATTTGTCATGGTGGTCCAGATCCCTCAGGGCACACGTGTGGTTTTCTAGAACCCTTGTCACGAGCCACTAAGTGAAAGGGAGGTTCGACCATCCAACTACAAACCTCCGGTGTTGTCGACTTCGGATTGATCAACAAAGGTTCATAGGGTATATTTGTTCGCGAATGGAGGTTCGCTTTTGGGGCTAGGAGCAAGCAGTAGCTTACCCCAAACCTCATCATTGTATACTCCCCCCTATGGTTTTCACGCCATTTAAAAAGCACCGCCCAAAACCAACCAAATATGTTTGGCATAAATCCCGTAAAAACCAATCCACCCACCAATTGTTTTAAGTTATTCATAAAAGCATAACTTAAACCAACTCAATTTTCCTTAACCTCGTTCTTTTCCAGATTTCCCTTATGCCTGTAAGTTTTTTCGTGCCTTGGTTTATGCGACCTTTTTTATATCACAATCGCACACATCACAATGATACACTACTTGGTGCTTCCTCCTGTTCTTTTCACGGCACTTATCACAAACCTTGTAAGGTTCAGTGAATAAATCCACTTCCTTATCCTTCTGACAACCCGAGCAGTATTTCTTTTCCATAACCTCTATCCTACTATACCAACAACCCTTTAAACCCTTTTACATGAGATGGGTAAGCCCCCTGTCCCGAAAAAACCCACCAAACAACAAACCAAACAAAAAACCAAACAACCGACCATACAATAGATAATTACAAATATATTGAATAAATCTAATAATTTTATCTTATTAGAACTATTCATGATGAAGTAAAGCATTTTACAGCAAATCGCTTATTTTATATCCAATAAATAATATCTATCAAGTTCATGCTCGTAAAATAATTGCACAGCATTAATATCTATATAATATCTATTCTTGATTTTTTTGTATTTAAACATATCATACAAGAGGCGATTGTTTAATACTGAACTTGAACCCCTAAAACGAAAACGATGGGTAGATATAACTTGACAGATATTTTTTCGTGGAACTAATTTAGTTTCTGCATTCTTTAACGCTTGAATAAATTTATTATATAATTCAGTTTTTTCTTCTTCTCTTCTCTTCTTCTCTTCTACTTGTTTAGTTTTACATTCTTTGCATAATGTTATAGTTGTATCACTCGTAGGGAAATCATCATGAACTCGTGTTTCTTTTACACATCCACAATCTTTAGTATCTCTTGATTGTAAAGTCCATCCCATATTTATCACTAATATATATAGGTATTATTTCTTTAAACCTTATTAGTCTAAAACTATAATTTCAGCAATTCATGCCTCAACAATGGTCTGGGTCTTCCATTTACATAATAATATTTCTGCCCTAATTTACTTTCTATTCTTTCAACTGTGAAGACTTCTTTTAACCAATGACTTGTCTGTGCTTTTTCACTTATTCCCTTTTTCCTTAATATCTTTACCCGACTGGACACATCTAAATCAGGATACACACGGGTTTTTCTGGCATTCATTGATATATTCAGTTTCACTTCAAACTCATTCTTTTGCTTCCTTGCTTCTAATGGTGTCATTTTCGTAACGGCACTTACTAATTTATTATTATATGTCAATAATATTTCTAAATTGTAATCAACCCATTGGATGTCTTGCTTTCCTCTCTTCTCATCCGCCTCAACTCTTTTAAATAACATATCTTTGTAGGTTTTTTATAAATCTTTCTCCAAAAGCAGGGTGTCCTCTCGTGGTGTGTAATTCAATTTTTTCCTCATCAAGATAATCTGTAATGATAGAACTAAATAAACTGCCTTCTTCGTCGCTGTATATCATTTTGGCTTTTCCGCCCATTTTCTTAATGCCTTCCATAATTCCTGCTAATACATCTGGCGGTTGCTTACTTGCAATAGGTATTACAGTAGCATATTTACTAAATATATCAATTAATATTAATCCAATTCTAAACTTTTGATTTTCCAAATCATTTTTTGAAATAAAAAAACAAATCTAACTGAAATTCCCAGAAGGCATGAGGAGCAACAAAACTACTCTGCCCTCGCATTTTCCTTTTTTCCTCAACATTCTTTTTAAAGAACTCATTAACATCGTCCGCAGTAATAGTTTTATCTTTCTGTCTGGCATCTTTCAAAGTTATTGCTTTACTACCGTATCCGCTTTTGTCATAGTAAATATCACTAACTATTTTTTGTTTATCCATATAACAAATTAAGATTTATTATATTGATAATATTATTTATAATTTAAATTCAGGATAATAAGTTAATTGATGGTTATTAAATTGTGTATATATCTTACGTCTGTCATGCATCAGTTCAAAAATAATATTGATATCTCTCACGGTATTTTTCACATTAAACTTTTTGCTTTCAATTTCTGATTTAATGTCTTCTTTTACATCACACCCTTCTCTTCTACGATGTAACAATATCCATAAAATGTGGTTAATCAGTTCATACTTTTTCTTACTGATTTTGAGAAATATTCTAACATAACTATAAGGTGGTCTTTCATACACAGTTAAAAATATTATAATGTCGTCTTCAACATTTCTATTATGTCTTCTTTTCAGATTTAAATGACATCTGATTAATTCTTGATTATCTCTCCATTCCTGACAAATTTTACATTCATCTTCTTCACCCAAAGCATAATCTATAATATTATTAACTATTCCATTAGGTAAATTCATTTTGTATAATTCCATATGTTCTTTTTTGAAGTGGCAACAATCATAGCATTTCTTATTGATATAATTATTTAGTTCTTGTTCCTTCATTACTATCTACTATATATAGGTATTATTTCTTTAAACCTTTCTTAGTCTAAAACTAAGATTTTAATATAAAACATATTAAAATCTTAATGAGCTGAAACATTACAATATACACAGAATGAAGTTGAATTATCTATATGGAGAGCGATTGAATTATCAAGGCGCTGACAAGTAAAGTTGCTACATAATTTACCTTTCTTCGTTTCAAAGTTAAATGAAGTATTACACTTTTGGCATCTGGCGCGAAACTGTGATAAACACCAATTCAGCACTAATGTATTCTTCCTCATTAATTTCTCTTTGAGCGCGACGGTCTTGTATCTTATAATTTTCTACTTTGTTTTTAAAATATCTCATTATCATATTTTTATCCATTTGCTTATCAAAGTCTGGATTACAAAAAAAATAACTTTCCTAAAATCAACACAGCGAGTCAATGCCGTCCATATCCACTCTCTGCTGGTTATGGGTAAGTCCCATTCGTGAGTAGTTATGCTTTCCTTTACGCTTGACCCCTGGCTTGAATGACAAGTAGCACAGTAAGGATAGATGAAGTTTTTATCTACAATAGGTTCAAACAACATAAACTCATCTTCTTGTCTTGCTATATTCTGTAATGTTATTTGCTTCCCTAATTCATCATCTTCTATCTTTGTAATCCTGTATCTCAAATTGATATTAACCCTTGGTTGTTTAATCCATGTTCTGGAAACCAAAATATCACCCACTACATATTTATCACTTATGTTTCATCTGTCTCTAATCTCATTTGCTACATTTTCGCATCTCATATTGGTATAAGCGATATTATGCTCTGATGCCATGATGTCATCGGTTAAATAACTGTATTTAAGTATAAACTCTTTGCGTGGAATGTTGTTTTCCCACCAGTCATTATACATATCATTTAATATTTTTCTGTTTCTTTCTCCTTCTACGCTGTCCTTTGCTCCTACTCTCTTACATATTTTTAAGAAAATATTATATTTAAACATTGTGTCTATACAGTTGTCAATGTATGTTGCGGGGTCTTGGCAGTTTGTCATGGTTTCCACCCCTTCTAATTGTTTCACGTCGCCAGTAGCAATTCTGATAATATGAGTGTTGTTTTCCATAAACTGCCAAACTTTATTCAAAGTGTATAAATTCAACATATAAATCTCATCAAACACTATTACATCATAAGGCGAATAATCATAAATTGGTAATTTCTCTCCGACATCTTCATGAACGGCAATGCTAAAAAACTTGTTATATGTTGTTGCTTCTATTCCTTTATCTTGTATTTCTTGTAGTTGTCGGTTGGTAGGCACTACAAATAATACATTCTTATTCATCTTTTGGAAATGCTGACCTATATAACTCTTGCCTGTGCCCGGAAATTTACCCCTAATAATTACTGGATTTTGTTTAATAACTTTTTTACAAATGCTTTCAGTAATCCATTCATCTTCAATAGAAATATTAATATTCTTAATCTTCGGTATTTCAGGTAATTCATTAAACTTATACTTATATGGTTGTGTCGGTAATGTTATAGTGTGCTTCTCTTCAAGTCTCCAGTCGCCTATTTCATCGCCAAATTTCAGCAGTCCTTCCCGCCATTTTCTCAAATAAGTATATCCATAAACTTTATCCAAATCGTCTTTGTGGATAGTAAAACTGTCCGTTTTAACACTATACACTTTAACATTATTATCAGTTAATGTTTTATATGTTTCATACATTTTGAAATTATGGTATTGTAAAAGCAGTTCTTTAATATACATAAATCCATTAGTCAATACTTTTTTATCTGAAACATTCAATACATAATATGTCATGCCTTCTGTATCCTTTACTCTCATTTCATCATCTTCTAATTCTTCTAATTCTGTTTGGTACTGACCGATTGTATAGATTTTACTGTTTGGATTCAACTTTTGATAATAACACGCCTCCCTCAATGAGTTAAATGTGCTACTTTTCTGTGATGTGTTATGCGACTTTTCCAGCATACCGATGCTTATGTTTGCTACTTTCTTTTGTAGTTGCTTATTTAAATCTTCATTGCTTGATATGTTTGTAGAATAGAGTTCATCAATTATTTTCTTGTAATTAACTTTATAAACATGATTAGGCTGTTTGTAATATAATATCTTCAACTTAATATCACGCTTTAACAACTGCTTTAAAAACTTACCGTAAATCAGATTATATTTCTTGTTAAAAAATATGTTTCCTTCATAGACTTCTACAATGTATAAAGTTAAATTATTAAGACTCTTAATATCACAATCAGCGAAAGGTTTAAACACATCAAACTCTGTAAATCTGGGGATGTATTTGATACAGCACCCGCCAAAAGTAAATGCCTTTCTAATGTCAATCTCCCTCAACTTTTTAATATTAACATTCGTGTCATGAAACCTCCCAACCGGGACAATAGTTTTACACTCCTTCAATATCTTAATGTCAACTTCATTGTAATATGATAAGTGGATTTCCTTAAACATGTCCTTTTGAAATCGGAACATAGCACTAACAATATTATTATATGTGTCTTCATCATCAATTGCTACATCTTCATCAATCCTATCTTTTGATAAACTCTGTGATACAATATTATATTTAATGTATTTTTGAGTTTTTTGTAATAAAACTTACACATAATATTAGCAATTTGTCCGGAATTGCCATATTTAATGTAGGGTTTGTATCCTGCTTCGTTGAGTTGAAAAAATACTTTTACCATATCATTGTTAGAAGGTATTAAGGCATATTCTTCTTCATCCCGCATTTTTAACAAATCATCTACATCATCAAACATTTTATACTTAATAGGTTCATTCCTGTCAGTAATATAAAATCTGCTTGTAGTTGATGCTTTAAATCCTTCCTCGTTTGCTTGCATTTGCCTTAATGTGTTTAAATCATGGTTTAACAAATAAATATGGTTATTCTTAACTAATCCTCTGAACATTTTAACTTTGCCCTTTTCGTAGTCTTTGGGGTCATGTTGATAAATTAACCCGCCTGTAAAGTTGTAAAGTCTGACTGGAATATTGAAGAATTTAAAGACCCTACCCATTTGGTTTATTGATGCTCCATTATTGATAAATTCTTCTTCTGTAATTTCCAGCAGTTCAAGCACTTTGCCACGCGTCAGGGTTTTGGTGTTCTTTTGTTGTCGCTTCTCTCTCAATAGGTCTGTCCCTTCAAAGTTTTCAAGTAAAGCATTTATCCAACATTCATTATCTTTATATTCCTTTTGTTGTAATGCTTCTTGTATTGTTAAAGCATCAGCGTCAACTTCGGTTTGGATGTATCTATAATAGATGCTTATATTCTGACTTTCCCTCAGTGATTGCTCTCTTTCATCGTAGTTTGAGGTGTCAGTTTCAACCAGTTCAACGCTTTCAATTCTAATGGCGTCAGCGTATTCCACAAGATGCCCTATATCATCAAATTCGCTACTGGTGTTCATCAACAGCATTACCCTTTTGAATAAGCTTTTTTCATTTATATGATATTTTCTAATTTTTCTACTTACTACTGTTTCTATAAACTGATTTGCTTTGACATTCGCCTCGCCTAATGCTCTTTGTCTCCCTGATGCTTTCAGTAATATAGGATAATATGCTATGCCATCTAATATAAATGATGGTTTCTTTATTTCGTCTCTATTAGCAACTGAAAACAGCATAAATTTTACATCATAAGTCTTCCTGCTCTTGAAAATATCCTTTGCCTTTGTTGCTAATCCCGATATTGCTTTTCTTTTAAAGATGGGTTGCTTGTCGTGTGTTTTAATTACTGCTTTAACTTCCTTTCCTGTCCTTGCTTTCCCTGCTGTCTTTGCCATTCTTTCAGTTATGGGTTCTGATTCTTCGTATTTTGCCACTGCTTTATCATATCTCTTCAATCCTGATTTTCGTTTCTTTGTATCATTGATGCTGATGTCATTTATCAATTTATTTGCCGTTTCATATTGTGAAATCTTACGGTCTTCATACAAATCAACTATTTTATTGATTTTTGCTTGTATATCCGGGGGGACTTTACCAATTTTATTATCTCTTGTAGTTCTTAAGTTCTGGGTATATTGTCGGATAAGTTTTTTAGTCATGAATATATTTATATTATATTTATAATAATAAGTATTTCTTTAAATGCTTTTGTCTTAAACTTAAATTAATGATATGTCTCGAAACAGTCTTAAAGAAATGTTACCATATAATATTAGAATAAAATGACCACACAAAAGAAACCTGAAGATATGACATTGGCAGAAATCAAAGAACAAATGGCTTTGTATTGCCGACTGTATTATCATAAGAGAAAGGAAGAAGACCCCGAATATATGGATACTGTAAGGGCGAGAAAAAGAATAACAGGCAAAGCATTGTATCACAAAAAGAAAGCGGAGAGAGAAGCAATGGAGAAGAAGGAAAAAGGAGAAAATGATGAAGATAAACCAAAGTATCACCATAGCAGAAAATACAAAACAGAATATGCGATGGTTGCTGTCGCTAATTAGTTCTATTTTAGATTAATAAAATAGAATTAATTTTAAAGTTTGATATTAATATGAAATCTTCGTTAGTTCCTTGATGTTAAGAGTATTACTTATCGCATAAATATTATTTAGACTTTTCTTTTTTATTTTTATTTTTAAAGACTTCGTTTTCCAAATATTCTACACGATGGATTAGTTTTGATAAAGCATCCCAACTAATACAAGCCATTCTGTCATAACACATTGTTAAGTATTCTCCCGAATCATTTACAATATTATATTTAGGATTTGTGTATTGTTGAACATCTTGAGCAATCCATCCTAATTCAGTCTTTTTAGTTTTTTGATTTTTAACAAATGTTTTAATCTTAATGTTTTTTACCATATTTATAGTGTCATCTTCTACATCTTCTATATTATCTTTCAGTCTCTTATCACTACTTAAATTAAATCCATTAAATGATGAAAATTGAGTATCATCCAATTGTAAATATTTAGTGCCATCAATATAACTATCAATAGTTGTTGATGCTTCTAATCTTAAAACAGCATCACTATTTAAATGTCTCAAATTGATTTTATGAGCAATTCCAAAAGTCATATCACCGTCAATAGTCCAGTCGCCTCGTAATTCGCTATTACTTCCACTATTCAAAATAATTTTATTATCAGCATATGTTGCAGATAATCCAACAACCAAATTAATAGAGTTTGACGTGTTGCTATTCCTGATTATTAAATCATTTGTATCGACATACATTTCAGCATTATCAATTATTAGTTTTGATGTGTTGCCAAATTGAACATTGCCACTCGGTGAATTTTGTAATAATAAAGTATTTCCTGATACAGACTGAACCTGATTGACTTCAACTTTCTTACCAGAAACCATCGTTAAATCACCGTTTGTATATACATCACCTAATATATCAACTGGTTTATTGAAAATGGTTTTAGATACAGCACCGTCGCACATAAAATATTGATTAGAAGAATTAGTAATATCACCAATACTACACGCTACAAAATTAGGATGATGAATATAAAAACCTTCTGTTGCAGACGGGGTATGTGTTTCTAAATATGGAGTTAATGCATTGTCTAAATTATCAATTTTAGTTTTAATATCTGTTGAAAAATCATTATTTGTAAATAAATTACCTTTCATATAAACACCACCTTCAAAATATGAAGTTCCGTGTGCTTGAGCAAAATTGTATGAAGTATGAACATTACCGTTAATCGTAATGCTTGAAGCATTATTAGGTCTTCCAATAATGACATCTCCTGTATTCCATCCTAGCCATAATCTATAAGGTGTAGCACCTGTTAAACCTTGATACGAGTCCAACTGACAACCTCTTTTAAATTCTAAGCGTTGGTTACTTACGGCATCTTGAATTCTAAAAATAGGATTAGTATTATCTGTTAAACTAAGTATTAATGGAGAGTTTACTGTTTGCACAGTTGTGATTGTTTTATCTAACTTTTGTAAATCTGCTGATATTAAACTATTAATCGTATTTGAATTTTCTGTTATTAATAAATCTTGTGTAGTGTTGTCTGATATGATTGAAGCAAATGTATTGCTGTATGCAGTATTTGTATTGAATAAATTAGTATCGTTTGTATATAATGTTGATACATCTGCTTGAATAGTTGTTTTTTCGGTTGTAGTCCATGAAGCACCGGCACCTGCTTGTAAATCTGCTATATCTGTAAGAATCGTTGTTATGGTGTTTCCGTGTCCTGTTATGTTATTAAGGTTTGTGTCAATTAATGATATATGCGATGTTATTGTGTTTTGATGACTATTAACAAGAGTCATATTACTACCTACTGTGTTATTTAATATTGCTATTCCATTTGTATTTGTTGCGATGTCGCTGTCATGTGTTGTTAATACTGCTAAATGTGATGCTAATGTATTATTATGTCCTGTGATTAAAAACGAATTGGAACTAATGCTGTTGTTAAAACCACTAACTAAAAAAGTATTAGAGCTAATATTATTAGCATTCGTGTCAAGTTTAATTGTATTTGCTGATATAGTCGGTAGTATTGAAGTTATGGTTAATCCGTGTGCTGTTATATTATTAAAGTTGCTTGTAATTGTTGCGTTTTGATTTACTTGTTCGTTAAACATTGTTGTTGATGTTGCGTTTAATTCAGTAATATCTAAAATATTGGCATCAATTTTATTTTTCTGTGCTAATATCAGTGCATCTACTTCTTCAGTAGTATAACTGTCACCTAATGAACCTGTTGTATCTGCTAATTCTTGCTTTGTAGCATAAACACTGCTTAGTGTTGATGGTTCTGTTGAAGTTGTCAATACTAATTCACTTGCTACAATTCTGCTTGAGCCGTCCAGTGATAATGTTGAAAACATAATTATTATATAGTAGGTTATATAATAATTATATTTTATCTTTTCTTTCCTCTTGAACCAAATATACCTTTATTTAATGCATTATATTTTTCTTGCTTCTGTCTTAAATATTCATTTTGCAATAATTGGTAATGCTGTGCTATATTTTGTAGCGGGTTTGGAGGCGGTTGTGGTTGCATTCTTCTTGGGGGTGGTGTGTTCGCTATTATATTATTTTGTTGTGGTGGTTGTTGTATCACTTCGTGAGGTTCTTCGTGATATTCTACCTTCTGGGGTTTTGCTATTGGAACTGCTTTTGGTTTAGGTTTTATAGGTTTAGTTTCTAATGGTCCTTGGCAATTGCGTTCGTGGCTGTATCTGTAAGATTTTAATGTTAAAGTTTTGGCACATTTTGGACAGGCTATTTTCTTTTCATTGCGTGCTTGAGTTTTTGAGTTGTTTTTAAGAGGTTCAACAGGTTTTATTTCTTGTGTTGCTTCTATTATTGGTTCTACCTTTGGGGCTTCTTCTTCAATTGGTGGTAATTCATTTACTGGCTCGTCTGCTTCAATTGTATTTGTAATTTCAGGTTCAACTTCTGACATATATAATATATTATATATTTTGTCTATATGTTTTATATATTTTGTCTATATGGACAAATTGAGAAATATTAATATTAATAATTTGATATAAATATTAAAAATTAGGGGGTTTATTCAATTATCTAATTGAAAGAGAATGCTAAAAGAAATGGGAACGCCGTGAAAATCAATTAATTCGTTTCTTGAAGTTGTTATTCTAAAGTGTAGTCTCTTAATATTTTTACCGCCTACATCAATAAAATCTGCATATATGGGCGCTGTAAAATCTGTTATAACTCCGCCAAGTTGTTGATTGATTTGAACTTTTTTAATTACTGAACTGCTGAAATTATTAGGCGCTGAATATTTATAATCGCTTAATTGAGGACAATTTATGTATATATTCTGAAAAGGAACTAAATTAAAATATCCACTTAACCAAGATGACGCAGGTTCGTAGACAATATAATTACTTAGTAAATAATTAATAGCTTTTGGTCTCAAGTTGTCATATTCAAACTGTCCTCTGTTCCATTCACCATTTACATAAGTTTCTAATTCTTCATCTGTAGGTATTTTGATTTTGTAATTTACATGGTCGTTGAGTTTCAACTCCATGTGTCTCTCGCTTTGTCCATATACTGTTAAGAATAAGTCAGGCACAATATCATTAAATGCCGTGTTTAATTCCGTTTGTATTTTGTATGATAATTGATTAGCATAATAAATTTCACCGGATACATCAACGGAAGTGCTTCTCAATAATACATTGGAACTATTATACAACATAATATAGAAGCGTTCGTAAAACCCTTTCTCTGTTGTATAAAACGGAGTGCTGAATGAACACTCTGTCACGAACATTTTTGTTCTGGGTGGAATTTCAAAGTTTTGGACAAGTTCTATAATAAAGTCGCTGGTAGAATTGCTTTCTGCTAATCTGTAAGCACTATCAACATAGATTTTTTTATATGTTAATCTATCACTCATAAATATAATATACAATAGAAATTATAATATAATTATTATTGATAATTACTTTGTAATTATTGTTATTAATAGATATATTTTTTAAAAAAATGAAATATATATTAATAATATATGATTGGACGACAACTATTATTAGGTGCTATTGAAGGCAGGACGCCGACGCAAATGATGGCAGGTGTAGCAAGCGATAAAGCATATACAGCAGGTAAGGATTTAATAGAAGATGTATGTTTTAACCATAAAAAGAAATTGGAAGACAAAATAGGAGGTTTCAATAAACATTTTGATAAGCAGATAATGAAACATAAAACACGCTATGCTGAAGAAACCAATGTTCAAAATGAAAATAAAATCGATGATGTCAAGGGTTTAGACGCGGCCTATTCTAATGTAAATGGAATAACAAAAATAAGCAACACATTATATATTGGCGGTACTGGTGCTAAAACGGGACTAAATCACAAAGTCAATGATGTAATCGCAGATTTGTTTTTTATTCCTACTCATAATGTTCAATTAAGCGAAAGATATAAAGACGCAATGGAAGAATTAAGTAAAAATCCAGATGTTACTAGAATTGTGTCCCATTCCCTCGGCTCGGCTGTTGCACAAGAAATCAACAACAGACACGGCAACAAATATGCTACTACTGTTTATTCATCACCCTTTGTATCAGGGATTAATCAGCAGAAAAACCCGCGACACTTACGATTTAGAAATCGTGGAGACCCTATAGCAATGTTCGATGACGCGGCAATAACTGGAGAAATAGAAAGCAATAATTTATTAGATAAACACAGTTTCAATAATTGGACAGGACAAGGTATGACTGAAATTAATCCTACTACTGATATTTCTAATGGGTTCAATCCTAATTCAACACCAGAACAATAAATAAATATATATATATATAACTTATATATGAGTATTGATGCTGAGAAATGGGACAACGATATTGAATATGCTTATAAGAAAATGATAGAGCGAGAGAAAAAGAAAGAATACAACATATCAAATAGTAAATATGAATGTAATTGTGGCAAAGAAGTATTGAATAAGGATAAAGAAGAGCACGAAAGCAATGATTTAAATCATTTATACTACAGAAAAGGCAATATTGAAGGATTTATGATAGGTATGTATAGTGAAATTATTAATTATGAAAATGATTATTTAAAATTACATCCAGAAAATAAAAAATGCATTATACAGATTATAGTAGAGTTGATTATACCGACTTTTTAAAAGAACAAGAAGAAAAGAAAATTCCATTAGATGAAGATGATTTAAGTTATTTGTATAAGTATAGAGACGAATTAGAAGATTGTATAAAGCGTATAACTGAACTAACATTATCTCAATAATATTAATAATAATGTTTAGAAATAAGGAAAAACAAAACAAAATTCCATTAGAGAAGAAACTGACAAAAGAACCTACAAAATACGATAAACAATATAAGAATTTAGATTATGATACTATAAAAGATATAGTTGATACAAAAAACAATTATTTAATAAATACTATAAAAAATGCAACTTCAAATAATTCTACTACAATGCTTCCACATAAGAAAAATATAAAAAAAAAATAAAAATAAAATCTAAGTTTATCATATATAAGTAATGGATAATATAATTGCAGAATCAGAAACTACAATGATTAACTCATTAAATTTTGGACTTCCTGAAACAGCACAATATATCACAGACCGCCGACATGTAAATTACTTTCCATCAGGTAGCAATGTTTATAATCCAAATGCAGGAAACAAAAATATTAGATTTCATATATCAGGAGAAGACAACACATATATTGATTTATCAAGTATTCGTTTATTTGCAAATCTTCAAAACACCGACGGAACACGAAGCCATTTTTTACGACCGTTAGGAAATTTGTCATCCTTTTTCAGTCGTTATAGATGCACAGTAGGCGGACAACAAGTTCAAGATATTATTGAATACAATAGGCACTGTGAATTGTACAATTCTTTTAAAAGTCAAGATGCTAGAGATATGGACGATTTAGAAGGCGGTGCCAATCCTCGCTGGGATGATGACTGGCGACATACTTATGCTACTGGACTGGCAGAAATGTTAGATGTTAATACACGAACCAATCCCGCTGCCGACCCTGTGGCAACAACATATCCAACTACACGAGACCACAACAACTGGGGAGATTTAACAGCACGATATACTCGCCATTCAGTATCAGGAATTCCCGGCGCTAATGGTTATATGAGATTAGGGCATAAACCAGTATGCGGATTGTTAGAAAGCAATTATTATTTACCTCTTCGTTATGCTCCACTTGAACTGGAATTTACAATTGTATCAGATGAACATATACCAGTAGTTACGCCTTTTACCGTAACTGATGCCAACACTCAAAATGATGCCAAAGGTTATTATTTCACAACTGGAGACACCAGCACCTCGTGGGAAGTAAATAATGTAATCCTACGAGCAGAGGTAATACAATTGGACAACACGGTCAACAATAATATAGTAAAACATTTGTTAGAGGGTCAAAGTTTGAAATTAGTATTTCCAATGTATCACACTATGACGCAATCATTCAACGCGGCAGGAACTGAAATTAATATGAACATTGTTAAATCCGCTTCTAAATTAAATGGTTGTTTCATTACTCTGTATCGCACACCAAGAGCAGGTGTAGATGCTGATAATAGTGATTACTACAGACACGATAATTATATTTATAAGAGATGGAACTATTTTTACAATCCTATGATTAATTCAAGAATCTTTGACGGTTTTAACCCTGATGGTGCTGGGCGCGAGCGTTTCCAAGGTAAAG
This sequence comes from Effrenium voratum, assembly GCA_963377175.1. Taxonomy (NCBI): domain Eukaryota; class Dinophyceae; order Suessiales; family Symbiodiniaceae; genus Effrenium; species Effrenium voratum. Next base: position 646,484 of record CAUJNA010002446.1, on the reverse strand, counting down.
GTTTTCAAGATAAAGATTTAAATTTAACGTGGCAATTACAAATTAACAATAAGAAATATCCAGAGTTTGAATGTCAATCAATGGCAGAAACTGCATATTATTTAAGACGAACATTACACTATTTGAACCCTGACCAAGATGCCTTTAGTATTTCCTACAAGCGCTACAGAGAAGACAAGTTCGTTATTGGTATATCGTTTGAGAAAATGGCAGATACTAATTTTACTGGACAGAATACTAAAATGGGAGGTTTACTCGTTTTTAAATTGAAAGGGTCTAACAGAGCACTGACAACTGATGAAGATGTGCGAGAAATATTTGTGCATATGATTTCGGAGTCTGTTCTGGAATTACGCGAAAGTGGGAGCGTGCTTTACGATTAAAATTAAAATCTATGATAAATATATAAATGTATCGTCATCACAAGAAGAATGCGAAGAAAAATAAAGGTAAGATATTTTTACAATCCTCACAAATTAAATATAGTCCATTTGATTTAAAAGATAATGAATATCTAAAACATCTACACGAACAAATGAAATTAAGAAATTCACAGGAAGCATCAGTAGCATTTAGAAAACACATTCAAGAAGGACACGCTAGAGCAAACTATCAAAATGAATTAGACAGATTAACAATGGAACTACACCGCCCAAATCTGCCACATAGCGCATTAGAGCACCTACAAAAAAGAATTGAAGAGTTGAAAAAATTAACATTTACTTAAAATATATTGATATAATAAGGTTTTATACAATAAAATATTATTATTAAAAATATTTTTCACAAAAATATTATTAACAATATTTTCTAATTACTATTATATCAATATGGCAACAACCCAAAGTCTAGAATTAATAAATCCATACGCAAAATTTGGATTGAAACGACGACCTACCTATGAAGAAATCGCTAATCTAATAGGCGAGAACGAACAATTAACAGGAAAACTACCTAACAGAGATGCTACATTTTTCAAAGCAAGTCCTCAAGGTAGTTTTTTTGATGGAAGCGACCATTTAGAATTATTGAAAGACCAAGAGATGAGAATATTAGACAGACAAATGAGAGAGGCAATGATGAAACAAGAATCACACCGAAACGGACACACATATGCACTTCATAGAAGAAACACAGAACCGGCAACAACAACGGATGATGTCCAACCGACACAAGCAGAAGAACCAACAATTGCACAGGTGCAAACAGAATTGCAACAACGAGCACAACAAGCAACACAAAGACAGCAAGAAGCACAAGAACAGCATAGAAACTTTATAACACAAGGCGCATCGTCAATATTCAATCGCTTAATGTTAGGCAGGACACCTTCAACTGATACACCAGACAGCCCAGAATTAATACCAGATGATGAAATGATGACAGCAAGAGAATCGCAATTAAGTGAAAAGGAAAAATTAATTATATCAAGAATTGATGAACTACACCCAGACATTCAACCGGAGTTTAAACAACAAGCATTTGAAATATTGTATTCAGTAAGGGACAGACAACCACGAATTTTTGCTAATAATTTGACTGAAATGAGCAAAGTCGTAAATGATTTATATATTATACAACTAATTAAGGCAACGGAGTTTGAAGAATTTTCACATCTAGCAAGACTTCATAAGAATGCAAAAGGCGATGTAAAGAAGCCAATAACAGACCAAATCGCGCAAATGTATGGCGACTTAGTTTATTACAAATATATCGCCAAACCCCAACAAATATCAGGAGCAACTACCAAGAAGATGGCAAAACCTCCAAGTCGAGCGGCAGGAAGTGGTGAAAGTTAATAATCATAATATAAGTATATTTAATGATAATATTAACTAAAAATATACTGAAAAAGAAAAAACATAAATTCAATGATAAATATGATGATGATAGTTTTTCAATACATAACCTAATGAAACCAAACACACCAACGACAATACAACCACCGAAAATGATGAAAAAGGGCATACCGAGAGAATTTATTGACATTGCAACCATTACAGATACAATCGCCACAGAAACCAGAGAGACTCAAGAAAGGTTATACAATGATGCAAATCAACCATTAAATATGACATTTGAAGCGTTTAAGGTAAAGGAAAACCAAGACAATATGTTTAAAATAATGCTTAAAAACTTTTGGCACAGCACACACAAGAGAAATGAACCAACAAGAACACACGCAACACAAACACTGAAAAACCAACGCGATGCAATGTTGTCAGCCTTTACTACAATGCTTGACAACAACAAACCGCCAGAACCACCGCCAAGGAAGAAACCACCAGACGAGGAGGACAGCGATGAAGAAGAAAAAAGATTCAAACTGACAAAAATGATAGAAATAATGCTACACAACGGCGCTACAGTAGCAGATATAATATTAAACTTATCACATAGCGCAATTGCAACAACAATAAATATCGCAGATTTAGTTAATCAAATAACAGCAGGAAATGCACAAGGTAGCAGTAGCAATTCATCAAATGAAGCTATTAGTGTTCATAGTTCGCCACCTATTACTGTTCATAGTTCTTCATCTGAAAGTCCAACAGAAATACCAGCACCAACTGAAGACGAAGAAGAAGAAGACGGAGAAGAAAAACAAAAATATAATTTTGAAAAATTAAAATCTAAATAATATTATATATAATGGGTTCAAGTAAATCAAAACCAGTAGAAATTGATGATGAAGAGGCTATTAAAGTAATAAAAGATATAGATGTAAATACGATAAGTGAAATGTCAAGAATTGATATTCTACAAATAAATTCATTGAAAGCAATAATAAATAAATTAGAAAAAGTTAATGAATGTAAAAAAGATAAAACATATTATAAATTTCCTGCCTTAAATTTATGTAGCTATTCTTTATTCTAAATTGATAATATTAACATACATTAATATTATTAATTACTATCATAATCTGTCATTTCACTTTCGGGTAATTTTGTTGAGGCGTTGCTACACATATCATCTATTAAATCTTCTTCATCAACAAAATTATTTTGAAATCGTAATAATTCCTCGTCTGTTGCCCTTCTTTTCAATACCTTATAAAGTTTATGTATCCAAGAATTAGTATGAAAATTATAATTACCTCTACGATAAAATCCACCGCATTTACATTGTTTTATAACCATATTATTATATTATATTAAATTAGAATATCTTTATTCATCATTTGTAATTTGAAATGCCTGTTCAAAATTGATATGAAACATTTTGTTAATGTCTATTGAATTCATATTCACGTAGAAAAAAGAATATGGAGCAAAATTAACGGCTTGATGATACATATCTAATAATTGCTGTTTATCAACAATGGCGCTATTTTCTTCAATAAAACTCATTAGCTCACTGGCATTTTTCAACCTAAAAATATATAATGAACTGGCATTCAAACGAATGATAGGCGCTAAAACATTGTATTTTTGTGTTGAACAAATCACACTTACTGCATCGTGCCTGCCTCTTGTAAATAATCCATGTAATAATTTACTATATCTAACAAATTTAGGGTCGTCTGCGTGGTCATCTATAACGATTAATATTGAATGTAGTTTCTTTATCTTTTTAGATTTCATATAATTAATTATTTTCTTCTGTCTTTCAATTACATTTTCTAAATCACTTGGATTATAATTATCAAAATAAATTTGTTCTTTTTCATCATCCACGTGCAATTCATCCCTGATATATTTTTTAACTTCTGTAAATGTAGGGTCGTTATGGACGCTGGGGGAAAATATAAATATTCTTGCGAATGAATTTCTATAAACATTCAATATTAAATTTTGAATAAGGACAGTCTTCCCGCCCGTTGAACTCGCGACTATAATACTTCTAAATGGTAGTTTTGGCACGTGCTCATATTTAGATTGTTTGAATTCATAACCAGTTATGTTTATTGGTTTTATTATTGGGACATCTGTCATAGTTGATATTAAAGAAATATAGAAAATTATATTTAAAAATTAACTTGTAATTAATATTAAATGGAACATCATTTTTATGATATGCTGGTGGCGAATATCATAAAATGGAACAGGTTTTCCATTGCTTCAATCAATAAGCATTGAACATAATTAGTTTGAAGAATTGCAATGAAAACTCCAAGTGCTGTGCCCCATCAATATTCTATTATGCATGAAATAATAAGATTAATTAGAATAATTTATCTTATTATTTAATATGCAAAGGAGTTATACAGATTATATTGATATAATAGATGAAGTAGAAAATATAGAACAAGTAATAATAACTGACAATAAATGTAAGAAAGTATGCTATTTTGTTTTAGAAATAATTAAGTTAGGAATTCAATATATCAAAACTAAAAATGTAAATATTAATATAAATGCCTCCAAAGAAGAAGTAAGAGAAACAAAAAGAGATTGAATGTGTCAAATGCGAAAAATGCGGTCAAACAATTAAACCATTAAATGAATTAGAATTAGATAAAGAACATGTTAAAGTTAAATGTTGGCCGTGTTCATGTGGTAGAACCATGCATACAGTACATACAGTAAAAAAGAAAGATGCCGACGGGAGCACAGTTGAAGAAAGTTGGGTAGAAAACTTCAAAAGTGGATTTGGTAGGTTATTTACACCTGAGAAAGAATGATGAAATATTAGTATTTAAAGAGTAGATTTAACACCACTTCAAACGCATAAATAAATATATAAATATTTATATATAGAAATGTCTGAAGTTGAGAATGATGCTATTGTTGAACTATCAAAGAAGATAATGACAGTTAGTAAAAATGTTAAACTGTTGTACGAGATGATAAAAACTATTGACCAGAAACTTGATGCAAAGGCAAACGAACCAAAAAATAACAATGAAGAGAAGGAAAAGATTGACAAAATCTTTGAAAAGAAAGGGATAGGCAGACCCAGCGGTGATTATGACACGAAGCGTAAAAAATATTGTGATATGTTAAATAAGGGACAAATCAAAAGTCCAAAAGAACAAACATTAGAATATTATAAACTAATTAAGGGTGATGATGGTAAATATGTAATTGTTGAAAATTAAAATATAAATAATTCTAATAATATGAATTTATTAGAATTATTTTCAGGCACAGGCAGTGTTGGACTTATTGCAAAGTCGCTCGGTTTTAATGTAATATCGTTGGATTTGAAAAATGCTGATATTAATTGTGATATACTTGAATGGGATTATAAACAGTTTGATAAGAACCATTTTAATTTTATTTGGAGCAGTCCTCCGTGCACCGAATACAGTATTGCAAAAAGAACAGGAATAAGAAACATTGAATATGCTAATAGTATTGTATTAAAAACAATAGAGATTATTGAATATTTCGGATGGCCGTATTTTGTTATTGAAAATCCACAGACTGGATTATTGAAAAGTCAGTCTTTTATGAATGGGTTAAGGTTTAATGACATTGACTATTGCAAATATGGATTTAATTACAGGAAGCGAACTAGGTTGTGGAACAATCTTGATAGATGGAAACGGGACGAAGTCCCTTTTACATCCTCTGGATGGAAACCCCGAAGTTTATGTAATAAAGATTGTGGTAAAGTGGTTAATAACAAACATATTGAAACTGCGCAACGGGCACCATCCGGTCGTAAGGAAAATTGGGGCGAGAATTATGTAAAGCATAAGCAAGAAGATTTATACAAAATCCCTGCTGATTTGATTTGTGAAATTTTGGTGAGTTTGGTGGATTAAGGAAAACGAGTTTGGGATTGTGGTTGAAAATTGAAATTTCTAGGTTCATCCAATGACAAAAGAGTAAAACATATTAATTTTAAAATTTTGAAAATAATGAATTTTAAGGGAGTGCGAAACAAGTGGCACAACTCACAAAAGCACTCAAACCATTTTTCCCCTCCCTCACCCAAGTTCAGATTGCATCCGAGCTCAACGCGCACTTGGCGTCAAACCGAAAATCCGAATGACACAAGCATCAGCACGCATGGTTTTTGACTACATGTTTACACTACAAGTCCCTGTTGTACTGGGTTTTAGTCCCTGTTGTACTGGGTTTCTGGCCTTGTTGTGCTGGGTTTTAGTCCCTGTTGTGCTGGGTTTCAATCACTGTTGCGCTGATGCTCATGCGTGCGACAGCATCAGCAAAAACCCAATAAACAAGCAGGGCGCACCATCACCAACTCGTCGTTGGTGTTCCCGAAGCACGGCGCACGGTCGCTCTCTCTGTTTCGTTTTTGTTTGGGGGTTTTGTAACAATCTATTGTATGGTCGGTTGTTTGGTTTTTTGTGTGGTTTGTTGTTTGGTGGGTTTTTTCGGGACAGGGGGCTTACCCATCTCATGTAAAAGGGTTTAAAGGGTTGTTGGTATAGTAGGCTAGAGGTTATGGAAAAGAAATACTGCTCGGGTTGTCAGAAGGATAAGGAAGTGGATTTATTCACTGAACCTTACAAGGTTTGTGATAAGTGCCGTGAAAAGAACAGGAGGAAGCACCAAGTAGTGTATCATTGTGATGTGTGCGATTGTGATATAAAAAGGTCGCATAAACCAAGGCACGAAAAAACTTACAGGCATAAGGGAAATCTGGAAAAGAACGAGGTTAAGGAAAATTGAGTTGGTTTAAGTTATGCTTTTATGAATAACTTAAAACTTAAAACAATTGGTGGGTGGATTGATTTTTACGGGATTTATGCCAAACATATTTGGTTGGTTTTGGGCGGTGCTTTTTAAATGGCGTGAAAACCATAGGGGGGAGTATACAATGATGAGGTTTGGGGTAAGCTACTGCTTGCTCTAGGACCCCCCGCCCCCCCAAACAGGATGGAGTTCCTAAGACTAGGTTGATTCGCTTAAGTAAGAACTTTCCCGTCCATCCCATCTCAACACACTCACATCCCGGCACTAACCTGGAGGAATTTGGTCGGGACCGGATCTAGGGCGACGATTTTGAGACTGTGTTCAACCAACGCAGGTAAGTGGGTAAGAAGGTTATTAGCCTGTGTTGGTTCTTTCTTCCATTTTGTTACGGGGACGATCAGCCCAGTTTCCCGGAGTTCGTGAGTGATTGCTGAGTTAACACCCAAGTACCAAGAACCCATGCAAAGAATGACACGGGGTTTTGAAGCCGCACGAAACGGCAAACCCCCCATGATGCCAGTGTGAAAATCACCCCCATGTAGCTTGAGACTCTGATATCTCCTGGTTTAGACTCCCTCGTTCCATCAATCATAAAAGTGCACAGGGGAGGTTGCCCTAAAGGAAAGCAGTCGTCCAAAGCACTCCTGTCAGCTTCCACAGTAGAGGGCAACCCCTAATAAACAAATTTCACAACATGTGCATGTGTGCCATTCTTTTGGGGGGGGAGCCGAGGTGGGCAACCCCTAAACATGTGCATGTTCCTTTTTGCTTTTTCTTTAAATCTTTAGAAACCAACCAACCACCGGGAAACCACACACAAAAAAAAAAAAAAAAAAAACAAAAAGAAAACCGGAAAACGACGAGCGCCGCCCACTCCCCACGACTCGGCTCCCGGGTCCCGCCTCCCGAGCTTGGCTCTTGGCGCGCTCCTCGAACTCCGAGCGCATCCGGGACCACCTCGACTTCGGTTTCGGGAGTGTGGACACCCCGTGGGGTTGGGGGGGCTGGGGTGGGGGGTTGGGGTGGGGGGGGCGGGGCGTTGGGGGTGGGGTGGGGGGCTGGGGGGGTGGGGGGCGTCCCTTTTTTGTTGGAGGCTGCGGCCGTTGCTTTTGAAAGGCTGAAAAGGGACACCCGTGGGGGGGGGGGGGTGAGGGACGTGCTTTTTCGGAGTCTCCCTCTGACTCTTAAAAAGAATTTGTGGTCATTGACCCCAAAAGAATGGGGTCATTGACCCATTTTGAAAGGGTCATGGAGACTCCAGGTTTTTTTGAGGATACAGCCCTTGCTTTTGAAAGGCTTAAAATTTGGACAACAAGCCAAAAGGCCTTTACCACCTGAAACCGTCTCGATTTTGGAGGCTGCCCCCCTTTTTGTGTGTGGCTTAAAAGGGGCAAACGCCAAACGGCTTTTTTTTACCACCTCGCCGCGGTCAAAACTTGGGGAAAGGCTTGCCGGGTTGGACCCATGCTTGGGGAGGTCCAAGCCAAAAGGTTTCAGGAACTGTGGTAACCCACCTGATCTTCGTTCTGCCCCCTTTGTCCTTTGCGCTAGCGCACAGTGTCTGTTCGACGCAGCGATTTATTGGGGGAGGGGGAAAGAAGGAGAAGGCCCCAAAAAGAAACAAGTCGGTGTGTCTGTACATGCACTAATGCACTGTCGTTCTGCCCCCATTTAACGGTTGCTTTAAAACCCATAGTCATCACGGTGCTGGCAGGGGACATTCTTTGTCTTCTGATCAGTGAGCTGATCTCTCAAATTCAGGTCTCTCCCCCATTCTGCCATGGTGAAGAGTGAGCTTCCAGTTCCAACTTTTGATACCTGGGCTGTATTCCCACAAGCAGACAGTGGATCACTCGTGCTTGTTTTGGAAAAGAAGGACCTTCAGGAACCAGACTGCGAGAACCGGATGGCTGGGCCAAGCGAACACTCGAAGTAGACAAAACACATAGGATCCCACGAAAAGGATCGAAGGGTAGCGAATCAGCTGGCACCGCCTTACCTAAACCAAGGACTCCGAAGTCCCAGCGATTTTGTTTTAATCGGTTCGAAGCCGAAGAGGTCGATGGCAGCCCCTCAATGGATTTGAGAGAAGGGCCAGTTGAACAAGGCAGGTTGAAGCAAGCCCTGCCGGTCGAAACCCACAAGAATTTGCTGGCCCTAAGAATTGCGGGCCTCAAAAGTGGCCTGAATCCCAAAGCAAATGGACACCCCGGACCCCGCATGAGACAAAAATTCTCACCTGCTCTGCTTTTGTTCCGGAGCTCTCTAGGAAGCCCTTCAAGAATTTCCATTTCGGGGCTCTCTCACCTACCCCCCCTTTACCCTAAGGTTCCTTGCCCCCATTAGAAGAATGGCCAAAGGGGACCCAAGTCGATGATGACAATCCTAAACGGTAAACCATGGTGCTTGTATTTGCCCAACCCTTGGTCATGCAAGGACCTGCAAAGCCAGGGTCCTTCTTGATTTTGCTCTTGGTTGAAGAAAGACACTCAGCCAAAGGCAGTACTAGCAGATCTCTTGGAACCATTCTTCTTCATGGTGGCACAACTGATTCGGGGCCAGCAGCCGGATGTTCAGCTTCCCTCCAGTTGGTTTGTTGGAGCCCGGTGGTTTGGCGGTGTTCCGCAGGGGAAACTCCCACTTAATATCCTCCACAAGAACAAAAAATGGTTCAAATCCCAAGTTCCCACCAATCCAAAACACCAACTAAGGCTTACCTGAAACCAACCGCCGGATCTCGCATTCCGAATGAAACAAACAAATGAAAGGAAACAATCTATAAAAAAAAGCTATTTAGCTGCACAAACAGTATCCGAAACAATATCGACATACATATCACAAGCATTGTAAGCTGCACAAGATCACAAACCGGTTTATCATTCCGAATGAAACCAATAAAAACCGCCACTCGCCGACTTTTCTGGCGGATCAATCCGCTGGCCCGCGGGCCGCGGGCCCGGCGAATGGATCCGTCTGAGCGTCCGCGCTCTAGTTCGAAGAGCCTCCGCACCTCCTCGCGCCGAAGATTTTGTGGAGGCTTCGGGCCACGCGCGAACTTCGGAAGTCCCCCGGTGATTCGAAGCCCCGGGTTCTCCTTTAAGGTTTCCCGTGAAAAACCGCAACAAAACGGGGGCAACCTCAAAGAGGACACCCAAATCACAAGTTTGCCTGCAATTGAAGGGGACTTCCTTTAACCCTAAGGGCCCGGACGGTTTTTGGGCCCTCCAAATGGGTTGTTGAGGGCCCTTGAGGAATTAATCAGGTCATGACCCTTAGGGAAGGTGTCCCGTTAAAAACCACAAAACAGGGGGCATCCTCAAAGACACCCACAAGACAAGTTTCCCTGCAATTGATCATTTGGATGTCCTCTTCAGAAGTATTGACTGGGCTGTCTGCTTTTTTCGGATCCCCTGCTTAAAATGACGAACTTGTCGGTTACATAAAAAACCCAACCACTAGACCAACCACTAAGGGGATGGAGGGAGCCAAGCAGAGGAAACCCTGTTTCAGCTTGTTCTGAGTGTTTTGAAGAGAAACCAAAAGGAACAAAGAGCCGCTGCCATCAGACCCAGGTCTTCATTCCTTTCAAGCACCAAACGAAGGCTGGCGGTCCGAACACCTAGGCAGGAGGTCCCGTACCATTCACTCACCGTCTTGATGGATCACCTTCTAGGTCCTCCAGTAGAGAGTATAGAACAAGGATGCCCTTTTCTCTGTAGTCTATTTTAGTAGGGGAACCCTCCCCCCCAAAAAGAAACGGTAAAAGGGGGATTTAGCTGGGGGACCTAGCCTGTGGCCACACATCGAACTCGGCCAAACAACTTGCGCCGGGAAGGAGTTGGAATGACCCGAACTAAACCATCCAACTGGTGTCCTGCAAGGGGAGCAAAGCCGGGGTTCATTCAACACTCCCTACCTATCGCACTGCAAGAAAGGGGAAACCAACAGTTGAACAGCTCGGCTTTGGGAAAGTGAGATGCTTACCCCTTAAGACTCCAAGCCCTGGGGAAGTTAATCTTTTACAGACATATAGCCCATGTTACCCAAAAAATTGAAAAGTTGTGTTTTTAAGAGGTAAGGATGAAGCTTCCATTTGCGACTCGTCCCCAGTGATAGATTCCCTTTGCAACCAAGAGAGGGAAACAAATTGAAATGGCCATGGGTGAAAATCCCGTATAATCCCGTACTCCCAGTGAACATCCCAGACTCCGTACTCCCAGTGAACATCCCAATCCCCACTAAAATAGGCTCTAAAATGGGTGGTGCACCAATCCCCCAAAATGGTAGCATTGGGTTTGACCCACAGCCAAATGCAGATTGAAGGAATAGTCCCAACCGAGTCGCAATCAAAACCCGGTGTTAAAATGGTCCAGGCCCAGAAGCGTGCTTCAAGAATTACCAAGGCGGATGTGCGGATTGTCCCTTGCCCTCCAATGACCCCGCACTTTCGAGGATGTGCCTCAGCTTTTTCAGGGCTCCATTTCCATTTCCACTTAAACACATCACCTAGGTCCTCCAGAGAGTTAGAATAAGGGTTTTGGTAGTCTATTTTAGTAGGGAACCCTCCCCAAAAAAGGGGTGAGAAAGGGCACCTAGCTGGGGGACCTAGTCACCCTTGTCAAGGGAACGCTCACCTTACACCAAAAGGCAAAAGGGGGGTTCATCGTGAACCTGAGAACCAGCACTCGGTTGCTATCTGCTCCCCTGCTAAAAGTTTAACTTTTAGGGGTTTGATGGAAAACCCATTAGTTGGCAAAAAGTGAAAGTCCTAACATCCCTTGGCAAAATGCACCAAACAGCAAGTTGGACCCTCAAACTACCCATACAAATTGGATATCGCCCCATAATTTTGGGGGGTCAAACCCATTTTTAAGGGAATTATGAGGGTTCAGGAAGTTGGATTCATTGACCGACCGCGCCTCTTCCTTCTCACGGAGCTCTTGTCTCTGGTCCTCAACCTGGCGAAAAAAATCGACCTCCACCTGGTGTGATCACAAACCCCCTGCAACATACCAAAAACAACAAATGTGGCAGAACCTGCTCCAGAAACCAAGCCTAGATGCCCCCCCAAAAAAATATATATAAAAGAGTCTGGAATTGAAGACCCCATGTTCTAGTCTTCCACTTGCACAAAAAACATATTGCAGTAGTGAAATCGATTCCCTTTAAAACCATCCAGATAAATATTCTGAAATGCAAATAGACGCTTCCCTTCGAGTCATGGCTTTAAGCTTGGTGGTGTGGTGGCTAAGGATGGGGGGAACCCAACTACCCTCTACAAAAAAGGGGCTTCCAAAGCCAGACCAATTCAAACCATATTCTATTAGGTAACCCAGTCAGTGGGGAAAAAACAAAACATTGGGGAAAAAACAAAAGTCCATTGGAAAGTGAAAGCCATCTAGTAGAGCACATCATCCCTTGGAAAAACAATGAAAGCCGCGAAGGCAGAGCTCCATTGATTGGCCAAGGTCGACACCCAGCTGATGTCCCCAAGATGCGAACGGATTCCTGGGTTTGAGTCTACCTTGACCTAGTCGAAACATGGGCTTTTCCTCCGGGTGTTCTGCATTAAGTAAAGGACCAACAAGGTTTGCCTAGTACTGAGTAACTTTTCAGCCCTCCCCTGAACCCTTCCCGTCCAAAACATCTACTAGAAACCAGGCTCTCAGAGATCCTTCGGTTCTGTGATCTTTTCAACCATGCCAATACGTGTTAAAAGGCAGTGCTCCTGCGCTAAAACTGGCCCGCACGCAGGCCCCCTTCAAATCACTCGCGTAGCACCGCCTGCTGGCTGTGAGTCTTCTTCAGGGATGTACAACGAACACCACGTTAGGTATGTTGCGCACAGCTAGTGCGACAGCAACTGTAGGGCCTCCTTGCACACGGCGTACACACCTGGTTCAGCTTTTGTAGCCAGTGGTTCAACTTTCGTTGCCGGACCTGTACAATTTACACTGTGGAGAGCACAATGTGTGCCCAAGACTTCACGGCACCTCCCTGTTTCACAATGTCTATTTTGCTCCTGCGTTTCTCTCGTGTTTCGAAGCATGCCGCTACGTGTCAAAAGACCGAGCCGCGCAAAGACTGTAGCGGGCCCTTGAAAGCACTCAGCCAAAATCCTGAGACACGCCCATAGGCTGAAGCTATTTGGCGGCCTCCAACGTGATTGCTGGAATGATTCCGAAAACTGTGTCCAACACCTGAAATAAGAATTCGATCCCCAAGAAAGGATATTCACCGTGTGGTGAGCTGGCTACAAAATAGCAGAAATGATATACACCTTGTCATTGTTAGACTCAGCTCACCTTACCATTTTGCTGTTTTTGTCTCCTTGGTTTCCGGCTTCAAGCAGCAACCAAAACTCACTATAAACTGGCCTACAAGGTGATATTCACCATCCCAAAGAGGAAATATAGGGAACCCTGAAAACGGTGTTGCAGGATCAAAAGTAACTTCAAACATGACAAAGGGGCAAGTTTGCGTTGAAGGGAAGCACCAACGCAAATGGAAGACCGCCATGTGTTTGCAGTTGTTTGATGTTGAAGGCTTCCCCACCTCATCAAAAAAGGAAACGGACAGAAACAGGGAACTCCAAAATCAAGACTCTATGAGAAAAAGGGGCGCCCAGCAAATGATAGCGGCTCATCACTTCAAAGGGAAGCACCCACATTTGTTGGGAGAAACAAACGGACGTGCCGACCAATGGAGGTCTGGGTATAGCCATGAACAGATTCCCATGGTGTCCCTTGCCACAGCCCTCCCCAGTATCAATTTGACCAATTCCATTTCAACCCTTGGTATGGAAGCCGAAAAGCTTATTTGTTGCAGCCCCCTCCTGCTAGAGATGAAAAGAACCCGAACACCGAACCAACCAGTGAAGAGTTAGGAACCAGTGACTGAATATAGCCTAGGTCCTCCAGATTCGAGAGCTTAGAATAAGGGTACCCTTTCTTTTCTCTGTAGTCGATTTTAGTAGGGTCCCAAACCCTCCCCTAAAAAAAGGAACGGTGAGAGGTCGGGCACCCTCTCGCTGGGGGACCTAGTAGCTGTGGATTCGGGTGTCCAGATTCCGAAAATTTTCGCTGAGCTAGTCTGGAGGTTTGCGCCAAAACAATCCCCCGCCGAGCCTTGCTCCTGCTAAACGTTTTTCTCTCTTTTTTTTTAATATGCTGCATTTATATATATATAATATGTTTAGTGACTCCATTTCCCTAGTAGTTGGCAACCAAGGGAACCACACTTCAAAAGCCAAGAACCAAATTGCTGGTTTCCCGATATTCACTTCCGATCGAGTGGATTGGCCAAACAAAAAAACAAAGTTGAACTCTTTGCCGCTTGGTCTTTCCAAGCAACAAACAAAAACCCATGAACTCAGGGGGTGAGGAGAAAAAGGGGTTGCTGGGATCTGGGACCATTTTCCCCCTACTTTTTCTCACTTCCTTCGGTTTGCCGCACTGTGTGCCGTCGCGAGATTTTCGTCTTCCCAGCAAGTCTAGGGGGGACCCCTCCCCCAAAAAAGTTTATCAGGAAGGGCACCTAGCTGGGGGACCTAGTCTCAGAATAAGGACATTTCTTCAGGTTGCAAACTACGACCCTTTGCGAGGTTGCTATTTGGATTTGCCACGAGAACCGACATAGGAATGATGAAGGTCTCTTTGACCACTTGACAACACCAAAACATCAGTTGAGGTGCCTAGCCCTATATAGGTGGTAGGTTCAAGGGAAAGAGCCGGCCAATGTCTGACGTTGATAACACAGAGACAGTCAAAATAATGTGGTCGCACCACTGAAGTAGTTTCAAGAGTCCAGGAGCTCTCGAGAGGTTTCGACGTCGCCTCATCCTGGAGTCGCCGCCTTTCAGCCTCCAAGTCTCCTCGATCCTCAACCGACCCGCCAAGCGGTGAATTTGACGTGTCCGAATCCGGAAACCCGCGAAACTTGTAGCCGTCATCTGGCATGTTTCTGTTCGTCTACCTGTTTCATATTTCGTCTGCCCTAGAACATGAGCTAGTGTTCGTTTGGAACCCGGCAACAGTGTCGTCTTCCCATTGGTTTCCCTGTAAGCTACCTTCCCTCCGTTTCCCAACCTAGTGCTTTAGTTGGCTGAAAGATAGCGAATTCAATTCCAATCGTTGGCTTAGCCCCCACTTGCCACAAAGGGAATCATATCACCTGACCCAAAGGCAAACAATACCCGCGAAAGAGTCTTGTTGCACTGGGCAACCTGCAGATTGAGATGGTTGAAAGGCTCCCGTGACCCTCAAGCTGCCCTTAAAAATCAGCAATTTCACCCCCCCCCCCCTTTCGAAGGGTCATGCTCCAATGCAGAACACCAATTCCTCAAGTTGGCCCTCAAAAACAACATAAAACAACCCATCTTGAGGGGCCCAAAATCCATCCAGACGTCTTGGGGCCATAGTCTTGCCATGAGGCCACGGGTCTGTTCATCTCCCTTTGAGGCTCCGGGACTAAAAGGTGTTCACGAATGAGCACCCGGAAAGTAAACCGAAAGGAGCGGGAAAAGCAGCAGGCTTGGGCCAGCAATATAAGGTCATGGGGGCTGGGGGGGAGGGAGGGAGCCCAAATAAGGCCCAAATAAGGGCTTAAGAAGGGCTTATTTGGGCTCCCTCCCCCTCCCCCTCCCTCCCCCCCAGCCCCCATGATGAGGCGTGAGGATAAATGGCGGGTCAATAATAGGTACCCGGTACCCTAAATGGAGCCCTGGCAAATGGAACCAAGGACTAAAAGAACTGCGGTGCCCTGGTGGTTTAATTTTGACCCGTACCCAAATAAGGATACCCAGCATTCTCTCACCATGGCCCGCCCTGATACCCCGAATCCCTGTCTAAACTCTTACAGGCCGGGAGCATCCGGTGAGAAGGGCTTTCGACCACGGGTACCTCAAGGTTTCTAACACTGAGAGGAACCAAAGGAGATATTCTAGGGGGGCCTCCCCCATTCTTTCCAGGCATCCTTCTTTCTAGAAAACCTCCAGAAACCCGGGGAAAACGGCTGGCTTTCGAAGAGAACGATGGTTGAAAAGAATGGGCCCGTTCAGTGCAGCAAGCAATGAGCACTTGGATGCTCAACCAAAGTCAGGCAAGTAGGTGATAACCCTGTTCAGGGGACTCAGCCCAATTTAACCCAGTCATAACCGCTCACTTCCTGGCCAAAGGTCCAAACTTGCTTGCCACCCAACCCAAGAACTGATAAAAGCCCAGCACTCAGAGAGTGATGCTTGCAACGGCACAGGTCATTCTACAGGAAATGTCTTCTTGGCGGGAATTTAGAAAATCCAGCTTCCGTAGAATGTCCTGCCGGATTCTATGAACCATGGTTGCAACTGTCCAGTGGAATTTAAAGTCAAACATCTTTGTCCAGTAGTGATCGATCTCCCTTAAAACCAACAAGGAAAATAAAACATACTTCAGCAAATGGAAGCTGTGGTCCTCCCAAGAAACTGCGCCAACATACTGACCCCCTAAAGAACGTGACACTCAAACCGCCAGGTGCGGCCCATTGCAAATGGAAGGACCTAACTTGATTAATCCACGGCCATGGGGTCTCCCCTTCCTTGTCCAGCTCCTTCCGAAGCTCGGCCTCGCGCAGAAACTTGCGGGAAACCGGAAAAGAGGAACCTACCCAGTCGAATGGGGCCTTTGGGACAGACCCAGTGTGTAGTGTTATCTCGTTTTAGAGGTGCGTGTCTGATAAATGTATCTATATATAAGTTATGTATATATATATATATGTATATGTAAGCACATGTACAGCCAAACACGGGTTGACTTGGGTTGGTGGAAAGACCCCGCGGAACAGCCTTTAAACTGAGTAGCACCGAAGCAATCAATCACAATTGGAATCCGGAAACTCTCGGGACACTCAAGTATATATGGCTGTGGCTCAAAAAACCGGTACCCAAAATGGAATCCTGGTAAGTGGAAACATGGACCAAAACCTGCGTAACCCCTCCTGTTTAATTTTGAGCCCGCCCATGTGGGTATGTCCTTTTTCTGGGGAATGCCTTTTTGGCTGTCGTTAGAGGGAAAACCAAAAGGACAAAGGCTTGCACTTTGAGGACCCAAGTTCCAATTCTGGGACACAATAGAATGTCCTCACCTGAATTAGGGACCTAGTTGTGTCAAACCTTTGAAACCCGGTTTGTAGCAATAACACAGCCATTAGCCTATTTGGTTTCAAAAGGTACTGAGGTTCACATCCCCAGACCAATTCAAACCTATCCTGGGTTGCGCCCCCCAAGCCCCCCCCCCCCCCCCCCCCATTACAGGGCCATTACATCCCAGGAAAGTTGCCGCAAATTGTCCCAAACACAGAACCTGAAATACTGAAATAGGGTGATTCCGAGGGCGTAATCCCAGGGTGTATCTTGGAAAACCCTTGTATCCACAATCTGTACCCTGCTAAAAGCTGAATTAAGCATTGGACACCCCAGCAAAGGACCTTCATCATGGTGAGCTCGCTATACCCGCGAATCGGTGAGCTCGCCATAGGCAGACTTCTTGGTTGCTGTTGACCCCCTGCCAAAATGTTTAAACTTTTGGGGGGTTTCGTACAGAAAATCCAACTTGATTTCAACAAAAAAGTTCAAAAAACAAAAAGTCTAAAGATCCAACCCAATAGCCAATTTTGGCTGGGTCTTTAGACTTTTTAACTTTCGGTTGACATCAAGTTGGAGTTTCCACTAAAACTTTAACTTTTCGGGAAATCAAGTTGGATTTTTCCCCACTGAAGATCCCTACTAAAATAGCAGTCAAGGCTTCTGCGCCCAAAACGGCCGCAGACCGGATCCGGAAAGCTCTGCGCGCTCGCGCCTCGATCCTGGCCTTCAGGTCCTTCCGAATGGACTCCAGGTGGGCGGCCTGCGAGACCGAAACGACCGGCAGATCCGTGGAAGCTTTGGGCAAAAAAGAAGGACTCACTAGCTGAGATGGCCCAAAGAATGTCCAAACCTTATGTTTGCCACTAAAATGGTCCTTCCCAAAAAAGTTTGAAGTTCATGAACTCAGGAAGTGAGAGGAGGGGGCCCCAAGAAGGAGGGGCGTGTAACGGTCACCCGCAAAAACCCGAAACCAAAAGGGTCCGTCAATTTTTGAAGGTGCCGCTTTTTGTAGTGGATTTGAGTGGAAACCAAAGGGACAACCACTGTTTTGGAGATCCCCCTTAACAAGGGACACGCCCAAAACGGTTGGAACACGAAAAAAACTCAAAAACTCAAATGGCCTGGTGCTTCCAGGGCAAACAGGCCACGGGTGGTCCGGCAGGAATCGCGAACTTGCAGGTAACCCTACTTCGAAGGGTTTACTGGAGTAACTGGGGAATTGGGGGGGGTGCTCCCAGGCCATCTAAGCGCTCTTTGGGCTAACGTTCAATCCCAACCATGGAATTTGCATTTGTTCCTACCACGCCCTAGGACCCGGAACCTGTAGTTTATATCTTCTATACCATCATGATGCTCATACAGGGCAAAGAAAAAAAATGGCACCAATCGTTGAACCATTCGCAGGGCCTACACAGAACGACCAATCCCACTCCATATGGATGCCCTCGCTATTGCAAGTAAGGCAAGTAAACTAGCCATACTCAGCCAGAAAACCATGGTAAACCACGGGACATTCAGGAACCGGAGCTGACCTTTTGGCTTTGGTCGACATGTCTTCTGCTTTGAAGCTTTGGACAAAGTCAGTGTATGCTGCGTCATCTTGCCCAATATCTGCGAATCTGCGCGCTTGCCTGACCTCCCATGCGAACTCTTCTGGGAACCGCTTCCTCGGCTCAACTGGCCCGAGCTAGAGCTTTGCACCCCTCGTCCTTGTTCCCATACTTGCGAGATGGGTATGAGTCTTAATTAGGAATTTGGTGCACATCATCTAGGTAGGGGATTTGTGCCCACCAACCACCGTTTAGGGGGTTCTCTATTTAAATTCATAGCCATATGTATCCGATTTGCCAACATAGCTCTGGGTGCTTGCCCAGCGAACATGCAGACCACCA
Organism: Effrenium voratum; assembly: GCA_963377175.1. NCBI lineage: Eukaryota > Dinophyceae > Suessiales > Symbiodiniaceae > Effrenium > Effrenium voratum. Next base: position 627,858 of record CAUJNA010002446.1, on the reverse strand, counting down.
ACAATTTTCGGCAAAACCAGGGATTGGGACAGAGGCATTCCTCTCGGAATTGGTTCGATCATCTTTCTGGGGCAAAAAAACACATTCCGGAAGTGACTTGCTGGTGCTCAGTAGGGCATTTGGGAAGGAACCCAGGCTTTGGTCCCCTTAAAGGAAACCACAAGCGATTTATTTCGGCTCAGTTGCCCAGTGGCCAACCGCTAAACCCCAACAAGCAAAAACTGCTTTTAAAAAAATCCCAACAATAACCAGGTCCTCCAGTAGAGAGGTTTGGATAAGGGGACCAACTTTTTTCTGTAGTCTATGTTAGTAGGGAAACTCTCCCCCAAACGGGTTGGATAAAGGGCACTACTGGGGACCTGGACAACAAGCAAACATGTAAAAAAGGTTTCCCAACAACAACCATGGTAACTCGATTGCTTTCTCCTCCCCTGCTAAAAGTTCTCAACTTTTAGGTGTTTGATGGAAAACCCATTAGCTGGCAAAAAGTTAAATTAAGCCTTAACATCCCAGCAAAATGCACCAAAGGTAAGGAATCCCCCAACAAAATTTCCGCCACGCCTGAAGCTCCCCTGCCCGACGCATGATGCTGTGCCTGCGACGCAGCATCATGAGCCATGGGTCGCGGACGCGAACCCGAAGCGAACCCCGAAGAAAAAAAAAAAAACGAGACGGGCCCCGGTGTGGCAGACCCGCCGAAAACGCGGGTTTTTAGCTCTTTTTCCAGGGGAAACTGGTGGAAACCAAGATGGTTGCAACAAGTCAGAGAAGTAAGCTAAGTCTGGTAACTTAGGGAACAAGGGGGGTGGGTTCCTCAACATGGTCACTCTGTCGGAGAGCTCTTAAAAAAAAGCCAAAAGGAAGCAACCCATTTCCACTTCGGGCCCAAGTTAGCAACTTCCTGGGCCTTCAAATTCGGGAAATTTACGGGTGTTTTAGCAGACCCCTACAATTTACAGAATTCCAGTGGTTTGGCTACAATTTGGGCATAAACGCAAACGAATTGCGTCGTTTCCAGTCGTGCATTGGCCATACAAAATCAATACACCTCGCAGCACTTGCCAATGTGCCAGCGAACCCATTAGATGCCTTGATCAGCAAAACTACGACGGTTTCTGATTTGCGGGAGTTTGCGGGTTTTTGCGGAAGATTTGCCGAAATGTGCGGGTGTTTTGCGGTCAAAATGGGTACGTTTTTTTCTGCACTGCACAACTTTGGATCGCCGGTGCATGTTTTGACCAGCTTGCGGACTGCATTCAGTCGTTGACCCCTGCAAAGCTTCCTGTAATCTGTCCAAGGCTTCGAGCATTGCAACAGTGCCTTTTTATGAGGCTTAGGAGTTTCAGGTTTTGCGGAAAAAAACAGATAATATTTCCTGAATATCCAGTCAACGGCGGATTCTACCTCCTTTTTTCAGGAGGACGAAGGTCCAGGTTGTTGGTAACCTGGGTTATAATCACTTAGAAGTCCCCGTTCAGTGGGGTTAACCTTGTGCGGTTGTCACCCACATAACCACTAACCTGGCAACTTGCCTGCCAAGGCGGCTCCTGTTTTTGGAGTTGGTAGCTCCTCTTTCTTTTTTCACTTTTTTGTTTTAAGGGAAACAACAAGGACAACCGTTATTTCTGGTTTAGGGTTTGAATCCTAGAAAAGACGCACCCCATATCTTGGCCCACAAAGGGGTACACGGAACATGTCTCACTCTGTTTCACATGATTCCATCTGACTAAGCCCCCTGGAAAAAAAAAAATATATATTTCCAGTAGTGACGATAGGTGCCCTTTTAAAACCAAGAGAGACAACTAATAATACAACAAAAGAAAAATAAAATAAAAAAAAACACACTTCAGCAGATGGAAGTATGTCGTCTTTCTTTGAACTATGCTTAGAGCCAAGCATGTCCTGCTTATACATCACCCCACCAACGGGAACGCCATTGTGGCTTGGCACAACGTGTGATGTTTACATCCTTCGAACCGGGAGAACCTGTACCAGAAAACAGGCCCAAACTGGAAACCCAAACAGGGCCTTGTCTCCAGCCTGCAAAGGAGAAAGCTCTGGCACAATTCAGTCAAAACCCTTATGATAAAGCCATGCACTGGCAAGAGACACGTGAGTGTCATTCTTTGGAGGCAACCCGGTACGCCTTCCCCAGATCTCCGCACAAATCTCTAGTCGCAACCAGCTCTACTTGTGAACATGTCAACCGCGCCGGGGTGGGCGAACGCAGGAATTATCTCACTTTCGTCAGGTGGCCAGATAAAGATCCAAAAGTTGTTGCTTGCAGCTACCATGGTTTTCTCAACAGGTATCAAGTTCAGGAACTTAGGAAGTGAGTTAGTGTCCACGAAAGAAAAACAAATCCACCCGGACGGACCTCCCCCATCCCCTTGCTGGGTGGCGACAGGTGTTCATGAGCAGGGCTCTAACTAAGGCCGTCTCTGATTTTTTGAGGGCACCAATGTTGCGTGGTTTTGAACGGAAACTCAAGGAACAACCAGCCCGCTGTTTAAAGACGCGCAGCTTTCACTTAAGTCATGTGAGACCCCCTCAAAGAAGAGTTCCTCCTTGTAGCTTAAGGAACGGGAACCCAGGATCAAAATACACCTAGGGGAGCGTCACCCACAGAAGTGGGGGAGTTCCACTAAAAAGGGGCAGGGGTTTCTTCATCCGGCAAAAATCGGATTAAGGCCAGCAGTTCACAGCCTGAAGGGAGGAGCACGGTGTCTGCGCAGCAAGGCGTAGATGTCCTAACGAGAACTCATCTATGCGCCAAGAGACCTGGACATTAAAGGTTTGTCTGTTGGAACCTTCAGTAGAAAAACAACACTGGAAAACAAACATGCTTAAACCTTCCAGCAGCCATCCCCACTGCTTTTTGGACAGTATTTGAGCTTTTGGAGTTGGGAAAAGACAGTTGTTGAGGGGAGTTGGCTGAAAACAAACTACCCAGAAATAGCCAGGTGGCTGTGGCTCAAAATTAAACGGGAGGGGCAAACCGCAGGTGTTGGTCCATGTTTCCACTTACCAGGGCAACCCATTTTGGAATTCCGGTTTTTTGAGCCATAGCTTTTTTTTGAGACCCCCAAACACTGCCGGCATGTCCCACAGACTTCCGTTGAAAGCCCCAGCCGCTGGGTTGAACGAAAACTGGCGCCTGGACTGGCAGAAAAAAGTCCAAGCTTTCTGCTGGCCAACGTCCGAAGCGGAACTCGGGAAATGAGCTTGATAACCCCCCAAATGGCTGTGGGTCAACAAAGGTACCCAAAATGGAACCCTGGTAAATGGAAACATGGACTAAAACCTGCGGTCCCCTCATAGTTTAGTTTTGAGCCATACCCAAATTAATGAAAACCACTCCCTGGAGCAACCCCCTCCTCCCCCCCCCAAAAAAAAAAGTGACAGGCTGTTCGGCAGCTGCGAGAATAGAAATGCCGCGCTGCGCAAAGTCCAAAAGGTCGATGGTTGACTGGGTATGCCAAAATTTCGGAAAAACCGGACATAGTGGTGCTCCTTTTGGTTTCTCTTGAAGCCAACTCTAAAACTCAGTTGCCTTTTAGGGACCCAGAAATAGAAGGCGGTCACCTTTTGGGGGCCATGACCAGGGATGAAAGGGCAGATCCGGTCGATTTGCTTTTGGCAAGTAGAGAAAAGAGTTTGCGGAGGCTGAACACAAACATCACGCGAGGTTTCGCTGCACGTAAGCAGTACTTTCCTGAATCATTGTGAGGTTCGCTCGCTTAAGACCCCTGGAGAAAAAAAACATTTCCAGCAGTGCTAGATTCCCTCCAATAAAAAACCGGGCGAAAACAATCTAAATAAAAATTGACACATACATAGTAAAAATGGAGGAGGAGAAGGGTTCTTTTCTGAGATTCCCCCTGAAACAAAGGCTCTGTGCCCTTCATTTACAGAACAACATTTAAGTGAATCCGTTGGAAAACCGCTCCGATGGGGAAAAGCACCTGAGAGGCTATGGCCATGGGTCAAAATCCCGCACCCCCGGGTGAACACCCCAATCCCCCACTAAAATAGGTTCTAAAATGGGTGGTGCACCACTCCCCCAAAATTTTGGATCCCAAAACGGTTTTGACAACCACAGCCATATGGACAACTTCTCGGTGCCACATCTCTCCGCTTTCCCTCAGGTCAAGGCCAACGAGCTCAGAGCCAGGACCTTTTTCTCATCCGGAGGGGTAAGTGGCCGGGATGAATCTGGTTGAGAACAATGGGGGTAAAGGCCAGAACGTAGCTGGGCTCGACCACGCACCGGCAAACGCTCCACTTGATGTCATGGATCGCCGTTCCACAATCGCGGATCACTTCACAAGTGATGATGAGGTCCGAAACGGAACTCGGGAAATATTGTTCGAGGCCTCTGACCATAGGTGTCCTTTGTGCAAGATTGATGGGCTTCGGGAATGGAATGGCATAAAACCAAGCACCAGTGGGAACCCATCTATTTCTAGCCAAACCCAGAAGGACACTTGTCAGCACTCGGGAAAAAGCGTTTGGTTCCTGACCCCCGTAACAAGAAAACGCCGCGCACTTAGTTGCACTGAGCGAGTCGCAAAGACAAAAGACCCCTGGTTGATTCAGGGCTCACTGGCCCAAAGGACTTGGAAATAAAAGGTTCACCTGGGACCACCAGGGAAGACCAAGTCCGACTAAAGGGACCTTGACTAAATATTCACAGACATGGGAACACCAAAAGTCACCTTCTATGAATATATAGGATGCTCACCATCCACAGTAGGATGCTCACCTTCCCAAGTTCTTTGGTGAATATTCACGGACATGGGAACACCAACAGATCAAAAGATCGGTTTTGGAAGGGCGGAAACACCAAAACCAATCAATAGGATGGGCTTCATCTAAGGTGAAGCCATGGTATCCCGACTACGTGCAACCACCCAACTTAGCCCGGTTGCAAGCATGGTTTTGTCGATAGCTTGGGTGATCGCCAGGACCCTTACCAGGGTAACCTACTTGCCTGACGTCGGTTGAACACCCAACAGGTGTCTCACCAGTTTCTGGGCCCAACCCTAAATCCGCACTTGCTAACATGCTGAGGCCATGTCATCCCCGTGAATTGCAGCATTTGTTTGAATGGCAAAGGAAAACTAGCTGATTCTGATGGGCCCCGACACGCCCATATCTTGGCCCGCATCTGGGATACACGGCTGCTTGTTTCTCCTGATGTTCCAGATTCTAGCCAAACCCCCCCCATAATATAAAATAGTTTTGCTCACTTGCCCAAAGAGCCTAAAGCTAAAAGGTTCACCTTTTGGAACCTTGAAGTTAAACAAAATAAAGGATAGCCAAAGGTTGAAAGCTCGGCTTTGGACAGGTGAGTTTGAGATCTGAGGACCCCACATGCATGGGTGTGTCTTTTATGAGGGTGCCCCTTGTTTGGCAGGTTTTGAAGAGACATCAAAAGGGCAACCACAATCTTAAGGCAATTTGGGAGGTGCAAATCGAAAAACAAAACCGGCAGCCCACAATGTTAGTGTCTGATCCCAAACTCTCTCACCTGACCATGGCTAACTTTTCCCATTTTGTGGGCAAGGCATCCCTTTGGCTGGTTTTCCTGTGGGTCACGCGTGTTGGTTCAAAACGTTTTGGTCAACTTTCATTTGCTAAGCCCCGTGGAAACATGAAAACATATTTCCAGTAGTGAAATCGATTCCATTTAAAACCAAGAGGAAAGAAACAACAAATATTCTTAAGCAAATGGACGTCAATCCGCAAACGCGAACTGCCTTCGAATCTCCGCAGCGGCCGTCCTGCAGCGCCCTATGCCGCCGCTTCTCTACCAGCTGCCGCTCCTCCTCTTCTGCCTGCGCCAAAGATGGGACGCATTTTTTTTTTTTAAAAAAAAAAAAACTGATCGTCTTTTGTGAAACCCCCTTACCCTAAAATTCCCCGGACCCCAATGCAGACCCCATACCTAGGCTGGAAAAATCGGACCCCAGCCAAACAAAAAACATGCCTGGTGAGTGGAAATCAAAGGGGACCAACCCAAAAAAAAGAAACAAACAAAAAAAACAAAGGGGAGCTAATTCTGCGGAAGATAAGGGACCCTCCGATGGAGAACCCGAACCCTCCAGCCCCCGTTTCGCGAGAGTCTCAAGCTTTGGGGCCCAGCTCCGAGGTTTTTGGGCTTGGGTTTTCCAGAACTTCCAGGGGCGTCGTCTCACTTCCTGGCTCCAATTCGATTGATTTGGGGCCTCAAAAGCCAGGTTTTGAGACCCCCACAGACCTCTGGGGTGTTTGATGGAGGGGTATGGGTCATCCATTGAAAGCTGCAGGAGCCTATGAGAAAAAAAGGATTTGCCGATAAAAGTAACCAACCGGTTGTTTTGCCACGCAAATAGGCCAGACCCAAAAAGTGACTACAGCCCGAAACGGAACTCAGGAAGTAAGTTGTGACGCTTTCACAGTTTGGATGTTACGCGGTTGTGTTGTTAATCAGGTATTTTCGGCTGCAGACAAGCTTAAGATCCTAGGCGAACCAGTATAGTACCTGAGGGAACTATCTCAAGGGAGCAACTTGGATCAACTCGACACTTCTCGCTTACTTCTGGGTCGGCCTTCGACCTGCAACAAGCGAAACAAAAGTGTCGTGTCTGTTTTTGGAGTTTGTACCCCCCCTTGTTGTGGTGTTCAAGGACAACCGAAAGGAAACCCACCATGCATGTTTGAGGGTCCCCTAAAAAAAGACAAACACACAGAAATGGCTGGATAAGAAATTGTGTGTTTACATGAGATTAGCAGGTTTTAGTCAGGGCAACCAAGTTTTTGCTATGGGTTTCAGGCGTACCCTCAACTCACTTCCCAAGTTGGTCAAAAACAAGGCCAGACTGTTTGCCTGACCTTCGCAAAGAGTTTGACATCCGATCTGCGGAAGTGAGTTCAGGGTATACCCCAATTTAAGCCTTTCCTTCTTTTGACACTTCGGGTACCTGAAAACCGAGTTCGAAGCCTCCAGTTTTGAAGTGTAGCCTACACATGTGAGCAGATCCCCAACCCATCTACCACTTTCTCCCCCAACCCCTCTCATCCCTTTTAAGGTCAACAAAAGCCCCACCCCACCCACCCCACCCAACCCACCCAACCCAACACACCCACCCCCAACCCCAACCCCAACCCCAACCCACCCCAACCACCCACCCCAACCCCACCCAACCCCACCCAACCCCACCCAACCCCACCCCACACCGAAGCTCAACCTCTTTCGTACTGTGGATATGGTTCCAAAGTGGTGCGAAATGGATTTCGTCCATCCACATTATCTCCCAGTCCTCCTTCGACCCCCCACCCAATCCAACCCCCCCCCCCCCAACCAACCCACCCAACCCAACCCAACTCACCACCTCACCCAATCCCCCAACCCACCCAACCCAACCAACCCAACCCACCAGTGTGCATCCCAATCCCCACTAAAATAGACTAAAATGGGTGATACCCCAAAATGGTGCTATTGGTTTTGACCCACAGCCATATCTCCCGGTCCTCCTTCGGGTCCATGTTATCCACGAAGAGCAGCCGCGACAGCGGCTGCGCCCCCAAATGCGCGACCATGGCCCCGAAGTGGGCACTCAGCGCCACCTGCTTCGCTTCCTTTCGGATTGACACACGGTTGGAATAAGGGTGCCCGATTTTTTCGGTAGTCTATTGTAGTAGGGGAACCCTCCCCCACAACAGGGTAAAAGGGCATTACTGGGGGACCTAGCTTCCGAACGAGTGGCTGGGCACCTCTTTTGTGGTGTGAAACCACAAGGACATCAACCAGGTGTGCCAAAGATTGAACAACAGCCTCTTCATCACAGTCAGTTCTTGTACACCCGAGTAAAAGAAGATGGCACACATCCCTGGGTAAGTATAGCGGGGATCTACGTTCACCCAACTGTACCCTTTAGCTGGTCAACGGGAACATGCTGGGAAGTCTTCAAAACAGAACAAGAAAGACTTGGCAAAGCTCACACAAGCCAAAGGGAACATGCACATGGAAGAGTGCCATTTTTTGTCTGGATACCTCTGACCTGAGTACCCCGGATTAGCAAACCCGTCCTATTAATTGGGGGTGGTCCCTCCAAAAGTGGTCTGAAGCCCTGCTCTGCTAGAAGGGGACACCCCCCGATCAAAATCAACCAGGGGTTTATTAATCTGGGTGGATATGAGCATAGGTTTCCTTTGTGGTTGGCTTTCTTGGAAACAAATGGCCCTCGTAAATAAACCGACAGGTAAGTTCAGGGCCATCTCTTCTTTACCAAGCCAACCAAAAAAGGACACCTACTGTGGATGGACGGAATCCATTGCGAACCACCTATTAAACCCTAGAATGATCATTCCCCTGTAAATACCAGCAAAAAGATGCTGGTCCCATGGTATCCAAGTGGTGCGAAATGGATTTCGCAACCATCCACTGTATGACTCTCTCAAATTTCTCGCCTGTTCCTGCAGCCACTGCTCGCGGCACTCAGCGTCCCGCGCCAAGCCTGGAGCTTTGCTCAACAAGTCCGGCCGCGTTGACCGGAATTTTGGGACGTCGAACAACTGGAATGGACGCGGCAAACAAGGGGAGTGTCAAACAGTGTTCCCACCTAGGTCCTCCAGCTTTGGAGGTTAGAATAAGGGTACCGTAACTTTTGTCTGCAGTCTATTTTAGTAGGGTCCCGACCTCCCCAAAAACAGGGGTAAAAGGCCACTACTGGGGGACCTAGGTACCTCATTTCAGGGCCCTTTTTGAAGGTCCCCAACCCCTTCCAATGGAGGCCACTCCGATGTGGGGTCCCTAATCAAATGCTTGGGGCAAGGGTTCCCAAGACATGGCGACGATTCGTTTGGACAATGCCCCTTTTAACGGGAAAAACCTTTTAACGGGGTTCTAGCATCGTTTCAAAGGGTGTCTACTAGAGGGAATGGTCCAAAGCATTCCTCACGATGCGGCTGAGGACCATACTAATCAGGGGTCCATTATCCAGCAAGTATACTTAGCGCACAAGGGAGATTACCTTACATTTGCTGAAGCCCCCTGGAAAGAACAAAGACATTTCCAGTAGTGAAATCGATTCCCTTGAAAACCAACAAGGGAGAATCACACAAATGTTCGTTTCAGCCAATGGAAGTTAGCGGGAAATGGGTCGTTGCCATGGGTTCAACAGACGCTACAGGTATGCAGTTGATCTTCATTCGCCATGGTGAAACAAAGGGAAAAAACACTTCTCTTGCGATCGGTGCGAGAGATGCAGGGAATGAGAAATGCCCCTTATAAACCATCCAACTGGTGGCTTCCTTTAAGGGGACCACGACCTGGTTCATTCAACCACATTGCCTACTGAGCGCCAGCAAGTTCTTTTACCTGAGCTCCGCGCGTCCTGCGTGGGTGACAACCATGTAGAGGTTCGGCCTAGGTGTTGAAGAAACAAACACGGGGGGTCCTCTTGTCCGCGCGTTTTGAGGGCTGCACATAATCCCATGACAGCGGCAAAACCCCCGCAGTCGGGCTGCTCCTTTGATGCTTTAAGCACCGGGGTGTGTCCCTCTGCGTCGGCTTCCAGTGCCTTTCTGCCCCGCAAAAGAAAAATTCCTTCGCTTCGAGCAATGCCCACCCACCCACACGGATTCCAACACAAAATCTAACAACCCCCTCCTGTCGGGTGGGGAAAAACATCAAGGAGGTTTTGGCCACCGAAGGGACTCGCTCTGGATAACCCTTGAGAGTTCTAGGGGTCGATTCCAAGTCCATTCTTTTTAACCAGCGTTCTTTCCAAAAACCGGATCCGTTTTCAACCTGGGCTTCCGGAGGTTGTCTAGAAAGAAGGATCCCTGGAAAGAATGGAAATGGAAGGTAAGGTACCCCTAGAAAAGTGTCAAACTCATAGGTTTTCTTCGCGGACACGTCCTCCCCACCAGTACATGCTACGAGCATTGTCAGTTGCTCCTGCACTGGCTGTCAGCACCCTGAAAACAAATGCTCAACTTGATTCCCTTGCCGAATTCTTTTGGTTCTCAAACGTTGCTTGCGCTCCCGAACCACCGCTCCCATGGGTTCGTGGGGGACTTTTTGTGAGCTCCCGGACCCCCAGATGGAGCTCCCGGACCCATCGGGTAATTTGAATCATGCCTCCTATGTCGCCTCCCGGCATTTGCTTCAGCCCACCGGTGGCCCCCGTTGCAAAAAGCAAAAACAAACATATGTCCAGTGATAGATTCTCTTTGAAGCCCACCACGGATTTGTTTCAAAGACTTGTTTCTGTTCTATGGTTGTCTTTAAGCAAACAACAAATAAACATGTTAAGCAACATGGATGCGCCTTGTGTCTTAGATTTGAAGCCCTCCCCAGCGGGCATGCGCCAAAACGAGTTCGGTGCCCCGAGAATGGATTGTTCGGGGTCCCTCTGAGTCCTCCTTTCAAGCAAAGGGGAAACAGGGATTGGGATGTTCACTGGGGGTACGGGATTTTGACCCATGGCCATATGACAAATACACCCCAAGTTAAATGAAGCAAGCTTAGACTCGAGCTGACCAACCGCAGACGCGCCAGTATATTAGGTCTCCCTTGCATATTTTGTCCTGGTAGTTTTTGAGAATGGTTCCCACAAGCCTCAAACAACAAGCCTTACAGCCTTAGCGCTTTCCCAGACCCACAGGCGCCATGGGAGAAAAAACCGAAACGCAATCTTCTTGTTGTTCCCCTCCCACCTTTTTTAGACCTGACAGGGGGTCTCTTTTCGAGGAGCATTATTTTCCAGGAACCCATGAACGTCAGGTTCTATGTAAAAAAGGTGGAGAGTTGTTGATTTTAGTTCGGGAAACCCCTTCCAACAAAAAAAAGAGAAAGCATGCCTTTTTGGTGGCTGATTTTGAAGGGAACCCCCCCTCTAAATGAAGTTGAACACAGGGGCGCGCACGCCACTCAATGTTTTGGTGTTGTGTTTTGGCTTCCAAATCACTACCTCCGTTTGCTTTTTCGTCACCAGGAAAAAAACAAGCAGCAGCGAAATCAGGAAACCCTCGAAAAAACCCAGCAGGAAATTGCGTGTTTTGTTTTTGTTCGCTTCTTCCTAGGCAAATGGAAGGTTGCCCCATGGAATCACCCGCTTGGGTGATCTGTTCTTTGGATCCTGGCAGGCACTCGGGCCCGAAGAGGAGCTGAGTGACGTAAGCCAAGGTCTCCTGAAATCAACAAATCGATTTCGTAACACAATCCTTGAGCTGTGAAACCAGTACCCTCCCACCAACTAGCATGGAAGTGCCTAGTGCCAAAAAAGGCCTTCCCAAGAGGAAAGTCGTCTGTCTACAGGGGTCTGTGCACAAACCCATGTTGGCTGGTGGGGTAAGTCCTGGAGAAATCAAACCGAAGCTTCGGCGTTGAAAGTTTGGGTTTGGACAAGTCAGCCGAGGTTTCCTTCCTCTCAAATCGGTGCCCCTTTAGCATGGGCTTCCTCATGGTTTCCCCGTTTGAACGACCAGAAATCGGGAGGGGCCCAGCACAAGACCAAATGGCCATGGGTCAAAATCGTGTACCCCCAGTGCACATCCCAATCCCCACTAAAATAGACAAAAATGGGTGGTGCACCTCGCCCAAAATGGTACCATTGACCCACAGCCATACGTGTCTTGAGTTGGTAGCATTAGGTTCAAAGGAGACCCTTTTCGGAACGCGAGGCTTGTAGCGCTCCAGTTTGGACCCCCAAACTGGCGCAATGGTTTTCAACTTTGGGTCTCCCTTTAACACCAACCAACAGGGGGGTAAAATGAAAAACGACCAGCCGCCCATTTTGTCCTGTGCTGGTTAGGCAGTGGGGTCGGTGTTAGTGGATCCTCCCCATAGATTCCGGAGGAAAAGCGGTAATCCCTAAACCAGCTTCGCCATTTTGACACGTACCAAATCCCAACTTCTCCTTTAAACATTAGGACAACTTCGCGCCCCAAAGTCCAGGTGCGCAACAGGGAAGTCGAGAGGCTTGGGCTTAAATAAATCCGAGGGACCCCTTCTGTGTGCGTTTTTGTTTTCCATTTTTTTTTTTTTTTTTCCGGGGGGGGGGGGTGAAGAAAAGGGCACCTCACTTCCATGGAACAATGTAAGCACTTTTGAACACAGGGACCCCTCCTGTGTTTTTTTTTTTGGGGGCATGGCATGTTGGTATTTGCAGGGGAATCGTTTCATTCCGTTGGGTTTCTTAGTTGGTGCAGGATTTCGTCCATCCACAGTATGGAAGGGGATCCTCATGAGAGCAGTGGCAAAGGTATGCTCAAAAGTTATGCTCGGTTGGAAAAATGTCTGAACATTCCCCAGTGGATCCCAGCCAAGCCACTATAGTGGGTGACCAGCCAATGTGCTCTTGGTTTTTAAAGGGTGGTTCCCTTGCTTACCTGCTACAGGTAACTGGATACAATGAATTCTGCTTGCCTACCACACATTTGTCTTCCCAAGTATCAAGCCCGAACACCTTTGGAAAGTGATATTCACCCTGGTAATGTTGACCCCAAATTAGTCAATCCCAGTTCATTCATAGCGGGTGGGGTCCCTGGGTTGAGTGGGGAATCATCACTTTTGGTTTGGAACCGCCATATTAAAGAGCTGGGGTTGATCAATCTGGGGTCAACACTACTTGATCTAGGTGGGCTTGCGCCGCCTGCCACAACTAAAACAAACAGAGTGCGCCGCTGGGGTCAAAGAGTGTGCTCACGAAATGGTCGAAGCGCCAATTCCCAGGCCGTTCAACTTTTCTTAAGCCGCCAGGAAACTGATAATCATATTTCCACTAGTGATAATTCCCTTCAGAACCAACAAGGGTGCGGCTCAAAATTAAACAGGAGGGGTTACCCAGGTTTTGGTCCATGTTTCCACTTACCAGGGTTCAATTTTGGCACCGGTGTTTTGAGCCACAGCCACAAGGGAAAATACCAAGTATTCATTCCAGCAAATGGAATGCGAATCTATGCGAATCAATCTTGTGCCAAACAGAACTCGGTTGCTTTCTGCGAAGCCCTGCTAAAAGTTCTCAACTTGTAGTGGTTTAATGCGGAAAACCCCTTAGTTGGCTTAAACAGTTCAAGTCCTATATAACATCCTTGGCAAAATGCGACAAAGAAAACGAGTGTAAAGGGGGCCAAGAATCTGTGTTAACCTGTTGGGACATCGGATGGGCCCATGGATCTGACATCAAACTTGCCCTCCACATGGTCTCCGTGGGATTTGAAACACCCCACACACTTTGAGAACCTCTCAAAATCTGGCTTGCTGCTGACCCCCCTGCAAAAGTTTAACTTTTTGTGGAAGATCCAACCTAATAGCAGTCAAGAAATGTATTGGGAACATATTGGGAACCCTGTTTTTGAGCAGAACTGCTTGACCCCACATCGGGAGCAGCCCATACCCACCCATTAGTAGGACCTTAGGACGGGTTCTGCTTGAATCCGGGGTCAACACGTATCAACTTCGATGGGGATCCCCCACAACACACTGTCCTGCTCCGCGGCAGTGATGCGCTCCTTGCAGAAAAAGAGAAACCCAACGCAACCTTCAGGTGAAAGGTATTCTTTTCAGTACTGCCCGAACGGTCCCGGTTTTTGGGCCCTCCAAATGGGTTGTTGAGCGCCCTTGAGGAATTGGTCGGGGTTCTCCATGGGAGGGTCGCTGGGGTCTGCATTGGTGTCTGGGGACCCTTAGGGTGCAAGCACAAAGCTACCAAGGCTCCCGGGCGAGCGACTGTGGATGTTGCGAAATCCATTTCGCACCATGGAACAATGAAAAACCATTGTTTCTTGGCATTCACAGGGAAATCATCAGAAACTAGGGTTTCTTAGGTGGTGCGAAATGGATTCCGTCCATCCACAGCATGGCAGGTAGCCAGTTCCATGTAGCTGCACAGGTCAATGATCCACTTGGCCATCCGCAGAACCACAAGGAAACCTATTCTGCTAAATCGAGTCTGGCCGGTCAAAAATAGGGTAACCCCCTGGTAAATGAAAAAGTTGACTAGAATTTGCGGTCCAATTCCTGGTGGTTTAATGTCGACCCATACCCAAGTGTTTTTCTCAGGGGTCAAAGTTCCTCCATAAGAACCAAGGTCCAACACCTGCCCCACAAGAAGGATCGGTACACAGAAATGTTGACCCCATTTTTATCGGGGCCTTCCAGTTTATTAAGAGGGCATGTCCCTGGGTTGCCTGGCAAATCATTACTGTTGGAGGGGAACACCCCCCGATTCACAAAAACAGAGGCTTATGAATCCGGGGTTCAAACAAATGGTTCTGATTCGTCTTCACATTTCGTCGACTTTGACGATAGCTCACTTTCTCTGACTTCTATTTGCTTAAGCCCCCTGGCAAAAAGCAGCAGTTAGATTCCCTTTAAAACCAAGACGGGGAAGACATAATAATAATAATAATAATAAATGTTTTAAGCAAATGGAAGCTGATGGCTTGCTTGCAAGCAACGGCTTGCTTGCTTGTGCCCGCACCTTCTTGAGCACGAAGAGCAAAATGTCCACACCACCCGGCGCCTGACGATTTGGCGATTGACTCACTTCGCCCAGCTCGCCCGGTGGCCAGCTGGCGTTTGGCTGCAGGGGTTCGCACCAATGGTTGTTGATCTAGGGTACCTTCCATTTCCATTCTGAACCCAGGGATCCGAATCTTTTCAGGAAACCATCAAGCACCCAGAGGAAACAGATCCGGTTTTTGAAAAGAACGATGGTTGAAAAGAATGGGAAGGGTTGGCATCATCTAACTTGGGTCAAACATTATTTTCATTGGGGGTTAAACCCTGGGTCTACGGTGTTTGTACCAAATCCCCAATTCCTGCAATGGAACAATTCAGCTGCAAACCTTATTAAACAACTCACTGGCTGAGTGGATGGCCCAAAAAAAGTCCAAACTTTACATTTACCACTAAAATGGTCTTCCCACAAAGTTAAAGTTCATGAACTCAGGAAGTGAGACAAATCCGATGGGTTGTTGTGGGTGTTGCACTCTGGCAAAGCATCCACTGTACCAAGATGGTTTCTTCAAGGTTTACAGGCCCTAGAACCACCAACCCGGCTGCTCTGGAACAGAAGCCTCTCGTCGACCCGAGTTACCATATCCAGGCCCAGTGGATCTCAGACTTGGATCTTCGAATCGCCAAGACAGAAAATGGAAAACGCCACTTGGGTCAATATAACCTCCTAATGTCAAGGTTAACCCCACATTCACGGGTGACGTTTAGGTGGGGGATTTCCGAATGGTTGTCAACGACCTACTAACTTGGCCTAGCACCCAAGCATAGTACCCTAAGCATCTTAGGCCCTCAAACATACTCTTGAGGTCCGAAAACAGTTTCCATGTGGTTCTCCTGGCGGATTGATTTGTCATAGGATTCCCCCTCTGTTCGGCCTTATTCGGGGGCTATATGTTTCCTTTCTTAGGAAACCCCGAGAATAAATGCTTTCCTTTCGGTGTCCCGTTAGAACAACCCCCAGAAGGGTACCATAAAAAAGCGACACACCCACAAGGTCCTCCAGTAGAGAGTTTAGAATAAGGGTACCCTTTTTTCTGTAGTCTATTTTAGTAGGGGATCCCTCCCCCAAAGACGAAGGACAACCAAACGACACGTGGATCCTCGCTGCGATCCATTTCTCCGACCAGCGAAATCTCTCGCGTTTCCGACCGAAGCCGTCGCTGGGAGACTCCGGCGACCGACGCATCCCAAAACCGCTGCTTGCGAGAGCTCCTTGAGGAACTTTGCAGGGACCGGTTACTTGGTCTGCCTTTTTTGGCTAGGTCCTCCAGTAGAGAGGGTAGAATAAGGGTACCTTTTTTCCTAGTCTATTGTAGCAGAAGAACCCTCGCCCCAAACAAGGGTAAAAGGGCACTACTGGAAAACCTAGTTGGGGAACCCCCGTTGGGTTTTCAGGGGAAAGCAAGGGAATACCGTTGCGTCGTTTGGGTGGCTAGTCTTCTTTGGAGTTGATTCCCCTTTCTGCGGTTTTCGAACCCAAAAGGAACAGCACCCATTTGGGTATGGCTCGTCAACGTGGATTTGAGCCCCCCAAAATGGGTCGGATTTGTGCAATTCGGATGGCTTTGAACAGCAGGGAAACCTTCTCCATTAGAGCGAAACACCCTGGTTGCGCATGGGTGTCACTTGTTTGACGATTTGGACCCCCCCCAAATCGAAAGCGCCACGGTTTTCCTGGTGGTTCCTTTGCAAACAATTTCCAACAGGGGATTTTTCAGAAATGCAGACCCACATGTTCTTCTACAGACTGTGGCCACAGCTGAGTCCCAAAAGTGTCAACCAACTTCATGTTTCAACGTCCCTCAGTACGCGGCAGGGGGACTGCTGGGACTCGGTCCGTGTCCTCAATTTGTGCAGTTCCAGGGGTTGATTCCGTTTCCATTATGTCTTACCCCTTAAAAACTCCAAGCCCTCAAGAAGTTAATCTTTTACAGACATATAGCCCATGTTACCCAAAAAGTTGAAAAGTTGTGTTTTTAAGAGGTAAGCATTCTTTTCAACCATCGTGCTTCTCCAAAACCTGATCCGTTTTCAACCTGGGTTTCTGGGGGTTTTCCAGAAAGAAGGATCCCATGAAAAGAATGGGGGAGGTACCCCTGGAACAGTATCTAGTCTTCCCCATAGTGAACATGGAGGCAATGCAGATATCCAGGGGTTGAAATCCCCCCCCCAATTCCAGCAAGGAGGTGGGGGTGTTTCAGGTTGAATTGAACAACCCTGTGCAAACATGGACAAACAAAATTCGTGGGGTCTCTACACAGAAAGTCGATCAAATGATGTTTCATATTTGGTCTACCCAAAAACAACTTGAGTTTTGGAGACCCCACATGTGGAGACGAGACTTCATCACCTTTGACCTTGGGGATGCCACGGTGTCTCTCACGCGCGCCAATTGGCTCGCGCCAATTCCCGCGAAAGCCGAGAGCCGCCGAAAGCGGCGGCTTTCGCGACATAGATTATACGAGTTAGGCGAGCCTTCAGGCGGGAAGGCGCCTGGAACCGATGTCTCAAAAAAACAGGTAGCCCTGTTGCCATTCCCGGACAAGCAAAAACTACTCACCAACCATAATGTTGGGTTGCAATATCCCATCTTAAATTTGCTTAAGCCCCCTAGAAAAAGCATTTCCAGCAGGCACAGATTCCTTTTAAAACCAACAGGGGAAAACAATTCTTAAGCAAATGAAAGCCATTTGTAAGTTGGTCTTTTGAGGGCCCAGGATTCAGATAGTTGAGAAATTCAGATGTGGGGATCACTTGGGAGAACACCCCAAACAAACCAACCAGGTTCTACGTAAATCTGTCGACATGTGCGCCCAGGGACCCTTGGCAAGAAGGCGAAGGTTGCTTGCCTTTCGGCTTCGTAAGGCCACACATAAGGCACAGCTCAGAGGTTGTATCACCAGACCGGAACATACCCCTTAAGGATAAGCCAACCATCAGAGTAAATAAGGGGCAAGTAAGCCCTAAGTAAGGCTGGAGTGTCATATATGTCTTCTCGGGGGTATGGTCTGGGGGTCAGCGGAAGTCTTTGAACAACCATTTGACATTTCCAACTTTTCCCATCTGAACTCAAGCCCCTTGCGAACCGCGTTCGCGCTCGCGCCGCGCTCAGCCACTCAGCCTGGACAGCACCCTATGTTGAAAAACACGATGGCACTGGCCAGCAAACACTTGCCCAAAACCAGTGATACTGTGGATGGACGAAATCCTGCACCACCTAGGAAACCCTAGAATGATGATAAATTTCCCTGTGAATGCCAGGTGAAGGATTCCGTCCATCCACAGTATGGGTGTGAATAT
This sequence comes from Effrenium voratum, assembly GCA_963377175.1. Lineage (NCBI taxonomy): Eukaryota > Dinophyceae > Suessiales > Symbiodiniaceae > Effrenium > Effrenium voratum. Next base: position 610,046 of record CAUJNA010002446.1, on the reverse strand, counting down.
GAATGAAGGACCCGGGCAGGTGGACATCACAATTCGGAGGGGTTTTATGTCAACCAACCGATTTGAGAGGGTCCGGAGTCCTCATTGCAAAAACATAGATTCAACCAAACTAACAATAAGTGCCACTGGTATCGGGAAATCGATGCTGAGAGTTCAACCCATCTGATCAAACAAACTTGCCGAATCTAAAAGGACACCGTGCAAACCTGGGGCCTAAAATCATAGTCCACATTTCTCGTTTCCCCAAAAGACGACTTTTGCGAGTAACCCAAGCTTTCCCAACGGCTTTGGGGTGCCGGAAGTTCTCCGGGATCACTGCCAAACATATCAGGGGCCATGAAAAACCACGAAGAGAGACTGGTGCACTCAATAGAAGCCATGCCCACTGAAAACCCAACTCACTTCCCGATGCAAAAACCAAGCTCACCAACTTGGTTTTTAAACCATCAACCTCAGAAATCGAACCCATCTTCAATCTTCCGAGCAATCCTCTTCCAAGGAGCCAGGATTCGGTTTCCCTTTAGGGACAATGCTCCACCCCGATTCGGTTGACTCAAACATGGAGCCCCGTTTCACGCAGCTTTCGCCGTATCTCAGCGCGTGGCTCCAGCAGATTCACCACCTCGCATAGCGGTAGCTGTCAGCACTGGGGTTCAACTCATCGATCGAGTGGATTGGCAAAACGAAAATCAGCCAAACATTTTAATTGACCGCTAAAATGGCAACCAGACCCAAAAAAGTGTCCCTAAACCACCCTAAACCCACCCTAAAGCAACCCTGCACATGCCCTGGACCCACCCAATACCTCCCTAAACCAACCCCAACGCATCTCAAACCGACAAGTAGCCGGCCCAAATCCCACAAAGTTCGAAACAAACCTCTTGCTCAATTGGCGTTCCAAAGTGCTCCCAAACGCCAAGAACCCGCCTACCTACGGGGGAGGGTGGGTGCTGACCCGGCCAGGGTCAACCATCGGGAACATGGGTTATGCCATACAAATGGAGGTCTCCAGTCAAAAACCCTCCCCCAATTCCATTCTTGAGGGACCAGGTGGGGATATGCGAAGAATTGAAAGCCCGGATATGGGGGGGGGGGGTTGATCAATATTCCATGAACGGCCCCTGACTGACCATGGGTAACTTATACCATTACCTTGATCTTCCACTACCTTGAAAAAGCAGGCTTCTGGCCGATTTTCATTTGAATCCAAGAGCCACATCAAAAAGGACCCTTTTTCTTGTGGGTCCTTGGAAGACCGAGGTTAATGGGACATATCATCGTTGTAGTGGTTTCCCCAATGGTTCTCCCATGCGAAGACCCTTTGGTCACCCCATATCCGCATCTTGGGTTTGTCGCCTAACCTTCACCGTCGAACGAGCGGATGACAACACAGGCTACCAAACTTGTTGCTTCAATCGCCCAGGCCACCCCGGGGTTCGATGACCACCATAGTATTAAACCAACATGCCTCGTGAAAATGGGAGAATGATGATTGAAACTTATTAGAGTCATTTCTCTCTTGTTACACGGGCCCCCCCCGCCCCGCCCCCGAAAAAGCATCACCCATAATGTTGGCACTTGATAAAGAAGGCCCCCCCCCCTGAACAATGGAGGCGCCAAAATAAAGGGGGCGCACTTTTGGGACGTCCAAACAATGGATAATTTTGGGGCCCAATTCTACTTTAGTATTGCAGCCACTTCCTTTTTGCAATTCTACTTTAGTATTGCAGCCACTTCCTTTTTACAATTCCACTTTAGTATTGCAGCCACTTCCTTTTTGCAATTCTACTTTAGTATTGCAGCCACTTCCTTTTTGCAATTCTACTTTAGTATTGCAGCCACTTCCTTTTTGCAATTCTACTTTAGTATTGCAGCCACTTCCTTTTTGCAATTCTACTTTAGTATTGCAACAACTTCTTCCTGAGCATACTTTTTGGCATAATGCTTTAGTATTGCAACCAATTGAAAGGGGAATGCTTTTAAGCAAGTGGGCCACCAATTGAAAGGGGAATGCTTTTGAGAAAGGCAACTGATAGCTTATTTTCTGGGAGGGGGGGCTGGGGGCTTGCCACTATTGTGGTCCCCTAAAACAATCACATTATTGTGGTTCAGTGGGGTCTGTGAGGGGTACCCTTGTCCTGATTGTGTTTTCTTTTTTGGCATTTTGTTTAACACGGTTTAATAAAGAGTTTGCAGTTTCAGGGCTGGGGATGGTTTTCAAAATTTAAGAGGTTTCAGCTGGCTTTGGGTTCTGTGGTTGAGCAACCAATTGAAAGGGGAATGCTTTTAAGCAAGTGAGCCACCAATTGAAAGGGATGCTTTTAAGCAAGTGGGCCACCAATTGAAAGGGGAATGCTTTTGAGTAAAGCAACTGATAGTGTATTTTCTGGGAGGGGGGATGGTTTTTTAATTGAAATTGCTTTGTGGAGTTTGTTTTTGGAATTTCCCCCCGGCCAAAAAACCTTTCTATTATTCTGGTCCCCTTAAACAATGGGTGCGAACCAGAAACTAGACCACGGTTGGCCCGAAAGCAGAACATCGCAAGCGAGGTCGGCCCAACGCTGCAGGATGCGTTCTTTTTCCCTACACGAAGCATTTGTGAAGCAAGCGCGAGACAGCACCAGGCAAGGTGCTCTGCGCAAACTGGTCGGTGCAAGTTGGTCTGCGCAAGTTGCTCTACGCAAGTTGCACTGTGCAAGTTGCTCTGCGCAAGTTGCTCCGCGCAAGTTGCTCCGGCAAGTTGGTCCCTGCAAGTGGCTCCCTGCAAGTTGCTCTGTGCAAATTGCGCTCCCTGCAAGTTGCTCTGTGCAAGCTGCTCTGTGCAAGTTGCTCTGTGCAAGTTGCTCTGCGTAAGTTGCTCTGCGCAAGTTGCTCTAGGCAAGGCGCTCTGCGCAAACTGGTCGGTGCAAGTTGGTCTGCGCAAGTTGCTCTGTGCAACTTGCTCTGCGCAAGTTGCTCTGCGCAAGTTGCTTTAAAATGCAAGTTGCATCTTGCGACGCCCGCCCGCGGACCAGGGAGGAATCGAACCCGCGACCCGCCGGTTCCGGGAGCAGGCGCGCGAACCACGAGACAACTCCCGAGGACCAGTTCGAACAACAAAAGTCGCAAAAAACCTCGAGTTTTTGCACCTCGACCACGCCGATTCCCGCAGAGGGTTGCGCGAGCACCGCAGAAATCGCAAAAAACCTCGAGTTTTTGCACCTCGACCACGCCGATCCCCGCAGAGGGTCGCGCGAGCACCGCAGAAATCGCAAAAAACCATGGGTTTTTGCACCTCGACCACGCCGATCCCCGCAGAGGGTCGCGCGAGCAGGTTAGAAATCGCAAAAAACCATGGGTTTTTGCACCTCGACCACGCCGATTCCCGCAGAGGGTCGCGCGGGAACTTTAGAAATCGCAAAAAACCTCGAGTTTTTGCACCTCGACCACGCCGATCCCCGCAGAGGGTCGCGCGAGCACCGCAGAAATCGCAAAAAACCATGGGTTTTTGCACCTCGACCACGCCGATCCCCGCAGAGGGTCGCGCGAGCAGGTTAAACATCGCAAAAAACCTCGAGTTTTTGCACCTCGACCACGCCGATCCCCGCAGAGGGTCGATTTTCGTGTAGTGTCGTCGGCACTTGCAACTTGCACTTGACTCCTTGCTTGTTTCAAGGAGTCATTGCAAGGAGTCATTGCAAGGAGTCATTGCAAAGAGTCATTGCAAGGAGTCATGGCAAGAATTCATTGCAAGCAGTCATTGCAAGGAGTCATTGCAAGGAGTCATTGCAAGGAGTCATTGCAAGGAGTCATTGCAAGGAGTCATGAGAGCCATTGCAAGTTGCAAGGGGCCAAGTGCATGGAGTCAAGTGCAAGTCGCAAGTGCACGGAGTTAAGTGCAAGTTGCAAGTGCAAGGGGCCAAGTGCAAGGAGCCAAGTGCAAGGAGCCAAGTGCATGGAGTCAAGTGCAAGTTGCAAGTGCATGGAGTCAAGTGCAAGTTGCAAGTGCATGGAGTCAAGTGCAAGTTGCAATTGCAAGGAGTCAAGTGCAAGTTGCAATCCTTGCCATGACTCCTTGCAATGACTCCTTGCAATGACTCCTTGCAATGACTCCTTGCAATGACTCCTTGCCATGACTCCTTGCCATGACACCTTGCAATGACTCCTTGCCATGACTCCTTGCAATGACTCCTTGCAATGACTCCTTGCAATGACTCCTTGCAATGACTCCTTGCAATGACTCCTTGCAATGACTCCTTGCAATGACTCCTTGCAATGACTCCTTGCAATGACTCCTTGCAATGACTCCTTGCAATGACTCCTTGCAATGACTCCTTGCAATGACTCCTTGCAATGACTCCTTGCATGACTTTGATGATGATTCCTTGCAATGACACCTTGTAATGACTCTCATGAGAACAACTCAAGTGAACCCAGCGGAAGAACCCTTCGCCATGCTTTCGGGAAAACAATAGCGTCAAACACCGACTACGACCAAGTCGAGACACCGGCGTCGGCGAAGCCGCAGAACTGCTCGGCTCCTGGCAACAATCAGCACAGCAAAACAAACACCAGCAAAACTCTCCAGATTTCGATCCTGGCCTGTGGGTATAGTTTTTTTACGACAGCGGCAGCTAGGTCTGCCTTGGTCACGTTGCTGCCTGCGACCCATTGGCGCACATCCAGCTGTCGGGCGAGTGCGCGAAGTTGGGGTTGGGCTTTGGCCGCCACCTCTTGCTGCAGCCACGCTTTGCCATGCTGGGCCGCGCCAGCCTGAAGCCTAGCTACTTCGAGCTCCATGACTTCTGTTTGAGCCAAATCTCGACGATCATCCGCAAGATGCCACATAACAACCAGCCGTGTGCGCCATGCCCGTAAATAAGCCGTGTGCGCCATGCTCCCCGCAACTTCTTTCATGATGAGAACTCCTTGCGTCAAACTCCTACAAGTGAGTGGCCTGAAAGCATAACTCCCCAAGATGTGCGGTAAACTTGTTTAACCCCGGCCTGGCACATGCGCAAGTTGCTCTGCGCAAGTTGCTTTGCGCAAGTTGCTCTGTGCGAGTTGCAGTGTGTGCAAGTTGGCGCGAGACAGCACCAGGCAAGGTGCTCTGCGCAAACTGGTCGGTGCAAGTTGGTCTGCGCAAGTTGCTCTACGCAAGTTGCACTGTGCAAGTTGCTCTGCGCAAGTTGCTCCGCGCAAGTTGCTCCGGCAAGTTGGTCCCTGCAAGTGGCTCCCTGCAAGTTGCTCTGTGCAAATTGCGCTCCCTGCAAGTTGCTCTGTGCAAGCTGCTCTGTGCAAGTTGCTCTGTGCAAGTTGCTCTGCGTAAGTTGCTCTGCGCAAGTTGCTCTAGGCAAGGCGCTCTGCGCAAACTGGTCGGTGCAAGTTGGTCTGCGCAAGTTGCTCTGTGCAACTTGCTCTGCGCAAGTTGCTCTGCGCAAGTTGCTTAAAATGCAAGTTGCATCTTGCGACGCCCGCCCGCGGACCAGGGAGGAATCGAACCCGCGACCCGCCGGTTCCGGGAGCAGGCGCGCGAACCACGAGACAACTCCCGAGGACCAGTTCGAGCAACAAAAGTCGCAAAAAAACCTCGAGTTTTTGCAACCAGAAATCGCAAAAACCATGGGTTTTTGCACCTCGACCACGCCGATCCCCGCAGAGGGTCGCGCGAGCATGTTAGAAATCGCAAAAAAAACCATGGGTTTTTGCACCTCGACCACGCCGATCCCCGCAGAGGGTCGCGCGAGCATGTTAGAAATCGCAAAAAACCATGGGTTTTTGCACCTCGACCACGCCGATCCCCGCAGAGGGTCGCGCGGGAACTTTAGAAATCGCAAAAAACCATGGGTTTTTGCACCTCGACCACGCCGATCCCCGCAGAGGGTCGCGCGAGCACCGCAGAAATCGCAAAAAAAACATGGGTTTTTGCACCTCGACCACGCCGATCCCCGCAGAGGGTCGCGCGAGCAGGTTAAACATCGCAAAAAACCTCGAGTTTTTGCACCTCGACCACGCCGATCCCCGCAGAGGGTCGATTTTCGTGTAGTGTCGTCGGCACTACCCCGCCGCCCTAAGAAGAGATTTTAACTCCTCGCAAGTCAATTGCACTTGACTCCTTGCACTTGCAACTTGCACTCGACTCCTTACACTTGCAACTTGCACTTGAGCCGTGCCAAATACTCTTGTGTAAAAAGCGGTCCTATGAACTTGCTTTCGCGGACCCTTTCGCGATGCTTTCGCGACCCCATGTTTTGCTTTCGCGGGCTTTGTGTTCTCTAGAATTGCTTTCGCGACGCTTTCGCGGCGGACTGTCACACAGCATGCAGGCTTTCGCGGGTCTTTCGCGGCGGGACCTTCTTTGGTTACTTTCGCGATAAGCTTTCGCAAGCTTTCGCGGCCTGCGTTTTGGCTTTCGCAGGGATTCTATAGGACAACCCCATTTACTACTTTGTATTGTCAGGGTTTATGGCGCTGCTCACTTGACTCCATGCACTTGCAACTTGCACTTGACTCCATGCACTTGCAACTTGCACCTGACTCCTTGCACTTGCAACTTGCACTTGACTCCTTGCACTTGCAACTTGCACTTGACTCCATGCGCAGCTCGCAATGACTCTCATGACTCCTTGCAATGACTCCTTGCAATGACTTCTTGCAATGACTCCTTGCAATGACTCCTTGCAATGACTCTTGCAATGACTCCTTGCAATGACTCCTTGCAATGACTCCTTGCAATGACTCCTTGCAATGACTCCTTGCAATGACTCCTTGCAATGACTCCTTGCAATGACTCCTTGCAATGACTCCTTGCAATGACTCCTTGCAATGACTCCTTGCAATGACTCCTTGCAATGACTCCTTGCAACTCCTTGCAACTCCTTGCAATGACTCCTTGCAATGACTCCTTGCAATGACTCCTTGCAATGACTCCTTGCAATGACTCCTTGCATTGACTTTCATGATGATGATTCCTTGCAATGACACCTTGTAATGACTCTCATGAGAACAACTCAAGTGAACCCAGCGGAAGAACCCTTCGCCATGCTTTCGGGAAAAGGAAAACAACTTTCTATTGTTCCAGTACCCTTTACTAATCAAGTGCCAACATTACTTAGGCTGCCAATTCACCCCCTGTAAGTCGGGTTACCTCCCCATCTTAGTACAGGGACCCCCCCCCCCAAAGGGAGACGTTTAAAACAAACAAACATGGCAACTATTCCCCTGCTCACTTCCTGAGTGGATGGCCCAAAAAAAGTCTGAACTTTCCGTTTGCCACTAAAATGGTCTTCCCAAAAGTGTAAAGTTCATGAACTCAGGAAGGACGCCTGCAAATCAACGTGGAACCACAAAACCCACATTTCTCGAGGAAACTCCATTCTTGGTGGACCCCTCTTGGGTTCCGTGCTAATTTGCAGGGCAAATAAACAGCCCCACCTCCCCACCACCCAAAAAAAACCAAAACGCGGAAAAAATCGTGGCTGCCCACCCCCTGAAAAAGATGGGGACGGATGTTTCGGGTTGGAAACCATCATAGAGCGAGGTTCGATCCGAAAGCGGAGGGTGGAGGATTCGTTTTGGCTTCCTTCGGCCTTCCTTTACTTCAACTTGCTTCTGTCCACTGGATGTCCAACATGAAATATGTCCATGTAGTCATGGATTCCCTGTAAAAACCGACAGGGCAAATACAACGACAAAATGAAATATGTCCAGCTATAGATTCCCTTTTAAAAACAGACAGGGGAACGTACGTCATACAAGACATATTCATGTCAGCAAACGAAGTAAGCCACCATTGATTGAACAAAAGTATCTATTGGCTTCCATGCAAAAGGAGGCCACTGTCTGTTTGAGCAGCGCCCAATCAAAAAGCGAATGGAAGTTCTGAGCCGCTTTGGTAGAGAGCAAATGGAAAACCACCCCCCGAACCACTCAATTCAACCACTGGGCTCCAAACCACCAAGGCAGACCTGACAGGCAATCTCCCATGGAGCGTTTTTCGTCCCGAAGAAGACAAAAGAAAGAGTCTATATCCAGCCGTGACAGGCTCCCTTCAACTAACCCCAAGCCCGGGGGTTCAAATCCCCAAACCACCAATCCAAACTAACTAAAAAATACCTGAAGATTGGAATGGCTTCCTAGACCAGCAACTAACGCCCCTTTTTGTGCCTTGCCACTGGTTTATGGGTCATCAAGAAACAAGGGGCCCCTTCGTTGGGCTTTGGGTCTCCTTCGGCTTTGGAGACACACGGCTTCGAAGGAACTCGCGACCAAGCTGAGGCATCCGCAAAGCCAAGCTCTTCACCGTCCGGGGTGATGGCTAACACCAGCTCGTCCCCGTGGAAGATGCGCACGCGAGCATCCTCGCATCGAACGGCTTGGAGAAACAAAAAGGAAACAAGAGGGGACCCACAAATGGTTTCTTTCTCTTGTGGTACCATAATCTTGGGATCCCTCAATTGGATGGTTCAAAAGGTCGCGATTGCACCGTTTGGGGGCCCATGCTTGGTTTAGGGTGTTTTTTGTTGAATCCCAAGCGTTTCGTCGCTATAGTAGGTAACCAACAAGTTTCCTCTTGATTTTTTAAAGGGTGGTTCCTTTGGTTCCCTGCAACACCAGCTAAATGGATCCACTTGCACCCTAATCTTCTAGTGGTTCCAAAGGTCGCGATTGCACCCTACGGGTGACCCAGAAAATGGTTGGTTTACTCACTTTCGATCAAGTCAAGTCGACAAACGATTAATGTTTACCACTCAAATTGTTCAAACTCAAAAAAGTGACTGAAGTCCAGTGGTTTACTTCCATTTGCTTAACTCCACTGGACATTTAAAAAAGTTCCAGTAGTGAGAGATTCCCACTAAAGCCAACAGGGCAAAATAAAACGCATTTTAAGCAAATGGAAGATTACAGTGGTATGATACAATGTTTGCACCCTAAGAATCCTGAGACCCTCAGATGGATGCCATTCTGAGGTCCCAAACCTTCCAAATATCCCCTCAAAGCCTCCAATGGAGGTTCCCATGATGCTTAGCATACACCCTAGCTGGGGTGCCCCACATGGGTTCTACCAAAGGGTTTGCTTCCCTTTCACTTAATTCCTACTTATCGGATTTGCCCTTCCAGCAGTCTGATTCGACCTGCTCCAATCGAGGGTCCTGTCTGTGATTGATTAAGGTGGGTTCTGTTGTTTGGTTCCTTTGCCCGCATCGGATTGGAGACCCTCGATTGGAGAGGTCGAACCGCACTGGGGGACCCAAGCAGGCACATGTACCAAGATTCTTCGGGTACCTGCGAGTTCGTAGGGAAGCTCGTTTCAGGATGATCGGTCGCACCAACAAGCAACCAAGTGCTGTACTTTGGTTTGAAGCAAAGAAAATGGGCAGGCACTCCTGGGAAGAGTCGTGAAGGGGTACGGTCCATACTTTGTGGGCAAACCCCCAAGTGCTTCGGGCCAGAATAAGAGGTTGCCAAACGCCAGCTACAGGAGAGGAGAGTCTTTTTGGCCCATTTGCAGATTCTCCGGGTTTCAAACAAGAATGGGTTCAGGGCACTTTGCTTCTGTTGGTTTCTATGACGAAACTTCGGTAACGAGTTCATTTCCGGGCCTCGAAAAAAAACGAAGGTTCCAAACCTCCGATTCCGGTCTCATGACTGCTTCGGGTGGGATGAGTTTAACTTGTTTTGCTTGAGTTCGGAACATCCTGCATCCTTCCAGACACCCCTGGCCAGACGAAATAAGGATTCTGCATTACCAGGAGAGTAACATATCCTTCCATCCCGGTGAATCCATTTCCCTGTTTAGGTAACGACAGGAACCACCCAATTGAAAAGGCGAGAGGCAAATTGTTGGTTACCCACTAAAGGGATCATGGGCATACTTTGTCTTTCGCCAAAAAAAAACAAGCAAATTCAACGTATCCCAGAAACATAGATTCAAAATTCCTCCCACCCCAGATTCATCAATGACACCCCTCAATCTCACATTTGAACCCACAAAATACCTCGCCCCACTGCCCCTCAAAATCCTACGCACACAGAAAGTGGATTCAAGATTCTTCATCCGCGGATGGCGCGGCAAACTTCCTCCAGATAATGTTGACCACATTTTGATCAGCCCCAGTTTATTAATATAGGGGTGCGTCCATGCAAAGTAGTCTGATTCCCCACATTTCACCCAGGGACACCCCCCTAGTAACAAACTGGGGTTGAGTAGTACTGTGGATGGACAAAATCCTGCACCACTTTCAAACCATGAAAAACCAGTGTTTGTTGGTATTTACAGTTCATTCCAGGGCGTCTTAGTCTGAGGTGGTGCGACATGGATTTCGTCCAGCCGCAGTATGGGATCAACATCTAGGTCCTCCAGTAGAGAGGTTAGAATGAGGGTACCCTTTTTCTGTAGTCTATTTTAGTAGGGGCCCGAAGCCTCCCCCAAAAAAGAAACGGCAAGAGGGCACTACTGGGACCTAGATATTCGTCCTCAGCCACGAAGGGCGACCGAAACGGACGTCGACGACTCCGCCGGGCGCAACCGAGGCGCCATGGGGTGCTTGAAGGGCGGTCTGGGCAGCCGCTTGCCGTTGAGCCGCGTGCCGTTGGTGGACATGTCCTGGACATAGCCTCAATTCCAAAAAAGGGATACGGAAAATAAAGGATGCGGAAAACCGACAAAAAAATAAGGCAGGGAGCCAAAACAATGCGTTCAGCTCGTGGAATGTTGGATGGGGTGTGACCTGAAAACTTGGCACTAGATTTTCCCGTACTCAGTTGCAGGGGATGGGACTCAGAAATAACATGCGGTATACCTTTTGGGACCAATAAACAGTCGCACAGATTTGAGGTTCACCACGGGTCGGCTTGAGCGGTCCCGGTGGTACCTGGGGGGGATTTTGAGCCCGCCCAACTTGGGAAGGGCAGGTAGGAGTCATTTGGGGGCGGGCCACACCCATATGGCTTCTAAAATGAAGGATGAGGGAGTTTGTTTGCTTCCCTTTGTCAGTAAAGATAATCCTCAAACAACATATGTGTTCTTTAAAAAACAGGATGAGGGAGTTTGTTAGCTTCCCTTTGTCCCCCCCCCCCCAAAAAAAACATCCCCACATGGTTGTAGGAAAATAAGCTTTAGATTGCTACCAGCCGATGAATTAGCTTTGGAAGATACATGTTTGTTGTATTACATGTTGATATTTCAATGAAAACCTGGACTGAAACAGGAATTGAAACCCAACTCATTTTGTGAGTGGAGTTGCAAAAAACCAACAGTTCAATTTTAATGTTCTTTTTGCCACTATAGACTGGGTCTTCCCAAAAGTATCAAAGTTCAGGAACTCAGAAAGTGAGCACCGCGCGAGGGCTCCGCTCTTTCGCTCTTGCGCGCGCCTTGGGCTTTCGTCTGCGCATCTCAGAGGTCTCTCTGACCGAAAAGTCGCGGAATTTATAGTTGAGGGTGTGCCGCATCAAAACTCAGCCATACGGACGTGTCAAATCGGTCTACCATCTCGCATCGCTGTTGGGCTTCCTTTTTGGCGCATTGAAAAAACTATGGGGCTCAAGTGAGTGCTTCTGGCTGCGATTCAGCTTCCCAACTTGGTGATTTGGAGCCTTCGAGTTTAAACAACCTAATGGCCATGGCCTGTGGTTGGGCCAACGGTTTCTCATGATTCTCCAATGGAAATACTGTAACAAACGTTATGGCTTCAACCATGGCTTCATTTCGTGGTGCGAACGGATTTCGTTCATCCACAGTATGGTCGTGGCTCTTGCAACAAGAGCCCTGTCAATAGCTGTCTAACATCCGTCTTGAAGGGTTAATAGCCATATCAGCTGGTTGCCCGCCCCAAGGGGTGTGTCAATTTGCGGAACCCAGTGGTTGTTTCTGAAAGGGAAAGCAACAAGACAACCATGTCATGGGGCAGTTCGTGTGAGACCCCCATATTGCAGTTAGACCATTGGCACAAGAGTCAGAGTCACATCTGACACCTCCTTTTGAGGCAAAGCTGTTGCACAACTCGAATTTCGCCGCGGCATCTCGATTTAGACACCATCCATCCTAGACCTCCAGTGGGTATACGTCAAAACAGAGCCAAATCGTGGTTTTCCTTTTGGTTTCCCGTTTCAAAGGGTACCTGGACGTTCGGCCAGGTGAACTGGTTAGCCGCTTGGGTCATAAGCCACTAACAACAAGGTCAACTCTGCTCAGGGTGAATAACCATTGGGTTGTACGGTTATACTCTAGGTTGCCACCAACTTAACTTGGCAACGAATTCACCCAAGCCTCAACCAACACAACTCGCATTTCCCAAGGAGGAACCTCATTTTGGACCCCAAACCCAGAATTATGGGTTCCGATCCGGGGCCCTTTGCAAACCGAAATGCACGCTAAAACTAGGAAGGCAGTCCCCCACTTTCAAGGCAGAACCACCTTAAGCATAGGGAAGGGTCCACCTCAGAAAGTTTTTGTTTCCCGGTATATACCATGATTCTCTCAGTTGCCCCGCAAAGGGACCCCCAAAAAATGCGATTACTGTTGAGGGTCACTAAAAATGGGAACCCAAAAGAGGAAACTGTCTTTTGTTGAAGCCTGGCCCAGTGGATCCAGGCAAGCCACATTACGGTAACCAACAAATGTCCTTTGGGTTTTTCCATGGGGTGCTTCCAACCTTGTTACCTACTCTCAGATGCCCAGTGGCCATGGGAACAACAAACAATCCTTCTTGGGCTGGTTCAGTTCAAACAAAAAACCCAAAACCCAAATAAAGGGCCATCTGGGGATAACAAAAAGGGCCTCCTTTTCTGGTTGGTTCAGTTCAAACAAAAGCCCTAAAACCGAACACAAGTTGAACAAGGGCGGAGTCCGCTGGGCAACTGCGCTAACTAAACATCTAACTGGAGTCACTTCGGGTAAACAATTTGGAAGTCGCGGTGTCCCGTACGGGTTTGCCAAACCTCGCTCCATTTTTCGGTGGTCTGAGCCAGGGCCCAGCCAGCTGCGAGTTGCAATATGTGCAGTTAAATAAGTATATATATATATATATACACATGCGGAAGAACCTGTCCGCACCTTGTGCATGTCCAACACATTCCAAAATAGCTCGAGACCGACCGCCGTCGAGCATTCAATGTCCACTTCTGACCGCAAAAACAGCGCTGGCGCCACCTCATGGGCTGCACATGGTGCACAGCACCTGCCGACGTTTTTCTGCGACGCGGGCCATCTCATCTAGGTCCCCCCAAACCGGTTCATTCCCAGATTCCCGTGGTTTCCTTGGGAATCCCATGGAATCCCCCTCAAACCGGCTCGACCACATTCCCAATGGCGCCAAGATAACTCGGTCCTCCAGTCTTGGAGGTTAGAATAAGGGTACCGTTTCTTTTTCAGTTTTGTCTATTTTAGTAGGGGAACGGGTCCTCCCCCCAAAAAAGAAACGGTAAAAGGGCACTACTGGAGGACCAAGTCTTGCTTAATTGTTTTCGGGGTAGCATTTTCACGTTGGCTTACGCTTCCATTTGCTCCAGCCCCTGGAAAAAATGCAAAAGGACTCTAGTAGAGATAGATTCTCTTACAACCAACAGGGAACAATACTAGGTCCTCCAGTAGAGAGGTTAGAATAAGGCTCTGTAGTCTATTTTAGTGGTGGCACCCTCCCCAAAAAAAGGGTAAAAAGGCACAACCGGGGGACCTAGAATACAACATACTCTTAAGCAAATGCAAGTCAAGAAAACCAGAACAATCACCATGTTGACTTGGTAGCTGTTGAACCCCCCTGCAAAAAGCTTAACTTCTTTGGGGTTTAGTAGATAACACCTTTCTTTCCCAAAAAGTTGAAGTCTAAAGATCCAACCCAATTGCAGTCAAGTTGAGACCACGGGGCGTACGATCGGAAGCCTTCTAGCTCAACCACTGGGCATGTTTTGGGAAAACAGGCTCAACGGCGTGTGGTGTGAAGTTTGATTGGGGACTCGGAATGGTGAACGTCCGAGAAGGGGATTTATGTCCACCAACCTGGAAATTATCATAGTGGCTATGACAAATGGAAGAGTTGTTCCTCAGAATTCAGGCGGCTATGACAATTGTGCCAAGCTAACCTGGGAGAGCTTGCCTCATAATTCATACCTGGACCCTCAACCTACCCATAAAAATGCAATATCACCCCATAACTTTGGGGGTCAAACCCACTTTGAGGGTTCAGATCGCCATTTCCTTCGTTCCCGCTTGGGGAACCCAGACACTTCTTCACTTTTTTCCGGTTTGTTTTTTCTCGGCGCAGAAGACAGATCCGACCCCGAGGCCTGGAATCCAGAAAAACTCACCGGCTCGGGAACGAAGTTCATGGGAAGAACTACCTGAACCCCAACTTAAAAATTGGTTTGACCCCCAAAAAACCTGAAAAATCCAACGTAAAAATGGGTTTCACCCCCCAAAATGGGGTGATATCCAATTTTTAGGTGTAGTTTGAGGGTCCAGGTACCCAAGTTCAAGTTGGCATTTGCAGGGTCCAACCCAGTGTTTTCTGGGGAAAACCATTGCTGTGTTGGAGTGGGGTTGATCTTGGGTTTGACATGTGACCTTTTAAGCTTCAGAGATGATCGAATTGTGGAATCTGCTTAGCGGGGGGTAGGTACGTTTCGGGGGGAGGGGGGGGTGGTGGGGCCTTTTAGGGTTTGTAGGCAGCCTCAGGGGGCCTGCTGGAATTCCACCCCCCCCCCAAAAAAAAAAAGACCATGGAATATCTCTGGAGGCTTGGTTTTAGAGGGTCACCTTGGTGTTACCAGGGGTGTTCCCATTTCGGTTGGAGTATCTCGGGGATTCTTGCAGTGTTTCTCGGGAAACCCAGAAAAACGGGGCGCAAGGAAACCAAAGGGGCGCAAGGAAACCAGGAACCTGGACCCTCAAAACTGCCCATAAAAATGGGAGATCGCCAACCATAACTTTGGGGGGTCTTTGACCCATTCTTGAGTTGGAATTTTGAGGGTTCAGGAACACACCATGAAGAGGAGCTCCTTAAAAATTGGAGAAGAAAAAAAATAAGTAGAACAACGGGGTTGTTCCACTTTGTGAGGGTTCTCGTTTTGGGGAAGGAACCACCCCTGGGTTTAAGTCTACTCTGGGAGTTGGCTTCGGCAGCGCATCTTGGCAATCAATCAAACGCTCTGCAAGAAACCTTCCATTGGTGATTCCACACACCCATCAAAAAAAAATGTCTGCAGTAGTTCCTTTGAAACCAAGAATGACCCCAAAAACCACTATTCGTTTCAGCAAATGACAGATCCGCAAAGTGTCTGTGTCTCCCAATGGATCCATTTGCCTGGCACACTCTGCATCGGACAGACAGAAAGAGATGCTTTTTCATCCCGCATTTGTTGGGGGGTGCTGGAGGGAGATCCCCCTTTCTTTTGGCCCGCTTGGATTCCTGAATTGCTACGGTGGCGTCTTCCTGGATGAAGTGCCTTTGTTTTCTTTTTGCATGCCGTTTAGCGTCGCGCAGAGACGCTCCGCATCGGAGAGAGAGAGAGAGGCTTCTTCCTGGAAAAAGGGTCCCTTCACCTTCGCGCGAAACCAGCCGTTGTCTTTCTGGAATCCCGTCCTGGGGTAGGTACAAGGGACCAGGGCGTGTTTGAGAGCCTCTTTGGGGCGTTTAGTTCGGGAACCTAGAAAACACCCCCCTCAAAGCTTCCATTTGTTTCAGCCCCTGGAAAAAAACACATATTTCCAGTAGTGATCGATTCCTTTCAAAACCAACAGGGGAAAATGTAAGAATATGCTGAAACAAATGGAAGAAAGCCCTCCACCCTCATTCTTTCCTGTCCCAATTCGGGAACCTCAGGCAACCCCCCCTCAAAGCGACTCTCCGACTCGAGGCGCGTCGGGCTCGTCGAGGCGGTCCATACGCACCTTCGGCTCCTGAAGTAGCCCGAACAAGCTTGCTTTTGGGTGTGTGTATCTCTATATATGGATGTGAGTCAAAATTAGGTACCCAGAATGGCTTGCCCTGGCAAATGGAAACATGGACTAAAACCTGCGGTCCCTTGTTGGTTTAATTTTGACCTATACCCATATAATTATTGTGCGGCTGCTATTTTATCATGGTCAATCGTACTTTTTGTTTTGTTGACACAAGGCATGCGCGAAAGCTCCTCCCCTTTGCAGCCATTTCCCTTTGGTTTCCCTTTGCAACCACCCCAGAAACCCAGAAAGGGCGTGATTGGAAAAAGACACCATACGGGGACCCCAAAATGGCGCGCGCCCCATTGGATTGAAGCAACCTGAAAAGGGGCACCAACTCCAAACCAGTACTTTCCAACCGGTGGCATGGTGGCAAAAAACTGTGTTTCTTCCAGCCCCCTACTAGAACCAACAAAACCATAGGCCAACAACCGTAAAGGAAACCGCATTCATGGCATTGTCAACAGTTGCTTAATCCAAGCCTTCGTCCAGGTCCTGATTGAAACTCAAGATTGTGTATGCCATATCCTTACACAACTCCTGATAGCTCCGAAAGGCTCCCTCTCGTAAAAGCGAATTGGGATACCCAACTCCGTGACTGCCTAACCACCAGCTAGACAAACAACCAATTGCTCGCTGGTTCACCACCCTTCAAGGAGACTGCCTAACCACCAGCTAGATAAACAAGTGCACCACGCTTCTATCTCGAGGCTTATATTCGAATGCTTTCCTCTGGATGCGGCCTATCGATTCTCAGGATGTGTTGGGCCGATAGCCTTTGGGCTTGAGGTTTTTCCAAGTTTATTTGCCTGTGGCTGGGGTTGTTTGGTTCCAAGCTGCTAGCTTGAACATCCAAGAAACTCATCTTGGTTGACGTTGGATCGGGAGCAAAAACTGAGTTTTTAGCAGTTCCGTGGGGATTTCCCACTAAACCACAACAATCAAAAATGTAAAATGCTTCCCAACAACAACCATGTCATGTTCAACTGGGAGGAGCCTTGGACTTCAAAGGGAAACCAAAACACGTCTTTGTTATATGGATGTGGCTCAAACAAATGGAATTCCAGAATGGGTTGCCCGATCGGTGATTAAGTGGAAAAATGGACCAAAACCTGCGGTCTGCCGCTCCTGCTTGATTTTGAGCCACACCCATATACGTGTGCTTTGTGAGTTGGTACCCTTTCATGTCTTTGGTTCAGTCTAAAAAAATAAACGAGTTCCAGTGACAGATCCCTTCAACATATTCGATCCAACACGTACTTGAACAAAGCGATTGAACATAATGTTGTCTTCCTAAACAGGAAGCACTCAGCAAATGGACCCCAGGGCATCCATTTACCTGAAAAAGGCCGGTAGGCAAGGGAATCAGCGTTTAACAACCAAGAGGAAAATCGATCGAAGGGTTACAGTGACGAACCGGACTCCTGGGCTCCACTGGGTTTCGGACAACCAGAAGCAGCACATCCGGGCTTCCAACTGCCTCAAATCCAAACCCGCGAGTCCGCGTCCAAATCCCCTTAACGGGCTCTCTGAGCAGGAAAGCCACAAGAAAAACCCATGATTCGGACTTGAGCTTGTCATAAAAAAGGGAACCAAATAAAAGAAGGCTTCAAAGCAGTGTCTGCTGTAACAGGCTGATGAACCATGAATTTTGGGTGGCCATTCCCCCCCCCCCCAACCCCCGCCAAAAACCAAAAAAAATGCCCCCCCCCCCAAAAAAAAAGTACTAGATAAATGGCCCCCCCCAAAAAAAAAACAACAACAACAAGCTAGGTAAATTGGATCTGAAGCCGGGGACTGGGGTCATATCCAAGCCCCAGCCTCACCCCTCCCATGAAAAAACGGGCGACCTCGGCTCCTGGATGGGCAGCGGCACCGGCTCCCACTCCCGAGCGCCCAGCAGCGGCGCTGGGGGCAGCGACGCCTCGCTTCGCTGCCGGCGAGGTGGGCCCAGGGTCTGAAAAGCCAAGATGGGCGCGGGGGGGGCTGAATTGGATTTTACCCAGGTCCTCCAGATTTGAGAGGCCAGATTTGTTTGCTGTTGTCTATTTGAGTAGGGGAACCCTCCCAACCAAAAAAGGGTACAAGGGCACTACTGGGGCACCTAGCTACCCACCACCAGGTGGTTTGTCACTTTTTGTGTGTGGTGTGGTGGGCTCAAGATCCAATTTTCTGGTTCTGTTAGAACCATTTCCCTGCCAGAAAATGCGGATCAAATCCAAAGCAATACAAACCAAGGAGCAAGCAATCCGATTCTAGGGGCAGCTTCCAATTGTCAAACCGAGAATCCGATTTTTCAGAAAACCCATCAGAACACCCAGAGACCGGTCGCAAAGAACCATGATTGAACTGAATGGGGAGTCAACCTCTAGAACAACAGGGGACCCCTTCCATTTAGATGGGTTTCTCAAAAAATTGGGGCCGCCACATCAGATGGGTCTATTAGGGGCGACCAGGGGCCTTATGGTCGCCCGCTTGAGTAGGATGTGCGTTTTTGGGTTTCGCTGACTCACTCAAAACCAGAACAAAAGACGCGCCCCATTACTCACCTTCAAAGAAGTCACAAAAAAGGGAACTCACAAGGAACCGATCAAGAGGTGCGATCCAGTCGATTCGCTTTGGTTGCAAGCGAGTGTTGCGTAGGTACAGAAGTCCACTGGAGGTCACGTGTACCAAGATTGACAACTCACATGGCATGGGATCTGCTTGCCAAGTTGGATCCCTCACTACTTTTTGTCTTGAAGACATGGGTATGAATTTTGACTGGGGACCCGTGGGTAGACATCATTTAGATGGGAATAACAATTCAACCACAGTTTTGGGGAATTTCCTGTTCAAATTGGCCCTGCAAATCCAGATTGCCCAATACCGTGACCCACTGCATGTCGCCATAAAACAGGCCGAGTACCCCTCGTGAGAGATTGGTCGCGGAATCGCCACCGCAGCCGCGGTGCTTTTCTATCAAGGCTCACTCCCGATCAAGTGGATGGGCCCCAAACAAGTAACCAAACTTTTAGGCCAGGAACTGAGGAAGTACGAGAAGCACAGGGATATCAGTCGCAACCCAAAAACGTGACAATCGAGTCCCACAGAACTCAACGAGTGAGATAGTGACAAACCAGAGGACACCATCCACAGAAAAACCGGGCAAAAATCCCGAGTAGTTAGCTGCTGCGGCCATTACGCCTGGAAGCAGCAAGCTGGCAAAACTACCATGACACCACCCGAGTCACAATCAAAACCTGGTATTAAAATGGTCGACCAAACCCAAGGTAGCAATTTTTGCCCCGGATATCCGCACAAATTCTGGCAAGAACACTGTCCCTTACCAGCCTTCACTTAGCCAGGGAAACCATCATGTAAAACTTAAAGGTGGAAACACCTGGTTTCCTACTATGGTGGCTTGGCGCGGTGCTTGCCTAGCACTCCCTTCCTGCGCTTCCTGGACCGGGGAAACTGGGCGTAGGCCTTTCCGGTAACTTTCTGAGTCCTCCCCATCCTCCCCTTCGCTACTTTTTGGTAGAAAACCAGCTGGTGTTTGCCACTAGGTGTTACATGATGGCTGTTTGCCGGGGTTACCTACTGTAGAGACAACTGACGGACTGGGATTTTTCTTCATTTCCACTGCTGTCTAGGGTACATGTCACATTCTGAACCCACAAATCCTTCTTTCCGAAACACCACCAAAAGCAGGAATCGTGATGCGTGTTTGAAAAGAAGGCTGCTTGAACAGAACGGGCTAGACAAACCCGAGTTTTAGGATCCCCAGGATCTTCCTTCAAACACCCGCGAAAAGTCATGGCGCCCTTCTAGGTTGGTGGGCCACGGCCAACCCACAATTTAATCAAATTGGACGTGCGGGTAACTACGGGTAGGTTGGTTGTGCATTTTCAGGTAACCCCTCTTTTCCAACAAGGCCCCTGGACCCTCAATACGCCTAAAAAAGGTGTTCCTGGCCCAAGATTATGGCAATCTTCCTGGGTGTTTGAGGGCCCAGGTACCCTAAAAGGCCCAGACCCCTTTGTTCGCCAGCCTCGGCATCGAACCACTTCAACTTTGGGCAGTCCACCCACCTGGCCACGGGAAGGCGACCGTTCAGAGGCCCTGGAATGATACGAGCCCCTGGTAAATACCAGCATGCAAATCATGGGTTTCCCGTGTTATCAAAGTGCGAAATGGAATTTGTCCATCCACAGTATGAGCTGAGTAGTTGACCTTCTGCTGAACTTCACCCCTAGCACTGGCAGATGGCACAAACAAATGCAACGGTGCGACATAGTTGGGTCTACGTTGGGCACATTTCAGCCACTCTAAACTTGGAAAGGTCTATACTTGGGTGTTCAACCAACTCAGTGGGTTGTAAGGGGACGATCAACTCAGTTACCCCAGGCAAATAACCATGGTTGCAGTTTGCTACGCAAGAGGTATCCCACGGTTACCTGAAAAGTAAAGGACTTTCGAACGATTGGCCAAAAAGAAGTCCAGGAACTTGCCGTTTACCACTAAAATGGCTTCCATTTGCTTGAGCCACCTGGACAAAATGAGAAAAAATCCAGTTGTGCTAGATTCCCTTTAAACCAACAAGGGAAAATAAACATCCTTTTTAAGCAAATGGAAGTTGGTCTTCCCAAAAGACCAAAAGTCCAGCTCAGGGAGTGAGCTTACTGTGGACGCAATCCTGCAGTTCTCCCAGTTTAAAGGTGCAGGGGGTGTTGTCTTTCAGCAGGGCTTTAAGGGGTAGTGCCAACCCAGGATTAGTAAAACACAATGCATTTAATATGGGGGTGGCCTAGCCGGGGTTCAAATCCCCAAACCACCACTCCAAACCACCAACCAAGGGTTGCATGATTGAACAGGGCTTGCAAACAACTTGCTGGGGCGATAGGTAGGGAATGACAGAGACCAGGTTTTCGGGAATGAACCGTTTTGGGTTTCCCTTCAAGAAACCCATAGGGAAATTGTTTAAAGGGGTCATTTCCTCATTCCCTGCTGAGAACCAGCGCAAGTGACAGTTGAGACCAATTATGAGTGCCCCCAGAACATGGTCCCCGAGAAGAAAATCAGGAAAACGCAGCACTTGCATGTTGTGTAAGTTCATTTTTTGTGGGGGGGAAATTGTTGGTCGATCTGTGGTCCCTGAGCAAATGTGAGAGGGTTCTCGGCTAATTCCTCCTAAAGCACTTGAGTATTTCAGGTGGACAAAGCATCGGCATTCTTCAATTGAAAAACCCACCCGCGTGTCAAAACAGGGATGGACCCTCAGCGAATCCGTATCTTTCCGTTAGGCTTCCATTTAAACCTGAACAGGCGTTCTCGTGGTTTTTCCAACGCTTCGTGTGGTAGCAAAACATATTGGTGTAAAGGACTAGAAACCAAACACATGCCAACTGTGAAGCGGTTACCGTGGCCACAACCGGAAACGCGGATTGTTCTCATCGAATCGCCCATGGCTGCAAACTCTAAAAGTCACGTCGTGAACAGATGCGCCGAAATGCGACGAAACCATAACGTTTATTGGTATTCACGTAAGGGAATACAAGCAGAAACCGTTAGGTTTTTCAGGTGGTGCGAGCAAAGGAGCGGATTGCACCATCCACAGTAGGGCCATGGCAAATCGATCTGGGGCGCTGGGCCCTCTAGAAAAAACAAAGGCCACAAGCTGTAGCAGTGGAAGAAAAACGCGACACGATTATTGGAGTACCTCCCTTCTTGAGTGGATTTGCAAAGTCCAGTGGCCAAACTGCGTGTTCGACGATCAAGTCCGAAACGGCTACAGGCATATGAGCAGAAAGTTGGTCATGAGGCCAACGAGCCGTTGACATCCGGCCAAGTTTGTGTACTTTATTTGTTTAAGATTCTGATTGAAACCAAAAACCACACAAACATATTGCTCAACTTGCAGCCAACGGCCATTGCCGAGAGTCATTTGGGCGCGTGTGCTTTTCGGGCATCCCCACCCCCGCCCGCCCGGTACGAGGGAACTATATTATAAATATGTATAGTGTGAACCGGCTTCGCGTTTTGATAGCGAAATCGTTTAATAAGACTTGTCCGACTTTGAAGAGTCCAGCCATGTGGCTTTGACTTGCATTCTAGCGTCTTCTTTTTGATTTCTTGATTTACAGCTGGTTACGGCCGAGAAGGCGCCTGGATGTATCCCTTTGGTTTTTTAAAACTTTTAAAGACTGAATCCTACGATTTCCTTCTTTCAGTGGCCCGTGTCTTAGAAGTTTTTAAGCTATGTTTACCCTGGATGGAGCCTGACGGGAGCTCCTTTAAAAAGGCAAATGGTCTTCCGCCACCCTCTGTCCTGTCAGGTTCCGCGTTACTTGGTGGGAGTGTGAAGGAAAACCGGTCCCCTCTATTGGCCTGCTACGAGCGGAGTCCCAGCGTCATTCGACCGGCATTTCAGCTGATTGGAAGAGGAGTGTGAGGAACACTGAAGGATGAATCCGAATTTTGGCTCCGGCTGGCACTCAGTCGCCCTCCATGCGTTTACCGCATCTGGAGATCCTAGTTTTCACACCCCGTTGCCCCCTTCGACAACTGTCAAAACTGTCAAACAAGCATCGCAGCACTCTGCTCTTATGTGGTTCTTGGCGTGTGTGGTAGTACTAGCGACCAACCTGAGTCAGCCTTCAGCCCTTGGCAATTGAGCCCAAAAGCGCGGTCCCTTCGATTCACACGCGGCAGGAACTCAAGCAAGAATTAAGCCCCCCCACGGCCACGGCATCATCATCTGCCAAGCATGCGCAGCAAACGGCTGAAGCGCTGGCCTTGGCCTTATGGTGAAGCATCAATGACCAACCAGGGCCGGGCAAGATTCAAGCCTTTAACTGCATCACGGTTCGGTGCAAGAGGTGTACGCGCCAAGCGTGACCGGGCCCGGGGGCATCCAACTGCTTCACATGCTGAATATCCGCCTCAGGACCATGCAAACTCGGGAAGCCGTCGGGCTGGGTGGTTTGGATTTGTGGCTTGGCATTTAGGAATTTTGGGGGCGCTTTCCCATTCAGGCTCTGCAAGAACCTGGGTTTCCAATCCCCAAACGACAAATCCGCATTTTCAGACTTACCGCAGCGCGCTTTTTGGGAAAACAATCAACTTCCGCAGCCCCGTCTTGAGAGTCGCAACTTTTCCGAACGTGGTACAAGAACCGCGCTTCCACAACCGGCTGGAACTTGCTTCAGTGCGAAAGCTATCTCAATGCAAATTTGGCGCAACACTGTTTAGTCTTTTGATGTTAGAACTGGCGAGTCGCTTTTGGGCTGGAGCAGCTCGCTTTTCAGGATACTCGCCACATTGCAACACGTCATGATTGCCAAGCTCAGGGGTATGCGCTCCGGACACGACCGCTCAAACGCATCGGACCCCTGAACTCTAGGATTTTCAAAAACTCTACAAAACGGATCCAGAAAATAGAAATTTGACAGTTCTATTCTATACTTTCCAACAAGTCTCTAAACATCGGAATCATGAAATTTAGAACTTTCAGAAGCCTGAGAACTCAAGCAAATCTACGAAGCTAAAAAATCTAAACAAAAATGGGGCCTGGCTGGGCTCCTTCTGGGCTGGGACCATCTAGAAGTCAAACCAATCTCGAAATTTCCTTCCTGAAGTGTTGATCTTTACCTGTCCGAAGCCTTTCCTTGGCCAATAAGACAGTACGAAATAATAGCCATCCGAAAGCAACTACGTAAGAATGATCATGACCGCCGCAAGAAAGAAAAATCAACATACAAAAATTACGGTGAAGAAAGAAGGAACCTGGTAGATCTTTACTCTTCCCACTCACTCACACTTCGCTCCCTCGTCCATCCCACCGTGCTCCTCCAACGGTGAAACAAACTTAACAGCAGAGCACGGGAGGATAGATAGATTGCTTTGTAAAAACAACAGCCCTAGCATTTGGTTCCTGCTAACTTTTTCCATTTGGGAAGGGTCTTTGGGTTAGTTCGTGATTCATGATGAAAAGCCTCATGATTAGTTCTAATCTCACCCCCCTATTAATAAATACGGCACCCCCCTCAATTATTAAAAAACCCTCCCAAAAATAGTTCTTTAATTGGGGTTTTTGGGGTTGGGCTTTTTGCTTTTCCAACAATGTGAGGGTTCACATAGGATTTGGAGGAAATGGATTGAATTGTAAGGTCCGCGAGTAAGCAGTTTAATAAGGAAATTTTATGTATCAATCTATTTGTTTTTCAGTTTACTGGTTGTTTGTTTGCAGCCAGGCAGGTTAGGTAATTAATGAGCCAGCATGTACGGGAGAGAGACAGTTGCAGCTAGACAGCTTTTAGGGACAGGTAGCCAGCATATGCGCGAGACAGGCTGGAAGCTTGTTAAAAGTGCCCCCTAACAAGGATTCCAAGACTTTAGTAAGGGTTTAGTATTGGCTCGATTAAAATCAATTCTGCGGAGTGGAAATCTGCTCCCGGGCCCCGGATTTCGATTTTATTTCTATTAATTGGGGTCATTCATTAATAGGGGGATTTTGTTGGCATGCTTAGCACCATTTACGTTTGTTGATCTCAAGACGTAAAACCACTCCAAACATGAAATCAAACAAAGAACTCCTACAAACGTGAAGTATATAACGGTCGAAATTCTCATAAGGACAACTTACAACATCTCCGTCGATTGCCGTGTTTTTGCTTGCTTTGATCCGTCAAAGGCAAGGGAGAGAGGCAGGTGAAAGAATCCCACGCCCATCTGATATCTCCTCCCATCTCCGCATTTCTGTAGTTTGAAACTTGAAATGCGATGCACGTCAAGGATCAGTAGAAATCAAACATTTTCCTTGGCTAAAAGAATTGAACGCCTTGTCTCTCGTTTTTTTGTCTTGAACCACCGCGTTGCTCGAAAGGAGCGAGGGCTGGAATGAAGAAGAGAGAAACGGACATCAAGATCATTTTGATTGATCTCAAAGAAAGTTGAGGAGACATGTCCACAGTATGGAAGCTACTTGAACAGTAGCTTTCACAGCCAAATTCTTTCAAAAGACCTTCTCGCTTTTCAGCTGAAATATTTTCTAAGCATGTTCTTGGAGATTACTTCTGGACCAGGAGCAAGTAGGGACTGGATGGTGACTCGCCCCCGCACAGGCATCCATTGGAGCGAGATGGAAACAGTTTGCGCACCATATCCATTCCCTTCCTTCACCACGCCAGCCTCCCTTCCATCGCGAGGCATGTGGGTGATGGGAAAGACAAAGGGATCGTCCAATCTCTCCCCCCGTCAGACTTCAGATTCTTACCTGACACAGATCCAGGGCCACAGAGACTGCTACCACAGTGAGTATCTTCTCCTTAGGGAGTAGTTGCCCCCGGTCCGGGACTCATCCCCCCGCCCCCCCCGCCCTATATTTTGCCCACCCCAAGCTCCAAAACCAGCTTTGGTTTGGCTTGACACCATCTGGCCATTGGGTCAAAACCCCGTACCCCCAGTGAACATCCCACTCCCCACAAAAATAGGCTCTAAAAATGGGTGCTGCACCGAAACCCCAAAAACGGTACCATTGGTTTGAACCATCTCAGAATCTCCCCCGCCTCAAGTACTCCTTCTGCGAGGGCAAGGACTGGATCTTGAGATTCCGGAACCGCGCGTTGGCGTCCTTCGTCGGAACCTGACCCGGCGAGAACCAAAACCTGGCAGCTCGACTGGTGCCGGGCCTGGGCCTGTGCCTTCAGGCTCCGTTTTTGTTTGGCTACCATTTGCTTGTTTGCCCCCTCGAAACAAACACATAAATCAATTCCAGGAACAGGAACAGGTCGGACATGAAAAAAACACGTCTCGCACATGGAAGATCGATCCAGTGGAAGGCTTGCACAGCAGTTTACAATTGCTTTTTCGGTTCCTGGAAGAAAATAAACATGTCCAGTGGTGAAATCGATTCCCTTTAAAACCAACAAGGGAAAATATGAAATATTCGTTTCAGCAAATGGAAGCTGGTCGTTTTTGGAGGTTCGGGAACCCAAATCCCAAAGTAGCCCCTGCAATGGGGTCTCCAGATCGTTGGCTTCTGAAAGGAAGCAGAAAACAGGGCGCCGTACCTTTCTCAACCATCAGCGTTCCCTTCAAACAACATACAGCGCTTTATCCTGGTGTGGATATCCCGCTCAGAGGAAGAATGCTCCCCCTATACAGGCGCCGTACGCGTCCTAAGTACGGCTCGGGACAATCCTGTGGATACGCGCTGAAGACCTGCCAAACATAGGGATCGCCACGTGCCTGCCATTGTGGTTGGTCTGTTCCTAGCCTGGGTTTGGAAACCCTCGTCATGACTCATCACAAAGCCGAAACGACGAATTTGGGTGGGTCTTTGTTGAGGGAAGCCTTTTCTGGCCAAAGCCAAAAGCCTGCGTTGGATTGGGTTCCATATTGTCAGACAGGCCAATGCCAATAGACCGGTGAATTTTCTTGGGGGGTGAACTCTTTTCGTGGGGGGTTCAGACCAGGCTTGGAGGGGTTCTCATTCTCAGCCATAGGTGTCCTTTTGGCACTTTCGATCGAGTGAACGAACTTTTGCATTTTGTCAAACCCCAACTATTTGGCCAACTCGAACCCGTCCAAAGCAGTGGAACCCATCTACTTGGCATCATCAAAACACCGATCAAAAGGACACCCGTGAATCCAGGCAACCAGAAAAACCAACCACACTCAGCCAAAGAAAAAACAAAAAAGACCGCCGACTCCACCAAGCCCCTGGCTTCGGAGAAAAAGAAAAAGAAAAGACGCCCGAGTTTCGCGGCTGTCCCGTTTCGCGGCATTCCGGTAGACTCGCACGCGGCTCGCGGCTGGCGTGCGGCACGCGCCTTGGGCTCCACCACCACCCGGTCGCCCTGCTGCCAGTTCGCCGGGGTGGCCAGGTTGCAGTCCTGGAGCCGAACGGAGCCGAACGGAAGGCCCGCCCAACGCGCGAGGGTCCGAGTCGAGGGGTTTTTGGGGCCTCCAAAGTGTTTTTTAGGGGCCCAGGAATTGGTCGGGGTGCTCCATTAGGAATTGGTCCCTTCTGGGGTCGGGGCATTGGAGGGGTCATATGGCAGTTGATCAATATTCTGTTTCAAGAAAACGCCATCTTCGCGAGAAAAAAAGTTTCTTTCGCGAATCTTTCGCGACTCCATCGCCACGCCCTTTTGTTTGCAGCGTGCGCTCTGGAGCCATTGTGGCTGTGCAGTTGTGCTTGCAAACACGGTAGCCGTAGTTCACTTGCGTGCAGTACGTAGTGTCAAGTGCAGGCAGTCACCGTCATTCGCCCTTGCCACTTGCGGTTGCCGGCGATGCGCGGAACCTTGCAACAAGCTCCCTGGCCTTTCGCCGGTCTTTCGCGGATCTTTCGCGAAACTTGCTCCAAAATAGCCCAGCCAACGTTATTGATTTGCACCAATCCCAACACAGGCAGGGAATCAATAATGCAAGTGTAGGTGCTGCGTATCTCCCTCTGTACAAGGGAGCGGGGTCTGCAAATATGTAAGTGCACAGGCAGGCCTCCAAGAATTCAACGCGGAACCTTTCGCGAAAAAAATAAGTTTCTTTCGCGAACTCCATCGCCGATCTTTCGCGGAGGAATTTAAGCCAAGACGAATGGTCACCGAATACATAACTCCTTGCAAGGACCTTTTGATCAACCCCCATATGACCCTTAGCTTCTTTCTGGGAGCTGCCCCATGCCCATTCTTTGGAAGCCGAACATATGTTCAGGAAGCCGGGAGAAACATTCAAAACCAGGAACCCCAATCTTTTCAGGAAACCCTCAACCCAGGCATTCTTTCCAGGAAGCCGAAAATCTGATCAAACCCTCAACCCAGCAAAAACAACCGGAAACGTTTCGGGGTTCAAATCCAAATCCAAAGCAACAATCCAAACATCTCAGGGGAATCCAAACCACGCAGGGGAAGCTGACACTGGTTGAACCACATTCTTCTAAGGGTAACTTCCCCATATGCGAGTTGGTTCCTAGTGAAGGATCCTCCTTGGTTGTAACCCAAGCTGGCCGAACACCGTAGCAACGCTGACCCGCGAGAAAACAACTGTTTATTTATGGGGGGCTGCTTCTACCTGTGAAATGTGGGGATTCAGCCCATTTTTGGAGGGGGCCTCCACCCTCCCTAGGAATAGACTGGGGTTGATTCACAGGGGGTCAGCATTACCCCAAATCCGCGCCGATCCGCTCGCCTCGCTGATTTTTTCTCGTACCGCTTTCGAAGCAATTCGAGTGAGTGGTGCAACTGACCCCGGGCCAGGGTGAACATCCCACTCCCCACAAAAATAGGTTCTAAGATGGGTGCACCGAAAACCCCAAAATGGGATCCCAAAACGGTTTTGAACCATGGCCATATAGGTTTTGCTGACAACAAAAACATGCGGTTGGAAGGGGGCCCAAAGGAAACCCAGTAGATCCCAGAAATCCTTCGATCCATCTTCACCGTGTTTCCTTTTTGTTGGTTTAAATTGGGTGGGAAACTTGTTGGTTACCTACTACAAAACCAGGGAGCATGGAATGACTTGGAGGAGCCAGTGCCAGCTTGCCTGATTTGTCATGTCCAAATCCAAAATCCCAACTTTCAAGGGCACTGAAGGGGCGTTTGTTTTTTGCAGGACTTTGTGGCTTTCAAGGAACCCCCCCTTGGCATCGCAGAAATGGATCGAAAAACCACACGTCCAACGACGGGTTCAACTCCGAAAGCTCACCTCCTGAGTGAAAAAGGCGTAACGGCGTAGCTTGTGGTACCGTCTTGCCAAAATTCCTTTCACATCCAAGACCCCTCCATCATGATTTGGACCAAGGATATATATATATATATATATGCAAGAAGGGTACCTCTTCCCAGCCGAAAGGACTGAAAGCTGATCGCCTTTTGGGCCCAGTAGAGAGATTAGAATAAGGGTACCGTTTCTTTCTTCTGTAGTCTATTTTAGTAGGGGAGCCCTCCCCCCCAACAAAAGGTAAAACGGGCACCACTGGGAGACTTAGTTTCCAAAAATGGACCAGAACTGGAAACCAAGAGATCAAAAGGTCGATTCTCATTAGACAAGTAAGTCTTGCTGAAGCTTGCGCCTGTCTACCCGCGCAAAAGCTCCTGTGCAATCTACCAGCAATTGTCACAATCGAACCTACCGAAGAGGTCGACCCAAAGCCATACTCAATTGCCCTGGATGGGAGACCCTTGGCTCAATATGGGAACCCAAGTCAGGGAAACCAAAGTGATGCACAAAACCCACAAACCGCACCAGTTGTGGACGAAACCCGACTTGACTGATTGAGAGGCCAGTCCCGGACATTTCGCACCGAGTCCTCTTTGGCTGGATCATTGTCCTAAAATGAACCCCGGGTGAAACATGCTTGTGTTCAAATTTTGCTGGGGGAAAATCGGAAACCACGTCCTCCAAACCTTGGGCTCTTCCATTTGCTGTTCGCCCCCTTGGGAAAAAACGAGAAACTATGTCAAGTAATTAGTGGAATCGATTCCATTTTTTACCAAGAGGAAAACATGAAACAATATTCATTTCAGCAAATGGAAGGGGTCCAAAGAAGAAAAACACAACGCGAAGAAAAAACATTTTTTTCTATCGCGGATCCCATCCCCCAAACCGGTTTTGGAAGTGTAGCTGACTTCGACACATGTCAAAAGGCCGATGATTGAACTGCCAGGTAGGCCAGGGCCCTGGATTTTGCAACCAAAGAGGACATATATATATATATATAGTGTGTGTTTTCTTTGTTATCATCATTTGATTTTTTTCGGGAAGGGTTGGCCTGTGAAGTTGTCCTAAACCTAAAACTGCTGTCCTAAGCCCAAAAACTGGCACAGAAGAGGAGGGTTGTTCGACCCATAACCATGGTTGGCGCTTTCAGAGCTCGTTCTAACACCAACTCCCATGTCCAAAAGCCCCTTTGATACTCATCTCTACTCTTGGTATGGTAGCGAAAAACTTTGTTTTTGCAGACCCCCAGTAAAAATGAACAGAACCAGAAAACTAAAAAACCAAAAAACATGCCAAGAACCGTGAAGTACTGAGTGAGAGAGAACATCCACGACTGGAATTTACCCCCCCCCCCCCCCCCAAAAAAAAAAAAAGAAAAAGAGGAGGCCTTCAAAACTTGGCTGTTCCAAGATCCTCTGCGAACAGCTTAACTATTAGTGGTTTAATGGAATCTACCACCAAACCAAACAACAACCACTAACAACACCAAAGTCGACCTCCATTGCTAGTTGAACCACCGAAAAAACCCCATGGCAACCTCCGAAACCCGCGCTCGCTCGGGCTCGCCTTCGTAAGGATCAGCGAGTCCAGAACCCGCAGGATCTCGAAGAAGTTCAGGCCCGTGGACATCGGGTAGTGCATGCCTCGGGCAGCCGGCGCTTGAGCACCCGAAACCCGAAACCCCAGCTGACTTGTGCGTAGTGGACGTGGGAAGGCGAGCAACAAATATTTAGATCTTCGCAGTTAAGTGGATTTGGAGTTCAATCACTAAACCACAAGAAGCAAACATGTAAAATGTGAACCAACAATGTAACAACAACCATGTGTGGTTCCATGGTTGAGGTTTCAGTTCCCGGATCTTCCCGGATGGATCCGCAAGAGCAGGTCTGACCCTTTTGGTTTGCCACCGGAAAAGTCGGACACTTCTCTTTTGCCGCCAAAATGGTTGGTCCAAACCAAACCCAAAAAGTCGAAAGTCCCCAAATTGGAACTCATCGAAGTATGGGCAAAAAAACGGCTTGGTGAAGCCGGGTAGTAGAACTGCCTACGACAGTGGCCAAACAAATTTGGGCGCAGAGAATTAAAAGTGGCCAGACAATGTTGGGTGCCGACTTCTGGCACCAAATGGGCGGCTCGGCTTTTTGGAGCGCACCCTCGGAAGTCCAACCCGTGTTCTTCCATTTGCTTTTTCGCCCCCTGGACAAAAATACAAATACGTCCAGTAGCGATAGATTCCCTTTAAAACCAACAAGGGGGGGAAAAAAACTTTTTTTCAAATGGAAGCTTTGAGGCAGAACAGTTTCATAGGGCCACCCCTGGCCGTTGTGTTTTTTCCCCATGCGACCAAAATCCCCCAAAAGGTGGCCTGAGAAAGCGGCGCCTCGACCCTCAAAATTCCGACTTAACGATGGGTTGCAACAACATGATGGTTGGAAATCCGTTTTTACGGATAGTTCTTTCGGGTCCGGGTGGTCTTCTACTTGCACGCCTCTGATGGGCAAGGGCAAACAATTGCCTGTGGGCCCCTCTCCCTTTAGGATCCAAACCCATCCCCCTCGAATCTCCCGGGCTTCCCCCAAATATGATGAAAGGACTCAATCTCAATCCACCCTCCCAAAAAAGAATCCCCTGCTTTCTCCAAATTATGTGGATGGACGAAATCCGTTCGCACCACTTTGAACCCATAGTTGAAACCACTGTTTGCTACGGGTATATACCAGTAGAGCCGGCGAAGCCGGTGGGCGGAAGTTTAAAAATATAAAAACTATAGTTTTCTTTCTCTTTCTTTTCTTGACTCTTCTCTCTTCTTCTGCCTTTTCATTGTTTCTTTTTTCTCCGTCATTCTTCCTTTCTTCCTTTCTTTCCTTCCTTCCTCCCTTCTTTCCTTCTTTCTATCTGTCTTTTCTTTCGTTCTTTCTTTTGTCTCTTCTCTGTCTATCTATCTGTCTATCTGTCTATCTATCTATCTATCTTTCTATCTATCTATCTCTTGTTTAATCTATCTCTCTATCTGTCTGTCTGTCTATCTACCTATCTCTCTCTCTCTCTCTCTCTCTCTCTCTATCTGTCTATCTTTTTATCTCTATCTATCTATCTATCTCTCTATCTATCTATCTATCTATCTCTCTATCTATTTATGTATCTATCTATCTATTTACCTCTCGATCTATCTATCTATCTAATGTATTTCTCTATCCAGCTACCTATCTAGCTATCTATATCTCTATCTCTCTTTCTATATACTTATCCATCTATATCTCTATCTATCTATCTATGTGTCTATCTAGCTTCTGTTGGTTTATCTATCTAACTATTTATCTCTCCATCTATCTCTCTATCTCTCTTTCTTTCAATCTTTCTATCTCTTTCTTTCTATCTGTTTGTCTCTCTATCTCTTTCTCTCTATCTCTTTCTATCTATCTATCTATCTATCTATCCATCTATCTCTCCCTCTACCTCCCGCGTGTCTATCTATCTATCTATCTATCTATCTGCCTATCTCTCTATCTATCTATCTCTATCTATGTATCTCTATATCTCTCTATGTATCCCTCTGTCTACCTATCCCATCTCTTCATCTCTCTATCTATTTTTATATATTCCGAATTATCTATAGATCTACCTATCTATCCATCTCTCTATCTACCTCTCTATCTCATTCTCTCTACCTATCTATCTATCTACCTCTCTATCTACTCATCTAGTTACCTAGCTGTCTATTTATTTATTTCCCTATCTATCTACCTACCTATCTATCTCTCTCTCTCTCTGTTTCTATCTATCTCCATCTATCTACCTATCTATGTATCTATCTCTCTCTCTCTATCCATCTATCTTTCTATCTCTTTCTCTATCTCTTTCTATCTATCTCTCTAGCTATCTCTCTATCTGTCTATCGATCTATCTATCTATCTATCTATATCTGCACTTAAAAGTTGCGATGTTCCAGCCCCAGCTGCGAAAGTGGACTTCGCGTACTACTTTCGTACTTAAAAGTTGCGATTTTCGAGCCCCAGCTGCGAAAGTGGACTTCGCGTACTACTTTCGTACTTAAAAGTTGCGATTTTCGAGCCCCAGCTGCGAAAGTTGACTTCGCGTACTACTTTCGTACTTAAAAGTTGCGATTTTCGAGCCCCGGCTGCGAAAGTTGACCTTGCAAAAGTGCTGCGCCTGCCACGACATCTGTACTTGACCTTGCGAAAGTGATGCGCCTGCCACGAATTTTGCACTTGACCTTGCGAAAGTGCTGCACCTGCCACGAATTCTGCACTTGACCTTGCGAAAGTCATGCGCATGCCACGAAATCTGCACTTGACCTTGCGAAAGTGCTGCGCCTGCCACAAAATCTGTACATGACCTTGTGAAAGTGCTGCGCCTGCCCCGAAATCTGTGCTTGACCTTGCGAAAGTGCTGCGCCTGCCACGAATTCTTTACTTGACCGTGCGAAAGTGCTGCGCCTGCCACGAAATCTGTAATTGACCTTGCGAAAGTGCTGCGCCTGCCACGAACTCTGCACCTGACCTTTCGAAAGTGCTGCGCCTGCCACGCAATTCCAAACCTAGGGAAAACTCAACCTTGCGAAAGTGCCGCGCCTGCCACGAAATCTGCACCTCACCTTGCGAAAGTGCTGCGCCTGCCACGCAATTCAACCCTTGCGAAACCTCCGCGTTGCCGTGCCAATGGGCCCGCGCTCCGAGCATGGTCCGAGACTGCCCGAACGCGCTCCGAACGCGCTCCGAACGCGGTCCGAACGCGCTTCGACCAGGCGCCGCGAACAGGCTAGCTTCCAGCTCTCCGGAGACACCAATTCACGCACGGGGCCACGCTTTTTGCAGATTCCTTACTCCCACCACACGTGCGTGCATATTTTCTCGCGTGCTTATTCCTTCTCTTCATCTGTCTCAGCGAGAGCTGGCTTTCAAAGTGTTGCCGTAACACGGAAGTTCCTTCTAAACTTCCTTTGACAAGGAAATCATCATTCCGGGGTTTCTTAGGTGGTGCGAAATACATTTCGTCCATCTGCAGCATGACCTGGAGCCCTTATTCAGGGTCTTTGAAGGAAATCAGGGGCGGGGACGCGGAGGGGGTGGATATGGGTTGGATCCCATGTTTTTGCAAGGGGGTGACTCAATCGTCCATTTCCGTTTTCGCCCCCTGGAAATAATAATAATAAACATGTCCAGTAGTGATAGATTCCCTTGAACACCATGAGGGAAAAAACTTATTCTTCTTTTTACATGTTCTTAAGCAAATGGAAGCAAGGGCACCACCCTTCGGCAGCTTCGGAAGTGGAGCTCTCGCCGCGAGGGCGGAATTTTGGTCCAAGCCCCAGTGCCAGGAGCCAGGGAGTTGGATCTCCGCAGACTTCCACTTGCTTGAGACCTTTTTTCTTGTTTTTCTTCCCCTTTTGGTGGTTAAAGGGAATCGATTTCACTACTGGAAATATCATCTATTTTCTCCAGGGGGGCGAAAAAGCAAGTGGAAGCAAAGAGATATATCCGGGGGATTGTCTTTTAGGGGAACCATGTGGTGAGTTCACCAATGGGTCAACGGGGATAAACCCAAGAAAAAAAACATCCTTCGGGTGCCTGAAAAGGGACCAGGGGCGTGGTTGGTCAAACAAACTTTCCAATGAAACCTATCCCAAATGCTCGCAGTATGTGCCACACATGTACCCTCCAAATGGTCAAGTATGGGCTAAGAAAGGCCCCCAAATGGTTTGGTTTGCTTCCGGAGCAAGCCAAACAGGTTTCCTAAGATGTGAATTGGCCATGGGTCAAAATCCGTGTTTTTAGTGAACATCCCAATCCCCACTAAAATAGACCAAAATGGCGGTGCACCTACCCCAAAATGGTACCATTGGTTTTGACCCACAGCCAATTCAAGCGGCTTTTGCGCTTCAACACCGTGAAGGTCGAAAAACCGGAGGTCTGCACAGGGGTACATTGAAACCATTCTCAACCCATCCATCTGTTTGGTTCTTCCAGAAAACCGCGCAACAACCCTGTTTCAATACGGCTGGTGTTGAGAGTGAGCCATGTTGAAACGAATGGAGAGTCAACCCCCAAGATCTCAGCTGAATGGAAATGAACCAATTCAAGATGAGAAAAGACACAACAAACAAACAAACAAACAAACAAACAAACAAACAAACAAACAAACAAACAAAGCAAACAAAGCAAAGGATGGAGCCACTTCCACTAAGACTGCCTCCTTTGGAAGTCCGAAATCGGTAAACGAAGCGGCTGACCCACGCACCGGCAAGCTGCTCAAGCGCAACTTCTTGTCCTTTCCGATCACGAAGAGGCCACGTGCCGGAGAGGTGTCCTTGTTGGGGGACTCCGCTGGCAAAAGGCCTCAGATGAGTTCGTCGAATTCGTGGAATCTCATGTCTCAGAACTGGATCTCAGGAGCCCATGCTCAGATTCCCATGTTTTCTGGGTGGTTTGGAGGTTAGGAAGTGGTTTCCCATTTTCCCTCTACCACCCAAGCCACCAATCACCAACCACCAACTAGGGGTTGCCTGACATTCAGCTTTCTGCGATTTTGCCACCCGCTCGGCACTCATGTGGTGTGGAGGGCCCTGCTTGTTCCAGGACAGTTTCAGCATTGAACTTTCAACTGCAAACCTCTCCCGTCCACCAACCTTGCGCCATAGAAAAAAGGGGGGCATATGTTCAGACTCCGTTTCATATTCAGTCTGCCCCAAGATATACTTTGTTCATAGTTCTGGAGGAGACCAAGCGGGACACTCTTCTTGCTGGTGGGCCTTTTAAAGGGAACCACCTCCTTTTCAAAAGGAAAATCCGCGCCACAGGTCTCCAGAATCGGTGTCCAACAGAAAAACCTGACTGCCCGGTGTGACTCAGAATTCAAGAACTACTGTGGATGGACGAAATCCGTTCGCACCACCTAAGAAACCCAGGTTGAAACCACTGCTTGTTGGTATTTAAAGCAGACATCATCATTCCAGGGTTTCTTAGGTGGTGCGAAACACATTTCGTCCATCCACAGTAGGGAAACGCAGGTTTTAGTCTTTGGTTCCATTTTTGAGCCACAGACATATGGACCAAATCACGGAAACCAACTGGTGAGGAACGGTTGTTTCGCTTTGGTAGCAAGTGAGCTAATGTTGACCCCAGATTAATCCAGTTCATGAATAGCGGGGTGTCCCTGAGTGAAATGTGGGAATCAGACCACTTTTGGAGGGCCTCCACCCCCCTAATTATTAATAACAGGGGTTGATTACTCTGGGAGAAACATTGCTTGGGTTTGCACATTGCTTGGGTTTTCAACCGACGTGGTAAGTGGGTTACAAGGGGACGATCACCCCAGTTGCCCCAGCAAAAAATACATGGTTGCAGATTGCTTGCTAACTTGGCCAACACGCAATTCGTATCTCCGACGACTCTTGATTTCCCGCAGAGGACTTACTCACTTCTTTCGCAGCGCCAAGACGCCCAGCTCCACCGCGATGTGCTGCGTTTTGTCCTTTGCGGAGGCTTGCCCGAAACTCCGTCGCCATGGTGCATTCGGATTCCACAGCGGCAACCGATTCGTGGCTTCTGATTTGCCTGAAAAGGCTTCCCTAACAAGTGTTACCTCGAAACACGGTCCCAATTTGTAGCTGTTCATTTTGAGGGTGCCCGTTTTTAGTGGGTTTTCAATGGAGCTTCGAGGGGGAATGGAGGGGGTTCCCCCTAAAGAATTCGGTGTGTCTCACTCAA
Organism: Effrenium voratum; assembly: GCA_963377175.1. NCBI lineage: Eukaryota > Dinophyceae > Suessiales > Symbiodiniaceae > Effrenium > Effrenium voratum. The sequence goes on along the minus strand of CAUJNA010002446.1, from coordinate 573,695 downwards.
AATAGTGGATTCAATACCCAGGACATTCACCACCCGGAGGGGGCCCCACCCACTTTTTGGAGACACACCTCACTTCCTAAGTGGATTGGCCAACAAAAAGGTCATTTGTTTCACATTTACAACGAAAATGGTCCACTAACCCAAAAAAACAAAGTTCACGAACTCAGGGATTGAGACACCCATCCAATTGTAGGATACCATTATAATGGGGCAAACAACCACTGGCGACCTCAGAGAGGCGAATGGGCCCCGTCAGCTCAACCTTGTGGGATGCGAGGAAAAACTCACGTGACCAAAACAGAAAGGCCCACAAAAGAGGTACTTCAACTGCTGTCCGCTTTCAGATCCCTCGCTACAAGTGACTAGCTTGTGTGTTAAATGGAAATCTAACCACTAAAACAATTTAAAATCTTAACAGCTAAGGGGATGACTGGCAACCACCAAGTAAAGGGGGACAGTACATAGTAAGTGGCTAGCAAGCCTGGTTATAACCCGCTTAGGAGACTTCTGGCGATGGTAAGTGGGTTAGGACCATGGTTATTGCCCACTTACTAACTACAACCCCCCTTTAAGTAGGCCACTAGCCGGCTGTCGTTTTTCGAGGCTCACCTTCTTTTGTTTTAAAGGGAAACCGAACTGAACATCCCCACCCATTGAGGTGATTGAACAAAAAAACGCTCAGGTGATACTCCCAACAGCCTGGGAACCTGCCGGAAGCTTTCCTCAAAGATGCCCCGAACCGCTCCGCTCCGGAGCGTATTTTTGGGGCCTATCGGCCCGCAAAAGGAACACCGAAACTTGGTGTCCATGAAACCTGGGGTTGCATTTTCCCTTGGGTGCCCTTCTAAAGAAAGTTGAAACCCAAACTCCCGGTGAATTGTGGGGAAAAAACGACTTGGCACTCTCTGTTTGGTGGTCGTTCTTGTTTTGGAAGGGACACCCCCTCAACAAAAAGACAGGGACACTTTTAGGCACCACTACCAGCTACTCAGGGAGAGTGGCAGCCGAACGGCCAAGACTACACAAACATGACCCCAACTCTTACTTGACTGTTCGTTCCTTTAAAGGAGTTTACCCTGAAAGGATTGAGACATGGATCCCGGAGTACAGGACCTACAGTGACATCTCTGGTTCAACCCTCCCCTCAAGAATCGGCATCACGAGCGAAATATGGGCAAACACCTTCAGGAAACGACTTCCCTAGTGGATGGGTCACTTCAGATTTGCCAAGGCATATCTCACTTCCTGATCAGTCAGGACTCCCATATCGCCATGGCACCTGACAAACAAATAGTCCCTCCAAGTGGAAACTGATCTTCCACAAGTTCCTGCCAAGTTTGCTTGAGTACGGGAGAGCCATGCAGACCAACATCTTTCATTTAAGCTTCCACTTTGGGAATCACCCGCGTCTCGCTGTGCAACTCACAGTTTAATTAAAACAAAACACAACATCAAACAGCGTTTTCTGAAAGCCAAGAAGCAACCCCAACATACAGGAAACCCGACAAAACACAGATAGAAACATGCAATGAGCACATGTCCAACCAGGGATGTCCCTTCATCGGGGCTTCTGATTTTCCATCCCAAAGAACCCAGCACCATATGGCATAGAATTGCCTGAAATGACTTGGACTCGACTGCACATCCTGAAACAAAACAACTCGCTGCCTGAGTCTAGCCAAAAAGAATTCGAACTTGCTATTTGCCAATCATGTTGACCGGATTCGTAAACCCGTCCCATTATTCGGGGGATGTGATCTGAATCCAACCACTAAAAGAAATTGGACACCTCGATCAAAATCAACCAGGGGTTCTGCTTAATCCGGGGTTAACATTAAGTTGGTCTTCCCAAAAAGCTTTAAGTCCAGTAACAAACCGTCCGTCAGCGAGACAAAGAAGCAACAAACCGTCCGTCAGCCCCCCCCCCCAACCACTATCACGTCCCATTCCGTCTGCAGCGTGGGTTCCGCAATCATGGTGAAGGGAAGATCCTCCATGGTGTGAGTTTCACCTCAGATTTAGATCAGAGCTAGGCACCCTTTGGTCGGCTGATCTTAAAGAGGGCTTCCGCCGTTCACCCACAAGTTCAACACAACACCTTCCCGACAAAAAGGAACACGAGACAACGGCACAAGGAATTCCCAAAAGGTCGAGGTCTAAGGATCTAACTCTTTAGGAACCACCGGCGTTGCAAACCTTTTTTTTTCTGGCGTGACATGGGTGTGATTTTTTGATAACATACCCCCTGAAGTCACTTAGGTAGGCACCAACCACGTTTCAACGGCTTTCCGACCGGCAAAAATCTCCGGTGGTCAGAGGCCTACCCAACGAGGGACCCCCCCGCAAAAAAAGGAACCCTATCAGCCCCCCTACCAATTCTGGCCTCATTCGTCCCAAGAAAGCGCCCCGATGGGAGCTATCGGAATCGGCCCCGGGTTAAGATGTTCGCGTGACCTGTCGCTTGCTGCTGGGCCGCTGAGAGCAATGGCATCTTTGATCCAATGCTCCAAGTTCTCGACTTCGTCGCAGGTCATGCCCAGCCTGGGACATATGATCAAAGTGTGTCATATGGATTCTGGTTGAAAATTCGGGGTTTATATCGACTAACGTTTTAACATCCTCTCTGATACCGAAGTGACCAACCAAGTACAACTACTCTGACAGTTTGTAGGGTATGATGTCAACCCGTACTAAACAAGGAGGTATTCTGGGAAACTGTTCTTCCCCCGCAAATATGCAAAAGTGGTCTTTCGCAGAACAATCAAGAGGTTTCCCCGGCAAATGCATGGCTTAAAACCCAGAACTGGTGAAACCCATCGATTTTAAACTCATTGATCAAAAGGATATCTACTGTGGATGAACGACATCCTGCACCACTTGAAAACCATGAGAAACCATTGCTTGCTACGGTATCTACAGGGAATCATAATTTCGGGGTGCGAAATGGATTTCGTCCATCCAGTATGTGTCCTTTTTGAGGGGACCAGGTTGGGTGAATGATTTTGATCCACAATTCCTCAGTTCGAGGCATGCCAAAGTAGGGAACCGGCCATCATGGTTTCAACGTGGTATTTCAGACCTTCGGTGAACCAAGGGTTGGAGTCTGCCAACCCTGGACCCCCAACAGGATATGGGAAAACTAAGTGGTCTCCTTGGCTTCTGTGTTGGAAATTGGGTTTATTTGGGTTTGTTCTTTTTTCTGTCCTCCCCAAGCCAAGGGCAGACTATCACTAAATCCAGTTGCTCATATCCGCGTGGCTTATTCTAAGGGTACCTTGTTTTGTGGTTTTCAGGCGGTGCCATAAGGAAGCCTCTTTTCTTTTTGGGGGGGGGGCTAAAAGGACAGCCCCATCCGATTCAGTGCCCACTTAGGGGAGCCATTGCAGCAGAAACAAGTGACTGGCGAGCAGTCTCCGGAGATTCTTTGCACTTGCTGTGCATTGGCCCAAAGTCTACAAACTTGCTTGCCAGGCTTGCCACATGGCCCCGAGATACCATCTGATTTCCAGATCGCAACGTGAGGTCCCAGTCCCAACTTGCTCTGGTAAATTCCAAATCTGCCGTCGCTCGCTTCTTCTGAAACATGAGAGCGCAGATACCACGGAAGCACGGGGCCCGTCCTCCAAATGAGATCCATCTTCCAGGTTTGGGCGATTTCAGTTTCAGAGCTCCGGGGCGACATCCCAAAACCCATTCCCTTGGAACTGATTGCTTGAGCCTCTCAATCAGCTGCTCCCCTCTGCGATGTTTCCACTTGCACGTTTCTTTTGTTCTGTCCTAGAGGCCACAAGCAAAAGGGTCCCTATGCTGCTTACTTGGGTGTTCGATTCGCCAGGTTCGTAAGTTGTTTCAAGATAGTAAGTTGTTACCTGGTCAAGGCACGTAACCAAGGGAACCGCCCCAACCCCACAAGGAAAACATTTGGTTACCTACGTGCCGGAACGCCTGGGATCCACAAGGAAACTTCTTGAAGTCTGACTGGAGTCATGCTGACCCTTTGGGGCTTTTAGTCAGCAACTCAAATTGGCGGTTTCTCTTCAACCACTTGGGCTACTTTGATCCTAGTGGAGTCTCAGTACAGAAAAAACCTGACGCTTTATCCCAAGTCTTGACTGGATTGGACAGAAAAAAATGGCAAAAAAAGGAAAACCACACTGTGTGATTACCACTATGGTAATTAACACAACCCAAATTGGGTTTTCGTCCTTCTTCGGAACTCAGGCAAAGAAAGAAGGAATCCCAACGACTCACTGACCTGAGCTTGCCCCCAAATCCGTGAGCTCGCCTTGTTTCCCGATGCGGGATCTGACATGAGCGAGTCCCATGGTTGTGGTTGAAACATATTGAGTCACTTCCCAATGAGTGGATTGGCCCAACAATAAGTAAGTCTGAACTTTTTGCTTGCCTCTCAAATGGTCGTCGCAAAAAGTATCAAGTCCATGAACTCAAGAAGTAAGTTGAGTTGCCCCACGCTCCCCGCCCCCAAAATATAGAGGACTTCATTGCCAGACGCTCTTGAGTGGGGGTCTCAAACCTGGCTTCCAGATTGGTTCAACTTGAACAAAGCTTGAGGAAACAACGAACAACCCCGTAGACACATTCAAGTAGCTCGCCTTGACTCACCTCTCCCCCTGAGTGTCTGTGTATCTGTGTCCAACTAGAGACTTGCACCCCCGAACCGGTATGGTGGCGTTCTACTTGGCTCCCTTTGAGCGAATGCCCAAAAAGGGTGGCCCGGGCTAAACGGAACGCCATGTCTCGAACGGCAAGCTGAGGCTCCGGCAGGGTCACGTTCCTGGCGCGCAAGTCTGGGAGGATCTGCCTGAGCCAACAGAGCGTTGTTGAGCACATGCTTTCCGACTTTTAGGCGCTTGGACCCTGTGGACATAACTTGATGGGGGGAAAAATGTCCTTGTGGTTCCCCACTGACATTCACAGCCATGGACAATACACGCCAATTGGTGCAAAATGTTGGTCCTAACAACCCTAGAGTGGCTACAAAACTATGTGGCTCACTGGGCCAGACCCTCACACACAAACAGGGAATCAGAATTGGAATGAATCCGACAAAAACCCTATGCTTTCCTTGGAGATCCCCAAAACGGTTCATTCCCAAAAATCGGAATCAGTCAAACCCTACCTACCGGACAAGCAAGAACATGATGATCAACGTGTTCTAGGGTAGACACTCCAACTGCCCGCCTGATTCTAGGGCGCTTACACAGCCAGGATATGGTAATATTCATTACCTGTGTTAGTCAGGACTTGCCATCAAACCCTACAGTCGGAGTCGGGGGCTGGGGGGACAAACACACGCACAGTTTGCAAGTACGTGGGAAACGTTCGGCATTTCCGAACAATTGCTTCCATTTGCTTAAGACCCCTGGAAAAAATGAGAACATATTTCCAGTAGTGAAATCGATTTCCTTGTTTAATTCCAAACGGGAAAAAAACATTATCAAGCAAATGGAAGGGCTGCAAAGAAGAAGAAAAAAAGAAGGAAACACAAACGCGAAGAAGAAACCGTTTTTCCAATGGCGGATCCCATCCCCCAAACCGGTTTTGAGGAGCAAATGGAAGACTGAACAGACATCGGCATTGGTCAGTTGTCCGGCGCTTGGTTTTCAGCAGGTTCAACAGGTCTAACAAATGATTTTTTGCCTAGCAGGGTCAAATGTTAACTCAGATGCCCAGTGGCCATGGGAAAAAAGGGCACCCTTTTTTTGGTTGGTTGACTTTAAAGGGGAACCCGTCCAAAAAAAAGAAAAAAAGGCACCACTGGGCAACTGGATCAAAAGGCAGGTCAAACAAGTGATGGTTTCTGGGGCAACATCATTGGGGTGTCGGGTCTGTCCCAAAATGCCACTCAGGAAGTGAGATTTGGCCATGAAAAAGGAACAGGTGTCCCCCACAATGGCAACAGTTTCCTTTTGGCTCGCCTTTACCATTGAAAAAAGACGGGTTGCTGCTTGCCACTCAAATGGTCAAACGGATAAAGTCAGAAATGGAACTCAATGACTGAGTTGGAGAAGCCATCAAACCAAAAGGAATTTACAGGTTGCCACCAACCCGAGGACATGGAAGCAAAAAGAAAGGGCGTGCTTCTTGCTAATTATTGGAACCCCACGAAAAATACGGTTTGCCTTTAAAACCACCCCCAAAAACTCACTTCCGAACAAGCGCATGGGCCAAACAAGTAACTAGGTCCTCCAGTAGAGAGCTTAGAATAAGGGTAACCTTCTTTTTTCCAGTAGTCTATTTTAGTAGGGGAACCCTCCCAACCAAAAAAGAGTCGGCAACAGGGCACCTAGTCTCGGCTGACGTTGGAAGGGGAGCAAACAAAAATACTTGTTTAGCAGTTAAGTGGTTGGAGTTCAACCACTAAACCACAACAAGCAAACAATTAAAATGGTTCCCAACAACAACCATGTAATTGCTGGACCTAGGCTTCTCCAAGCTTCGTCCCGCTCCAGCAGCTCGGGAAGTGAGAAAAAAGGAAAAACGCCGACTCGAAAACCGGGGAGAACGACGCCCCCCTCCCCGCCCCCCGCTCCCCCCAAAAACAAAAACAAACGGAACAAAAAACAACAATCCCAAATTAATCACCTCCCCCAAACCAAAAAAAAAAACGACCCACCACACCGGGACCCCAAAAAACCCTCCCCCCCGACCGAAGCGGCTTTCTGCTCGGCCGAGCGAAAAGTCGGTCGAGTGGCAGGCAGCTCAGCAGCTCCGTGGTGCCCACAGGGTCAAAGTTCCGCGGCCACACAATCCTCGGAGAAAAAACCTGCAAAAACACCTGGGCCTGGAGTACCATGTGTATATATATATATATATATATATATATACCTAAAAAGGCATAAAACAAAAAACACTGGAGAAAAAAAACACGCAGGGCCACAGTGGAGCACAAAGTGTATGTCTATATCTATATATAGTTATTTTTGTATATACAGGTATGTCTCTATATATATATATATGTGTTTATGTGTATAGATATGTATATATATATATAAAAGGCATCAGGTACCGCCGGTACTGCTCACGCCGTGCCGTAGAGACCACAACAAGTCCGGTTATACAAGGCATAAAACACTGGCAAAGTACAGGTCAAACACACCAAACCCAGGGTCCATGGGGGGGGGGGGCACCATAGAATTAAAACAGGTATGTGGCATGTGTGTGTGTGTATGTGATAGGTATGTGCATGTGTACAAATATATTTATATATGTTTATTGATAGGTGTGTGTACCTGTATGAACTTTTAACTATGCATATGTATATATTTACGTGCATACATACATATGTATAATATATACACATACTATATTATATTATATATATATATATGTGTGTGTGTGTGTGCATGGTTTGTTTGTTTGGGGGAGGCCCATGCTTCCCCCCCAACCAACAATCAGGCCCCCGACAAACTACCTAAAACACGCGTTGCACCTGCTCAAATGATTTGCGTCAAACTGGCTCAGCGTAGATGGCAAATGAGTTGCTTTCAAGCATGTTCTGTGATATCCTTGCGACACAGGTGCCATTTTGGAAAATAGATGGATGGCCCTGGTAAATGGAATAACACCCATCTAAACCAATGCCATGGTCGACTGTACTTGTCAAACTTGGCCGGGCCCCTGAAACTCGACCGGTAGTTTTTCGGCTCTCACACGGCCACACGGATGGGGCTGAAATTGGTGTAAGATGATTTTGTTTGTGTGCTTGTGTGCGCGCGCATGTGTTTTATGGAGGGTCCTTCTTTGGATTGGCTTGAACGGAAGCCACAACAAAACCAATCATTTTGAGGGTCCAAATCCCAACTTTGACACACCCACCCACACACACACACATTTGCCTTCAAAACGCTTTCTTCCATCGAACGGCCGGAAAGGAATTCCAAAGGGGCCCTGCACACTGTGTCCCTGCCTCAACTTTGGTCAAACCGAGATCTTTGATTCGGAGAACTCGCCTCTTGAGTGGGTCCGCCAGAAGAGGCAACCACACTTGCCGTTGAGCACTAGCATGGCTCAAGTCCAATGACGATCCAGTCCGAAGCGGAACGCACAATACTTTGTGAACCGAACGCTGGGCATCACTCCTTCCTTTCAGCCCAATACCTGACCCCAAGGTCCTGCATTGTGAGCTCGGTTTACCCGAGCTCGCTGAACAAAGGGGTTGATAGGTTTACCTTGCAATCAGCAGAGCCTCCAAGCTAGCTGGTATCCTTTTCTGGCTTCTTCGCACCACTCCAAACAGGGGTCGACAAAAACAACATACAGAATCATATGCTAGGTCCTCCAGTAGAGAGGTTAGAATCAGGGTACCCTTTTTTCAGTAGTTTGTTTTAGTAGGGGAACCCTCCCAAAAAAGAGTAAAGGGGCACTACTGGGGGACCTAGTATATCATATCATGATACCAACCGTTCACCCAGTTGAGCCCGGTTGGCCCTTGAAGCACCGCCAGATCTGTCTTGCCAAGCCACATCATGATCAGGTCACCCTGGCCAGAGAGTTACTCCTCATGGATCTAATTGGAAACACTAGGTTGTCTCACTTCTGAACGAGTGGATTGGCCCAAAGAAGCAACCAAGCTTCTCATTTGGGGGTTCATCAGACAGGCCTTTACATGGGCATGGCCAGTGGGGAAACCATTGAACAAATGCGACATTGTCCGCACTGGAAAAGTGGCCTTTGGTCATTGCAGGCCCTGAGTGGCATTTGGATTCACCCTCACTTGCCACTAAAACTTATCCAAAGCCAAGGGGAGTTGTTTCATGCCCTCCGATTCAAGAGCGCTGGGCCCGGCTGTGAGAACCCCAAAAGTAGCCTACGGGAAGCCTCGGTGGAGGGTTTCAGTCTCATGAACTTGTCCCGGCGCTGGTGGGTTTCTTCCATGCTAGGGTGGTTTAAGATGTTGGGATGGGCTTGGGATGGGTTTAGGGTGGGTTCATGGTGGGTTTAAGTTCGTTCAGGGTTTTCAGGATTCAGGGTGTTTAGGGTGGGTTCGGGTTGGGTTTAGGGCAGGTTTAGGCTAGGTGTTGAATGGGTTTAGGGTATATAGGTGTTGGTTTTAAGTCTGGCTTGGGGGTGTTGGTTTACCAAGGGTTTAGTGTGGGTAGGTTTACGGTTACGGGCTTTGGTGGTTTAGGGCTGGTTTAGGTGGTTTAGGGTTGGCTTAGGGTGGGTTCAAATGGAGTTGGTTTGGTTGAGGATAAAGGCGGGTTTAGTTCGGCTTGTGTTTAGTTTAGGGTGGGTTTAGGTTGGGCTTAGACTTTTGAGGTTCATGCGTTCAAGGTGGGTCTAAGGTAGGTCCAGTTTTAGGGTAGGGTTGGGGCACGTTTAGGGCGAGTTCAGTGGGGTTGAGGTTGGTTTCTTGGGCTAGGCAGAGGTCTAGGGTGGTTTCGGAGTAGTAGGGTAGATGGTTTGTGTTTAGCGTTGTTGCTTGCTTGCTTGCTCGCATTCCAGGGAACTGGAAAAAAACTCATCCAACAGGAAAAGAGAGTGAATCATTTGGCACCGGTTTCCTCACCAGAAGGAACCACGCTAGTTGAACAGGGCAGTGGCCGAATTGGGTGGCTCGTCTTTGAGGTTCCACCCCGGAACAATGGCGCACCGGTTTTCCCTTCGGTTCCCAAGTCAACCCCAAAAATGGTACCTGCACCCTCAAACTGCCCATTGAAAAAGGGGACATGCCATAATTTAGTAGTGGAGGGCCTTGCCCCGCAAATAAATTGCTTCATACATACCCCCCACCCTACACTTTTTTTCATCTTCCATCTTCTACCCTTATTTGTTTTCATCATTTTTCTACATTCCTTTCTGTCCATCTCATCCGTTTTTTTATCATCATTTTTCCATTTTTTTCGCCATCCTTTTCTCCTTTCTCCTCGCCTCATTCATTTCATCATATACCTCTCAAAATGTCATTTCCTCAATCTCCTCACCTCATCCATTTCAAAAAAATAAATTTTGCAAAATATATTGCAAAAAATATTTGTCATCAAAAAAATATTCGAACTGTCTAAAAACGATTTGTCCATTTCCCGGACAAAAAATCGAACAGCAACAACATCACTCCCTCCTTCGTTTCATCAGTTTCATCATATATTTTAATAGGCGTGGTCGCATAGGTTGCGAGCTTCGCTAACGCTCGCGTGTCCCTTGTAGGATTTTATCTTCAATATATAAAACGCTATACTTACATTATAATTATAACATATAAGGGTATAAATGTTATTATTATAGTATGATTAATAATTATGGGTTACATTTATAGTCAGGAAAAATGTCTTCAAATATGTAATCTACATATTTATCAATATCGCCAATGTCTATATATTTGATATTGTCTTTTCCTATTATTGAATAAATATATTCCCAGAAAAACAAATTAACTAGTAGCCATACTTGATATTTAGTGTTGTAGTAAGACCATACATGATATTTAGTTATTCTAAATTCATTCAAGACCTCGTTTATTTTATCTTTACTTAATAAATGCCAATCAATCGCATCAAACATGCGTCGAAATTTTTTAACAAATGCTTTATATGGTTTAATTGCGTTTGTCCCTCCAAACCTCTTAATTAAATCTTTATTATTAAAGAACTCATTAATTTCTTTTTCAAATGACTTTCTAGCAATTTTATGGTAAAAACATACAGGACATCGTTTTTGATATTTCATAAAGAATTGCAATTGTAATTGAAACTTTGTATATCCCTTATCCTTATGTTCTTCAACAAAAAACTTTTCAAGGTCTCTTGTTATACAGCATTGACTACAATATACATCATATTCACTTATTTTATTACATAGATTGGCGGGTAATAACTTATACAATGTTATATTAACATCATTCCTTTTAGTTTTACAACATTCGCACTTTGAATAATTAAATAACATTTCCACTGTAATATATATAGTGTTGATTTCTTTAAATACTTTTTTACAAGAAATAAAATTACATATTGAAATATAATGATAACATATAAGATTTTACATGTTATTATTATAGTATGATTATAATTTCAGTACAGGATAATAATTTAATTGACAAATCTTTCTTCTTTCATACATCATTTTAAATATAATATTAATATCTATCACCATATTGTTAACATTAAACTGTTCACTTTCAATATATGATTTAATGATTTTTTTTACATCAAACCCTTCTTTTCTTTGATACTCCAACATCCATAATATGTAGTCAATCATTTCATACTTTTTCTTACTGATTCTCATAAATGCTCTAACATAATCATAAGGTGGTATTTTATACACAGTTAAAAATATCAAAATGTCATCTTCAACATTTCTTTCATTAAACCTTTTAATATCCAAATTACATTCGATTGCTTCTTGGTAATATCTCCAATTTCTACAAATTTTACATAAATTTTCTTTACCCAAAGAATAATCAATAATATTATTAACTATTCCATTAGGTAAATTCAATTTATATAATTCCATATTTTCTGTTTTAAAGTGGCAACAATCGTAGCATTTCCTATTGATATAATTATTGATTTCGGTTTCCATCATTTCTATTATAATATATATAGTTTTTATTTCTTTAAATACTTTTTTACAAGAAATAAAATTAAATATTGAAATATAATTATAACATATAATATTTTACATGTGATAATCATAGTATGACTAAATCGTTCCAGAAAAAATGAAATTGGGACTGGAGTCCCCGAAAATTGGGACTAGAGTCCCCGAATCCCACGCATTTTGGGTCAGAGTCCCACGCATTTTGGGTCAGAGTCCCACGCATTTTGGGTCAGAGTCCCACGCATTTTGGGTCAGAGTCCCACGCATTTTGGGTCAGAGTCCCACGCATTTTGGGACTGGAGTCCCCGAATTTATGACATTCCAACCAAACCTAAATCCTTAATCCGTCAAGCTCACCAAGATTTCACAAATTAATTCGCTAGGTATTTTATATAGGTCTTCCTGCTTATGTATTGTTGGATTGTCTCCCCAATTTTCCTTGGTGCCCGATGGTAGCCGTTGCGCAGTTTCAATATGTTTATTATTCCTGATGTTGCCACAATCCTTTTTACATAATTCTCTAGGTTTCCAAGTTGTAATGTTATTCCAGAGCCTAGTGCGTTTTCTGTAAGGCATTCCATATTTACAATAATCAACATCTTTAAAATCAAACTCATCCATAAACTCCTGATGTTTCAATAATCCAGTTTGTGGATTTTCGATTACAAAATATTTAGGATTGAAATATTTGATAATCTCAATAGTTTTTAAGACAATACTATTTGCATATTCGATATTCCTAATTCCCCTAGTTTTTGCTATGCTGTATTCAGTGCATGGAGGACTACTCCAAATAAAATCAAAATGGTTTCTGTCAAACTGTTTGTAATCCCACTCCAAAATATCAGTGTTGATATCAGCATTTTTCAAGTCTAATGATATCACATTAAATCCAAGCGACTTTGCTATGGTTCCGACGCTTTTTGTTCCGCTAAATAATTCTAATAAATTCATTTATTAGAATTATTTAGATATTAATTATTCAAATAATACATATACTCCATCATCATTTTTTGAAATTTTATAAAACTCTAATGTTTGTTGCTTTGGTTGTTTGATTTTTCCTGTATTCAACATATCACAGTATTTCTTTTGCTTTGTAGGGTAGTCGCCCGATGGTCTTCCTATAGATTTTGCTTGAAATATCTTTTCGATTTTCTCCTTCTCTTCGTTGCTTTGTTGTTCGCGTTCAACTGGTTTCATTTTGTCATCAATGGATTTAATCATATCATTTAAGGTTTTGATATTTTTACCAATTAATGTTATCTTCTTCATTAAATCATTAATAGTATAATTCTCATTTTCAGACATTACTATATATTTATTTAGATAATTATTTATTTAATTATATATTTATAAAGTGCAATTATGTTAAATCTACTCTTTAAATACTAACTTATGTCCCTGTTAAAACTAACATTAATCAAATGTTCGTTAGTTTCAATAACCATATCGCCATCTGTTCTTTTCTGAATATTAAAATCTTTATCTGTTTTTTTATAAGAAAACATACATGGGACACAACTAACTTTGACTCCACCTTTTTTATCTACTGTCAATTCATTTTTAAAATTCATTATGTGATTACATTTATCACATTTTATAGCCTTACTTTCGCCTAGTGATTTAACACTTTCTGTTGTTTTTTTCCGTGCTTCAATATCTGGTATTGGTCTTTCTTTGTCTTTACTTTTTTTCTTTTTTCCCATTTATATTAGCATTTATATTTTTAATATATTGTATCAAAAACTTAATTAATTCTAAAATAAAATAACATATTTTTTTACATCTATTATCAGTTATTAGTACTTGTTCTATATTCTCCATTTCATCTATTATATTAATATAATCTGTATAACTCCTTTTCATATTAAATAATAAGATAAATTATTTTTCATTTCTGTCTTTCTTTTCTTGTAAAGTTTTTTCATTGTATCGTCTTTATTCCATCTATATTCTACAAATTTCTGATGATATTTTGAATTTAGATGTTTAAATAAATATTTGTCATCATAAGTTTTACCACAACTGCAATGGATAATAGTCATATAAATAATAAGATAAAATAATTATTTAGATTATTTAATCTTATTATTTTCATGCATGATAGAATATTCGAGGGCTCAGCACTTGGGGTTTTCTTTACAACGCATCAAACTAATTAGCTTCAATGCTTATTAATTGAAGCAATGGAAAACCTGTTCCATTATGTTATTCACCGCCACTCATAACATAATGATGGTCGCGTTAGCACGCGAGGCTCGTTCCTCACGTCCATTTAATAATAATTACAAGTTAATTTTTAAATATAATTTTCTATATTTCTTTAATATCAACTATGTCAGATGTTCCAATAATAAAACCAATAAACATAACTGAATATGAATTCAAACAATCCTAAATATGAGCACGTGCCAAAATTACCATTTAGAAGTATTATAGTTGCGAGTTCGACGGGAGGCAAAACAGTTTTAGTTCAGAATCTTATTTTAAATGTTTATAGAAATTCATTTGCAAGAATATTTATATTTTCCCCCAGCGTTCATAATGACCCAACCTTTACAGAAGTTAAAAAATATATCAGGGATGAATTGCACGTTGATGATGAAAAAGAACAAATTTATTTTGATAATTATAATCCAAGTGATTTAGAAAATGTAATTGAAAGACAGAAGAAAATAATTAATTATATGAAATCTAAAAAGATAAAGAAACTACATTCAATATTAATCGTTATAGATGACCACGCAGACGACCCTAAATTTGTTAGATATAGTAAATTATTACATGGATTATTTACAAGAGGCAGGCACGATGCAGTAAGTGTGATTTGTTCAACACAAAAATACAATGTTTTAGCGCCTATCATTCGTTTGAATGCCAGTTCATTATATATTTTTAGGTTGAAAAATGCCAGTGAATTAATGAGTTTTATTGAAGAAAATAGCGCCATTGTTGACAAACAGCAATTATTAGATATGTATCATCAAGCCGTTAATGACGCACCTTATAGTTTCTTCTACGTGAATATGAATGCTAAAGACATTAACAAAATGTTTCATATCAGATTTGAACAGGCGTTTCAAATTACGAATGATGAATAAAGATATTCTAACTTAATATAATATAATAATATGCCAATGAAACTATGTAGATGTGGTGGATTTTATCGTAGAGGTAATTATAATTTTCATACTAATTCTTGGATACACAAACTTTATAAGGCATTGAAAGAAGGGCAACAGACGAGGAATTATTAAGATTTCAAAATAATTTTGTTGATCAAGACGCTTCGCCAGAGGCTCGCGAGCTTCGCGACGATTTAATAGATGATATAATGTAGTACTACTCAACAAAATACCAGAGGAGTGAAATGACAGATTATGATAGCAATTAATAATATTAATTATGTTTTAATATTATCAATTTAAATTAACGAAGCATTGCAAAATTGTAAAGCAGGAAGTTTATATATTAATTTGTCAGATGTTTCTTTTTCTAGTTTTCTCAATTCGTGTCACACATTCTTGAATAGATTTTATTATTAAAGTATCTGCTCTTGTTCTTTTCATCTACTCTTAAAGTCTTAATGTCTTCCATACTGTTATTTGCATCATTCTTTACTTTGACCAATACCCATTATATATAATATTATTTAGATTTTAATTTTTCAAAATTATCTTTTGGTTTTTCTTCTCGTCTTCTTCTTCGTCTTCAGTTGGTGCTGGTATTTCTGTTGGACTTTCAGATGAAGAACTATGAACAGTAATAGGTGGAGAACTATGAACACTAACAATTTCATTTGATGAACTACTGCTACTTTGTGCATTTCCTGCTGTTATTTGATTAACTAAATCTGCGATATTTATTGTTGTTGCAATTGCGCTATGTGATAAGTTTAATATTATATCTGCTACTTTAGCGCCGTTGTGTAGCATTATTTCTATCATTTTTGTCAGTTTGAACTTCTTTTCTTCTTCATCGCTGTCATCCTCGTCTGGTGGTTTCTTTGGCGGTGGTTCTGGCGGTTTGTTGTTGTCAAGCATTTTAGTAAAGGCTGACACCATCGCGTCGCGTTGGTTTTTCAAGTGTTTGTGTTGCTTGTGTTCTTGTTGGTTCATTTCTCTTGTATGTGTTGTGCCAAAAGTTGTTTAAGCATTATTTGAAACATATTGTCCTGGTTTTCCTTTACCTTAAACGCTTCAAATGTCATATTTAATGGTTGGATTTGTATCATTGTATAACTTTTCTTGAGTCTCTCTGGTTTCTGTGGCGATTGTATCTGTGTTGGTTGCAATGTCAACAAATTCTCTCGGTATGCCCTTTTTCATCAGTTTCGGTGGTTGTATTGTTGTTGGTGTGTTTGGCTTCATTAGGTTATGTATTGAAAAACTGTCGTCATCATATTTATCATTGAATTTCTGCTTCTTTCTTTTCAGTATGTTTTTAGTTAATATTATCATTAAATATACTTATATTATTATTTACTTTCACCGCTTCCTGCTGCTCGACTTGGAGGTTTTGCCATCTTTTTAGTAGTTGCTCCTATTACTTGTTGGGGTTTGGCGATATATTTGTAATAAACTAAGTCGCCATACATTTGGGCGATTTGGTCTGTTATTGGTTTCTTTGTATCGCCTTTTGCATTCTTATGAAGTCTTGCTAGATGTGAAAATTCTTCAAACTCCGTTGCCTTAATTAGTTGTATAATATATAAATCATTTACTACCTTGCTCATTTCAGTCAAATTATTGGCAAAAATTCGTGGTTGTCTGTCCCTTACTGAATTCAATATTTCAAATGCTTGTTGTTTAAAATCCGGTTGAATGTCTGGGTGTAGTTCATCAATTCTTGATATAATTAATTTTCTTTTTCACTTAATTGCGATTCTCTTGCTGTCATCATTTCCTCATCTGGTATTAATTCTGGGCTGTCAGTTATGTCGCTTGATATTGAGCGTCCTAACATTAAGCGATTGAAAATAGACGATGCGCCTTGTGCAATAAAGTTTCTATGTTGTTGTTGTGCTTCTTGCTGTCTTTGTGTTGCTTGTTGTGCTCGTTGTTGCAATTCTGTTTGCACAGGTGCTATTGTTGGTTCTTCTGGTTGTGCCGGTTGGATATCATCTGTTGTTGTTGCCGGTTCTGTGTTTCTTCTATGAACTGCATATGTGTGTCCATTTCTATGTGCTTCTTGTTTTATCATTGCCTCTCTCATTTGTCTGTCTAATATTCTCATCTCTTGGTCTTTCAATAATTCTAAATGGTCGCTTCCATCAAAAAAACTACCCTGAGGACTTGCTTTGAAGAATGTAGCATCTCGGTTAGGTAGTTTTCCCGTTATTAAATCATTTTCGCCAATTAGACCTACAATTTCTTCATAAGTAGGTCGTCGTTTCAATCCAAATTTTGCATATGGGTTTATTAATTCTAAACTTGCTGTAGTTGCCATATTTATTATAATAATAGTTAGATTATTAATATTATTATAATAAATCTTAAGTAAATATTAACTTTTTTGTATCTTCATACCATTTATTTAAATGTTCTTTTGTTGCATGTGGCAAGTTAGGACGATATAATTCACCCATCGTCCTATCCAGCTCATTTACATAGTTTGCTCTCTTATTTCCTTCGTCAATCTTTTTCCTTAATGCTACTGATGCTTCTTGTGAGTTTCTTAACTTCATTTGTTCGTACAGGTGTTCTAAATATTTTGTATCTTTTAAATCAAATGGACTATATTTAATTTGTGAGGATTGTAAAAATACTTTACCTTTATTTTTCTTATTATTTATTTTATGAAATTTATACATTATATATTTATCATAGATTTTAATTTTAATCGTAAAGAATGCTCCCGCTTTCCCTTAATTCCAGAACAGACTCCGAAATCATATGCACAAATAATTCTCGCACATCTTCATCAGTTGTTAGTGCTCTGTTACTTCCTTTTAGTTTAAAAACGAGTAAACCTCCTTTTTAGTATTCTGTCCTGTAAAATTAGTGTCTGCCATTTTCTCAAACGATATCCCAATAACGAACTTGTCTTCTCTGTAGCGTTTATATGAAATGCTAAAGGCGTCTTGGTCAGGGTTCAAATAGTGTAATGTTCTTCGGAGGTAGTAGGCACTCTCGGCGAGGCTCTGGCATTCAAATTCTGGATATTTCTTATTGTTAATTTGTAATTGCCACGTCAAATTTAAATCTTTATCTTGAAAACCTTTACCTTGGAAACGCTCGCGCCCAGCACCATCAGGGTCAGCACCATCAAAAATACGAGAATTAATCATAGGATTGTAAAAATAGTTCCATCTCTTATAAATATAATTATCGTGTCTGTAATAATTATTATTATCAGCATCTACACCTGCTCTTGGCGCACGATACAATGTAATGAAACAACCATTTAATTTAGAAGCGGATTTAACAATGTTCATATTAATTTCAGTTCCTGCCGCGTTGAAAGATTGCGTCATAGTGTGATACATTGGAAAAACTAATTTCAAACTTTGACCCTCTAACAAATGTTTAACTATGTTATTATTGACCGTGTTGTCCAATTGTATTACCTCGGCTCGTAGAATTACATTATTTAATTCCCACTGCGTTGAGGTGTCTCCAGTTGTGAAATAATAACCATTTGCATCAATATGAACATTGTCATCGGTTTTAGCAAATGGTGTAATGACTGGTATATGTTCATCTGATACAATTGTAAATTCCAGTTCAAGTGGAGCATAACGAAGAGGTAAATAATAATTGCTTTCTAACAGTCCGCATACTGGTTTATGTCCTAATCTCATATAACCATTAGCGCCGGGAATTCCTGCTACTGAATGGCGAGTATATCGTGCTGTTAAATCTCCCCAGTTGTTGTGGTCTCGTGTAGTTGGAAATGTTGTTGCCGCAGGGCTGGCAGCGGGATTGGTTCGTGCATTAACATCTAACATTTCTGCCAATCCAGTAGCATATGTGTGTCGCCAGTCATCATCCCAACGAGGATTAGCGCTACTTTCTAAATCGTCCATATCTCTAGCATCTTGACTTTTAAAGGAATTATACAATTCACAGTGCCTATTGTATTCAATAATATCCTGAACCTGTTGTCCGCCTACTGTGCATCTATAACGACTGAAGAAGGATGACAAATTTCCTAACGGTCGTAAAAAATGACTTCGTGTTCCGTCAGTGTTTTGAAGATTTGCAAATAAACGAATACTTGATAAATCAATATATGTGTTGTCTTCTCCTGATATATGAAATCTAATATTTTTGTTTCCTGCATTTGGATTATAAACATTACTACCCGATGGAAAATAATTAACGTGTCGTCTGTCTGTGATGTATTGTGCTGTTTCTGGAAGTCCAAAATTTAACGAGTTAATCATTGTAGTTTCACTTTCTGCAATTATATTATCCATTACTTATATATGGTGATATAGATTTTATTTTTTTATTTTTATATTTTTCTTATGTGGAAGCATTGTAGTAGAATTGTTTGAAGTTGTATTTTTTATAGTATTTATTAGATAATTATTTTTTGTATCAACTATATCTTTTAAAGTATCATAATCTAAATGTTTATATTGTTTATCGTATTTTGTAGGTTCTTTTGTCAGTTTCTTTTCTAATGGAATTTTGTTTTGCTTGTCTTTATTTCTAAACATTATTATTAATATTATTGAGATAATGTTAGTTCAGTTATACGCTTTATACAATCTTCTAATTCGTCTCTATACTTATACAAATAACTTAAATCATCTTAATCTAATGGAATTTTCTTTTCTTCTTGTTCTTTTAAAAAGTCGGTATAATCAACTCTACTATAATCTGTATAATGTATTTTGTTATTTTCTGGATGTAATTTTAAATAATCATTTTCATAATTAATAATTTCACTATACATGCCTATTATAAGTCCTTCAATATTACCTTTTCTGTAGTATAAATGATTTAAATCATTGCTTTCGTGCTCTTCCTTATCTTTATTCAATACTTCTTTGCCACAATTACATTCATATTTACTATTTGATATGTTGTATTCTTTCTTTTTCTCTCGCTCTATCAATCTTTCATAAGCATATTCAACATCATTGTCCCATTTCTCAGCATCAATACTCATATATAACTTATATATATATATATATTTATTTATTTATTGTTCTGGTGTTGAATTAGGATTGAAACGCGAAGCATTTAACCCGAATTATCATTCGGGTTGAACCCATTAGAAATATCAGTAGTAGGATTAATTTCAGTCATACCTTGCCCTGTCCAATTATTGAAACTGTGTTTATCTAATAAGTTGTTGCTTTCTATTTCTCCAGTTATTGCCGCGTCATCGAACATTGCTATAGGGTCTCCACGATTTCTAAATCGTAAGTGTCGCGGGTTTTTCTGTTGATTAATCCCTGATACAAAAGGTGATGAATAAACAGTAGTAGCATATTTGTTGCCGTGTCTGTTGTTGATTTCTTGAACAACGGATGAACCGAGGCTATGTCCAACAATTCTATTCACATCTGGATTTTTCCTTAATTCTTCCATTGCGTCCTTATATCTTTCGCTTAATTGAACATTATGAGTAGGAATAAAAAACAAATCTGCAATTACATCATTGACTTTGTGATTTAGTCCCGTTTTAGCACCAGTACCACCAATATATAATGTGTTGCCTATTCTTGTTATTCCATTCACATTTGAATAGGCCGCGTCTAAACCCTTGACATCATCGATTTTATTTTTATTTTGAACATTAATTTCTTCAGCATATCGTGTTTTATGTTTCATTATCTGCTTATCAAAATGTTTATTGAAACCTCCTATTTTGTCTTCCAATGTCTTTTTATGATTAAAAAATACATCTTCTATTAAATCCTTACCTGCCGTATATGCTTTATCACTTGCTACACCTGCCATCATTTGCGTAGGTGTCCTGCCTTCTATAGCACCTAATAATAATTGTCGTCCAATCATATATTATTAATATTTTTTTTTTTTTTTTAAATTATCTATTAATAACAATAATTACAAAGTAATTATCAATAATAATTATATTATAATTTCTATTGTATATTATATTTATGAGTGATAGATTAACATATAAAAAATCTATGTTGATAGTGCCTACAGATTGCAAGAAAGTAATTCTACCAGCGATTTTATTATAGAACTTGACCAAAACTTTGAAATTCCACCAAGAACAAAAATGTTCGTGACAGAGTGTTCGTTCAGCACTCCGTTTTATACAACAGAGAAAGGGTTTTACGAACGTTTCTATATTATGTTATATAATAGTTCAAATGTCTTATTAAGAAGCACTGCCGTTGATGTATCCGGTGAAATTTATTATGCTAATCAATTATCATACAAAATACAAACGGAATTAAACACGGCATTTAATGACATTGTACCTGACTTATTCTTAACAGTATATGGACAAAGCGAACGCAAAATGGAACTTAAATTAAATGACCCTCTAAATTACAAAATCAAAATACCTACAGACGAAGAATTAGAAACTTATGTAAATGGCGAATGGAACAGAGGACAGTTTGAATATGACAATTTAAGACCAAAGTCTATTAACTATTTATTAAGTAATTATATTGTCTACGAACCTGCGTCATCTTGGTTAAGTGGATATTTTAATTTAGTTCCTTTTCAAAATGTATATATTAACTCACCTCAACTAAGCGACTACAAATATTCGGCACCTAATAATTTTAGTAGTTCAGTAATAAAAAAAGTTCAAATTAACCAACAACTAGGCGGAGTCATTAGCGACTACACCTCACCTATATCTGCAGATTTTATTGATGTAGGCGGTAAAAATATTAAGAGACTACACTTTAGAATAACAACTTCAAGAAACGAATTAATTGATTTTCATGGCGTTCCCATTTCTTTTAGCATTCTCTTTCAATTAGACAATTGAATAAACAACCTAAATATTAATATTTATATCAAATTATTAATATTAATATTTCTCAATTTGTCCATATAGACAAAATATATAAAAAATATAGACAAAATATACAATATATTATATATGTCAGAAGTTGAACCTGAAATTACTAATACAATTGAAGCAGACGAGCCAGTAAATGAATTACCACCAATTGAAGAAGAAGCACCAAAGGCAGAACCAACAATAGAAGCACCAACAGAAGCGAAACCTATAGAACCATTGAAAAACAACTCAAAAACTCAAGCACGCAATGAAAAGAAAATAACCTGTCCAAAATGTGCCAAAACTTTAACATTAAAATCATATAGATACAGCCACGAGCGCAATTGCCAAGGACCATTAGAATCTAAACCAATTAAATCAATCAAACCAAAAGCAGTTCCAATAGCAAAACCCCAGAAGGTAGAATATCGCGAAGAAGAAGAGCAACATATTCCACAACAACAGCAACAAAATAATATAATAGCGAACACACCACCCCCAAGAAGAACGCAACCACGCGAAGCGATGCCACAAGCATCACAACCGCCTGCAAACCCGCTACAAAATATAGCACAGCATTACCAATTATTGCAAAATGAATATTTAAGACAGAAGCAAGAAAAATACAATGCATTAAATAAAGGTATATTTGGCTCAAGAGGAAAAAAAAGATAGAATATAATTATTTTATAACCTACTATATAATAATTATGTTTTCAACATTATCATTGGATGGCTCAAGCAGAATTATAGCAAGTGAATTAGTATTAATAAATTCAACAGAACCATCAACCTTAAGCAGTGTTTATGCTACAAAGCAAGAATTAGCAGATACAACAGGCACATTGGGTGGCGGTTATACTACTGAAGAAGTTGATGCTCTTATTTTAGCACAGAAAAATAAGATAGATGCCAATATTTTAGATATTACAGAATTAAACGCAACATCAACAACAATGTTTGACGAACAAGTAAATCAAAACGCAACAATTACAAGCAACCTTAATAATATAACAGCACACGGATTAACCATAACTTCAATACTACCGACTATATCAGCAAATACAATTAAACTTGACACAAATGCTAATAATATTAGTTCTAATACTTTTTTAATCAGTAATTTAAATGCTACAATAACTTCAAACTTCAATACTATTAGTTCTAATACATTCTTAGTAGGAAATTCCAATAATACAATCACTTCAAACTTCAATAATATAAGTTCAAATTCTTCACTAATAACAGGACACGGAAACACAATATCAACAATTTTAGCAGATGTATCAACATTATATACAAACGATACTAAATTATTCAATACAAATACCGCATACAGCAATACATTTGCTTCAATCATATCAGGCAACACTACACAAGATTTATTAATAACTGAAAATTCAAATACGATTAATAGTTTAATATCAGCAGATTTACAAAAGCTAGATAACACAATCACAACTGCACAAACAGTAAACTCTCCACTAATAATTAGTTTAACAGATAATACTAATCCTATTTTTAGAATACAGGGCTCAGTTAGTAACCAACGCTTAGAATTTAAAAGAGGTTGTCAGTTGGACTCGTATCAAGGTTTAACAGGTGCTACACCTTATAGATTATGGCTAGGATGGAATACGGGAGATGTTATTATTGGAAGACCTAATAATGCTTCAAGAATTACGATTAATGGTAATGTTCATACTTCATACAATTTTGCTCAAGCACACGGAACTTCATATTTTGAAGGTGCTGTTAATATGAAAGGTAATTTATTTACAAATAATGATTTTTCAACAGATATTAAAACTAAAATTGATAATTTAGACAATGCATTAACTCCATATTTAGAAACACATACCCCATCGGCAACTCAAGGTTTTTATGTTCATCATCCTAATTTTGTAGCGTGTAGTATCGGAGATATAACCAATGCTTCTAACCAATATTTTATGTGCGACGGTGCAGTATCAAAAACCATTTTCAATAAACCAGTTGATATATTAGGTGATGTATACACAAACGGCGATTTAACAATGGTTTCTGGTAAGAAAGTTGAAGTCAACCAAGTTCAGTCTGTATCAGGAAATACTTTATTATTACAAAATTCACCGAGTGGCAATGTTCAATTTGGCAACACATCAAAACTAATAATTGATAATGCTGAAATGTATGTCGATACAAATGATTTAATAATCAGGAATAGCAACACGTCAAACTCTATTAATTTAGTTGTTGGATTATCTTCAACATATGCTGATAATAAAATTATTTTGAATAGTGGAAGTAATAGCGAATTACGAGGCGACTGGACTATTGACGGTGATATGACTTTTGGAATTGCTCATAAAATCAATTTGAGACATTTAAATAGTGATGCTGTTTTAAGATTAGAAGCATCAACAACTATTGATAGTTATATTGATGGCACTAAATTTTTACAATTGGATGATACTCAATTTTCATCATTTAACGGATTTAATTTAAGTAGCGATAAGAGACTGAAAGATAATATAGAAGATGTAGAAGATGATACTATAAATATGGTAAAAAGCATTAAGATTAAAACATTTGTTAAAAATCAAAAAACCAGAAAAACTGAATTAGGATGGATTGCTCAAGATGTTCAACAATACACAAATCCTAAATATAATATTGTAAATGATACAGGAGAATACTTAACGATGTGTTATGACAGAATGGCTTGTATTAGCTGGGATGCTTTATCAAAACTTATTACTCGTGTAGAATATTTGGAAACTAAATTATTGAAAAAGAAAAAATCTAAATAATTAATAATATTAAACAACATAATATTATTAAGTATTTCATTTTGTGAGCTTGTCAAGTAGTTCTTGAGGGTTTTTAATTTCATCAATATCTATATTTTGTTTTTATATGTATTCCTTTATGGCTTTCTGACGATATGCCTTTTTGCTTTGTTCAATTTTATTTTCCATCCATCCTTCTTTTTGTAGGTTCTTAAGATAATACAAGCGGTTGTATATAGCCATCCTGTTTTTGTATCTCTTCCATTGTGTAGTCATCCGGGTTCAAGGTCCTTAGTAACATCATGATATTTTGATAATCTGGGCATTCTGTTAATATATTATTAACACAGTATTTCTTTAAATAAGTTTTACATAAAATATAATTATACTATAAATTATTATTAAATACCATTTCAAGAAAAAACGCATTTAAAGAAATATTGACACTATAAAATATATAATATAAATATTATTATGACATCAAAAGCTGTAAAAAGAAATATTAACTCTTTAGAAAGCAAACTCGAAAGGAACAAGGGGAATTTATCAACACAACAAAAGGCAAAGGTTAGAGACATTATAGGATTATACACCGACAGGAAAATATCACAATACACAACAGCGGAGAAGATAGTTAATGATTTCATAAAGGCAAAATCAGAGGATGAAAAGAGCAAGGCAAATCAAAAATATGACCAGGTTATGAACACATATGAAGAGAGAGAACCACTAAACGAAAGAATGAAAAAGAACAAACAGGAGAACATAACAAGAGGGCACAAAACAAAACCCAGAGATTACACAATCGGATTTCGTTTTTTACTATGAGTGGATATGGAGCACATAAGGTAAAAGCATCGTTTAAAGACATTGAAGGCGGGACATATTATCCCATGCATTTTGATGATAAGCATGCGGGAGTGAAGACTGGAAGATGGATAGAGGAGTTAGTCAAGAAGATAATATTTAGACTGTATGACAAAAACCTTTTTAAGAAGCTTATTAAAACACTGGCGCAAGATGACGACATCGCTAGGCATTACAAGACAATGAAGCACTATATAGATGCAGTAGTCATTTATGATGCCGACACGGTAGAAGGAGATATTAAAGATTATGACCCTAAAAAGTAGAACTTAAAAAACGCAAATAATATTGGTATTTTTCATAGATATATGGAAACAGAACTCGACCCGGAATATTGCACTTTTGAGGAAGCCATTAAGGTAAAGCATTATGTTGAAAACGAATGTTGGATTAACACATTGAATGATTTTTACGGACAAGACAAGAACATGAAGAAGATGACCAGAGAAAGTATTTTGAAACTCATAGACAAAACAGACGAGGAATTCAAAAACCATGGTGCTTCAATAGAAGACATGCACAAGGCATTTAAAGAGTATGCCATCACCGCCAGAATTTTCGATATTGTGGGTAATTTGATTTTTACATTTGACCCACCAAAAAGAAACCACCATATCAAAACATTCTACGCATTAATAAAGAATGACCATATATATACATTAAATAAGGACTTGAAACAATTGAAATCAAATTTAGGAATAAAGAAAGAGTATAATATCAATGTTAATGCTTCTACCGACTTTTATTTAAATCATAGAGAGGAACCCATTAAATGCATCATGATTGAAGAGCTGGATGACATATTAAAACACACCGAACAGGACGAATACACAATGATATATACACACAATGATTTGGCGAAAATGTATTATCAAGCAAAGCAGGCGGGATATGACCCGAAAATTAAATTTAGTGCGTGTATCATTTCGGAGCTGATGTTTCAATTCAAGATTAAGAAAAGAATAATTACATACAGGATAAAAACACAAAATTTGATTCACGCCTTCAATGCAAGTATAACCGTAGAAACTGAAGACACCTATAATAGGATGTCAAGGGCGATGTTTGAATTCAATAAATCATTATTTAATCCACTGCATAAATCTTATTATAATGACATTGATGTAGAAATTTTAAACAGATGCAGGACAGTAGCACCCGCTGGTAAATTTCATTACTTTTATCATAGTAATGAATTACACTATAGAGATTTGACCAGAACAAAGCATACACACATAATTTAACTAACATCGTGAAAATTCCAGTGTTTAAACAATTTGACATTTGGATGCCTTATGATTATGGTAAACATGATTTTAATAACATGGGATAATTATGTTTATTCTTAGTTAAGTTTACTGGAAAACAAACATCATTATTTTTAATAAACAATATAATTTAATATATGGCATGTTTTTAGGAGAGTTTATTGACGAAGTCGAAATTTTATATTTCAAAAAGCCTTCTTCGATTTATGAAGTAGATTATAAAAATATAGTTGAGAACCTATGGAAGACAAACATATCAAATAATTTAGGTGAAGACATCAAGGTTAAGAAGTTGATTTCGAATGTAAATATCGGATTGTTAGAAAAGGGAACTAACAAGTCTCAGAAGAGTTTAGTATTTGATACATTAAGTGAAGCATTGTGTCATCAAATCTGTATGGGGGAAGAATTAATAAGATTAGTGGATTTTATGATGATAAGGTTTTGACAGAGATGACAGATGAATATATTAAAGAATTAGAAAGGAACATAGGCGAGGGATGGGTTTTAGAATTTAAGGCTCATGATAATGATGATGATGATAGGTACCGGAATTCTGATGATGGTACATATAAATTTTGGAAAAATAATATGCATTATCACAATCATTGTCGTGAATGTTATACAATTATAGATGGTACAAAATACGATATCAAAAACGTTGAGAAAGAATCAGAAGTCAAATATTACACATTGACAACGACACATAAACAAGACTTAACCAATGGCTTTAGGTATATTAAAGAGCTACTCATGCAACGACATAATTTTAAAATGCATAAAGATTATAAAAAACATTGAAAAACAACAATATCAATGTGCATAGTGTTAAAACCGATGCCTTCATTATTGATAGGACAAATATTGACAAGGCCAAAACATTGATTAAGTTTTCAACCAAAAGGGGAGGATGGAGAGCTGAAGATAATAAACAAGTATCACCACCAAGCGATATATACAAAATTAAGGTTAATGAGTTATCAGAAATTCCGACTTACAATAATGTAAAAATTCGTGTTAAAGACGAATACGACACCAAAAGCATTTGTGAGCAAATTGTGTCATGTAATCCGTGTGTGATTTTAGGTGATGTGCCGGGCACCGGCAAGAGTTATATATGTGAATATTTTAGGAAATTGAATTACAATGTGCTATTTGTAGTCCCTACCAACTTTTTAGGGCAACAGTGCGACTGTGAAAGCACGACTGCTAATAAATTCTTTTCAATCAGTATTGAAGAAGATGACAGACTACCTATTTATGACCATAGCCCTTATAATGTAATAGTGTTTGATGAAATCTATTTCAATGACTATAAAGTTTATTGTAGAATAGATAAATTCATACAAGAACATAAACATAATAAAATTATAGTAGCAACTGGCGACACTAACCAACTACCAACAATAAAACCATTATCAAATACTAGACCTTTTGAAGAATACGCTAACGAATGTATCAAGATTATTTTTAAATATGAAATTTATTTATATGAATGCAAAAGGCTTAACACTATAGAAGATAAAACTAAACTATCTAACATTAAACATGACTCATTATATACCAAAATCCACTTTGAACAAATAATAGACAAATACTTTAAATGGGTAGATGATATTAAAATGTGTAATCATAATATAGCATACGAAAATAAAACCTGTAAAATTGTTTCGAATCACATACGCAAATTATTAAATAAGAAAGATGAATTTGAAATAGGCGATGTTATGATATGTAAAGAATATTCAAAAATAAAATGCTTCGTGTTCAATGTTAATTTTAGATTTACCATAGTCAAAATTGATGGTAACATATTTAGTTTACAAAATGTTAAAACAATGGAAGAATTAACAATTTTGAAAGATAAGCTTCGTTCAAATTTTATTTACAGATATTGCTTTACTGCTCATTCTGTTCAGGGCAGTTCAATAGATGATGAGATAGTGATTTATGACTGGAATAAAGGTTATGTATCTAGGCAATGGGTCTGGGTTGCATTAAGTCGAGCTAGGGACTTGAATAAAGTTAGTTTTTATAGATATTGATTTAAAGAAAAGATAACTTAAGATAAGTAAGGATATGAGCAGATATGAGAATGGCAAGATTTACAGGATAACAGATGTGGGATATAATAAATGCTATATAGGTTCTACATGCGAAGAACTAAGCCAGAGAATGGCAAGGCATAGATACAAATACACGCAGTATCTTAAAGGCAAAACATATAGAAATACTGTATTCAAAATATTCGATGAATTCGATGTTGAAAATTGTAAAATTGAATGGATAGAAGATTACCCTTGTAATAGCAAAAAGGAGCTGGAGGCAAGAGAAGGATATTATATAAAAAATAGTAAATGTGTAAATAAGAGAGTAGAAGGTAGAACTGATAAAGAATATAGAGAAGATAATAAAGAGAGAGAGCAAGAAAGGCATAAGAAATATTATGAAGAAAACCAAGACAAAATTAAAGCCTACAGAGAAGCAAACAAAGAAAGGAGAGCTGAAAATAGTAAAACATACCGAGAAGAAAATAAAGAACTAATAAGGATAAAAAAGAAAGAGTACAGAGAGAAGAATAAAGACAAAATTAAGGAAAGTGAAAAGCAAACCTATGAAGCCAATAAGGAAGAGCGACAAAATAGAAACCGAGAAAACTATGCCAAGAACAAAGATAAATACAAATTAACATACAAAACATACTACGAACAAAATAAGGAACATATAACAGAACAAAGGAAAGTTAAATTTACCTGTGAATGTGGCAGAATAGTAAGAAAGGATGGCAAGACAGAACATGAAAGAAGCCAAGTGCATCAGCAATGGCTACAACAACGAGAAACACAGCCAGAAGAAAATTAAAATATCTTCTTTAGTATAATGAGCAATAGTAAAGAAGATATAATTAGAAATGTTTATTATGATAAAGGAGGCTTCGGGTCAAAGAACCGCACTTTACAAGAAGCAAGAAAAAAGGATAACACAATAACTATAAACGATATTAATGAGTTTTTTTAGGAAGAATGTAGAACAGAAAGCCAAGCCAAGAGGACAGAATTCATTTGTAGCTCCTAACGCATATTATGAGTTTCAAATTGATTTATTTTTCATTAATGATATCCCTAAACAAAAAATGAAAGTTGGCATGATGTGTATTGACATATTTTCTAAGTATATGGTTGTTGTCCTGCTTATGTCAAAACAGCCAGCGGACATTTTAGCAGGACTGATGGAATGTATTAAAAAAATGGGTGGAAAGCCCAAACTAATTTATATTGACGATGAAGGAGCTTATAATAATCAAAGTGTTATAGATTTCTTGAAAGATGAAAAAATAGAATTACATAGAACCAGAGGTCACCCAGCATTCGCGGAGAGGGCGATAAGGACGTTTAAAGATAGCTTGTATAAGAGGGTTGAAAACGATGAGAAAAAGGAAAGGCTATTCAATGGACAGACTACATACACGAGATTATATTAACTTATAACAATGGAATAAAGCACACTTCGCACGGCTTAACACCGTCAGAAGCAAGAAAGCCTAAACATCAATTAGAAGTGAGTTTAAATTTAGGTATGAAAGCCAAAGAAATAGAGTTTATCCAGATTTAAATGTAGGAAATGAAGTTAAGATATTCAGGAAAAGGAGACCGAATGAAAAGGAGAGAGTAGGAGTATGGACTAAACAAACCTACAAAATAGCAAAGATTGAAAAGAAGTTAGGACAGGAATATTATTATATTGAAAATTATGACAGGGCATTTTTGAGACATGAGTTATTAAAGGTATAAATTTATTTCTTGGAAAAAAGTATTTAAAGAAATAGAAACTATATATATTATAATAGAAATGGTGGAAACCGAAATCAATAATTATATCAATAAGAAATGCTACGACTGTTGCCACTTCAAAAAGCAAAATATGGAATTATATAAATTGAATTTACCTAATGGAATAGTTAATAATATTATTGATTATTCAATGGATGAAGAAGATATATGCGAAAATTGTAAAACCTGGAGAGATAATCAAGAATTAATCAGATGTCATTTAAATCTGAAAAGAAGACATAATAGAAATGTTGAAGACGACATTATAATATTTTTAACTGTGTATGAAAGACCACCCTATAGTTATGTTAGAATATTTCTGAAAATCAGTAAGAAAAAGTATGAACTGATTGACCACATTTTATGGATATTGTTACATCGTAGAAGAGAAGGGTGTGATGTAAAAGAAGACATTAAATCAGAAATTGAAAGCAAAAAGTTTAATGTTAAAAATACCGTGAGAGATATCAATATTATTTTTGAACTGATGCACGACAGACGTAAGATATATACACAATTTTATAATCATCAATTAACTTATTATCCTGAACTTAAATTATAATCATACTATAATAAAAACATGTAAAATGTTATATGTTATAATTATATTTCAATATTTAATTTTATTTCTTGTAAAAAAGTATTTAAAGAAATAACAACTATATATATTATAATAGAAATGGTGGAAACCGAAATCAATAATTATATCAA
The DNA here is from genome assembly GCA_963377175.1 of Effrenium voratum. Taxonomy (NCBI): domain Eukaryota; class Dinophyceae; order Suessiales; family Symbiodiniaceae; genus Effrenium; species Effrenium voratum. Next base: position 542,729 of record CAUJNA010002446.1, on the reverse strand, counting down.
TAAGAAATGCTAGACTCTTCAAAGCACCACATTGGTGCTACTGGTACCTTAATCGCGAAACGGTGCATCCTTTACGCCGCATAAGGATTAGTGCCAAAATGGGAGGATTGCCCAGCTCCACTGGGCAGCTCCCCTCAGCAGCTGATGGGAGTAGAATTGATGCCACCCCCACAGCGAGGGAGGAATCCTCCCACCTCACCGGATGCCCTCCCGGCATCATGGGTGAGGAAGGAAAGTAGCGAAGATCAGCTTGATCAATTCGCTTTCGACCGAGGGGAAGACCCGGTTCTCAGTCGGAAATTGCGGGTCCGGATGAGTAAGTTCATCCGCCCATGTGTTAAAGTCGCGCTTCACATGCGACGGTCCTAACATGACCTGGTGGTCATGCAGTGTTAACACAATTTCCATGAGGATGGCCGCATTGGGCATCCTGCGAGTGGTATCGTTAAGCAGGGAGAAAACGTTTCCCTGGTTATCACTAGCAACCAGAATCCTAGTGTGAGAAGCCGAGCCGGCTGCACAAAGCAGAACAGCCCTCACCCAAAGGAGGAGGCCGAAGAGCTCCAAGGCCGCTATCGCCCGCTGCGGGTCCCCAGTAGTGAAGGCCCACGGCTCGCCCTCCGGTGTGATTCTGTGTTGGAACCACTTCACTCGGGACTTGTCGGGGTTGGGCACGTCCGAGCACCAACCATCAACCCATGCATGGTCCGCCTGTTTGCCAGCTCCCGCATCAGATGCCCCCGTCCATGGAAGTGTGGGAGCAAATGGAGATGCCAGTGGGAACCTCTGGTTGAAGAGCTTCCCCAGAAGGATGGCCAGAGCACGAACCAGCTTCGGTGGCCTGCCCGAAGTGGTGCAGGCCTTCTTCCAGCTCCAAAAGGGCTGTGGACACGCCGAAGTAGCCCATTGAATCCGGCCCAGGGCTTGTTCCACCTCCTTGCTGGTAAAGATGTCCCCCCTGGGCCAGCCGTTTGAGAGTGGCCAGGATTATGACGTGCTTGACTGGAGCCAGCAGCACACAGGGCGTGATTGGGTCCACCACGAATCCCAACCAGGTATTGACCGGGGAGAGCGCCGTCTTCTTCCAAGAAAGCGGGACTCCCAGCGCCAGAAGAGTGGCCAGGATGGCTGTGGCGTCCCAGTCCGCCCTGCTGCATCTGAGGACCCAGCAGTAGTCGTCCACAAAATCTAAGTGCCAGTCCACCTGAGGGAAGATGTAGTACAAGAGTCTGAGCACCAAGGATGCCTTTCTTCCCCAGTACAGTTGTGCCGAGGCCATGCCGTACGTGCCCACTCTATTGACCCACCACCGGTTCTGGATGCAGGCCACCTGGTATTTCCAGTCTTTCTGGAGCACTTTGATGCGCTTGTGGGCCTTGGTGACATCCGCCTTGAGGATGATGAAGGTTTCCCCCTGTGTCGGCGGCTGCCACGTCAGGGGTTCCCCCCTGCTCCCCCCAGGGCGTTCCGTGCCTGGGGGGGTTGGGGGAATGGGGCCCTCAGGCCGCCAGAGGTCTCCATCATCCGCCTGCCCCTATCAGGGCCCTCGGCACCTGGGGGCAGGCTGGTGCTGAGGGGGTCCCTCTCAGGGCCCTCGGCACCTGGGGACTGCCCCTGCACCGGCTGGTGAACATCCCGAGGTTCCTCATCAGTGCCCGAGGATGGGGCTCGGAGTAGATGAGGATGGTCCGCCGCTGTTCTGAGCCAGTGGATGGCATGGAGGCAGTCTCCAACCATCGGTGCGGTGGTCTTCTCCTCCGTGTGAGCCTGGATGTGTGCGTTTGCTCCCCCTTTTGAGCCATCATAGATCGTCCTGATCTTGTCCGACTCATCAATCCCTGCAAGGGGGCCCGGGCAAAGTTCCTCGGGTTTGCAGCGGCACCTCTCTGCCGCCTCGGAGCGAGTGAAGGGCCCGTCCACCATGTCCAAGGCTCGTTCCTCGTAAAAGGTTGATTCGATTTCCTTGGCAAAGAGTTCCGCCGTTGGGTAGTTATCATGAGCCACTGGCGGGGGGGGATCTTCCCCCAGCCGCGGGTGCCGAAGGCCCTGACACGCAACCCCGAAGGGGCCTGGAGGGGGGGAGACACAGGTGCCGAGGGCCCTGAGATGTTCTCACCCCTATCCCAGGGGGACACAGGTGCCGAGGGCCCTGAGATGTCCCCGGGCATCCCAGGCGGCGGATTGACGGGGTCCGCACCGGGTGGACCGCAGCCGGACCGCTGGACGCACAGGTGCCGAGGGCCCTGAAATGCGACAGCGGGACCACACGGCATACGTGGAGGGAGGACCACCCCAACGACCAGCTCGTCCGTTGGTATTGGCAGCTGATGCGATCCGTCCGTTGGGGATGGCATCAATTCTACTCCCATCAGCTGCTGAGGGGAGCTGCCCAGTGGAGCTGGGCAATCCTCCCATTTTGGCACTAACCCTTATGCGGCGTAAAGGATGCACCGTTCGCGATTAAGGTACCAGTAGCACCAATGTGGTGCTTTGAAGAGTCTGGGCTAAAGCGTTAACCGTAGGTGGTCGATTGTCTTGACTCTTAATAAGTATCCACTTGGGCCACCATTTTGGCTCAAGTGGACCTTTTGATCCTTTGTCTTGTGATTTGAAATCCCGCCCACCCACACCATGGCGGCGACACCCGATGAGTTGGTGGCACCACCACAGGAAGTTCCTGGAGTGTACACGGACGCAGTGGCTAAGCTCCACAAGACCGCCAGGAACCTCATGGTCCTCAAGGGCATCCCGTGGTTCATCCAAGCGACACTGTCGGATGAGGGCTTTGTCTCGATGGAGGACCTCGCGACCCGGTGGGACTCGCCCGACCGTGCAAGGGAGACGGCGCCGGGGGAGTTGGGCTTCGCCCCCAACAACCCACCACTACACGGATGTGACCTCCCGGCTGATCGCGGCCCGCATGTTCCAGGTGGTTCACGCGGCTCAACGATCCATGGGAGTTGGGGCGCATGCAACAGCGGGACCCGGGCCACACACGCCCGGGGACACCGCCCCGAATCTCACGGTCTCGTGCGAACGGGGACAGCTGGTGAGGGTTTGGGAGGAGAAGACCAAGCTCACCAAACCCAAGCTGGCCCTTCAAGGAAGCGACCAGCTGGTGAAGCGCCAGTTCAAGCTCTGCGCAGGAGGCGAGATCGGTTTCATCCCCATGAAATACCTGGTAAGCGCACTCCCGGAGCCAGGAGAACCGGCCATGGAAGACCACTAAGAAGAGCACGGTTGATGGCTGGGACCGGGAGGATGAGGTGGAAGAGCGGGGCGAGCCCAAAACTCGCCACCAGCTCGAGAGGATGCACGCGGTGTTCCGCAACACCCTCCTCATGTGCGTCCTCTCGTTCCCGCAGTTCGGCCAGTTCGACATCACCCGGGAGGACTTGGAGAGCTGGTACGAGTGGTTCTATGGTGAGGACATCGGGGGCCGTTTTCCCCCGCCAGAGGACCACGTCCTGGCAATTGCCGAACGCAACGCATGGCGAAAGATTCACGAGAAGATGCATGAGGGCAACACCCTCAAGGCGGCCATGCTGTCGGTCAGGCAGGACACATTGTTCTGGACACGTGAGGTCTATGAGAAGATCAAGACCTTTTCCAGGGGCCGCCCATCAACCAGGACATCCATGGACTACGCACCACCTCTGAAGGGCAAGAACAAGTCCAAGGGCAAGGGGAAGTCCAAGGGCAAGCCTGGGAACAAAGGGAAGGGTAAGCCCCCCCACCTGAACAATCAGGCGTCCCGGGGCGGTAACAAGCAGGCAGCCACCGACCCGAAAGGGAACCAGTTCTGTAACAACTGGATGCGCGGGCGCTGCCCGGGCAACTGCGGCCGCACCCACAAGTGCAAGACCACCGCATCCGGGTTGGCGACCTTGTCCTTTTTGACCCATTCCAGGCAGCACGCCACGAGGATTTCCCCGTCCGACTGCACTGGTGCAAATCCAAGGTCATGCAAAATCAACTGGAGCGCGGTTGGCGCCCCTAAGAAGGTCGTCCCAAACGGGGAAGGGAGGCGGGGCCTCCACATCATCATGATCCACTCGAGCCGGGGGCCTAGTCCCTAGGTGCAAACCCCAACCAAACAACAGGGGGCCCCCCAAAACCCCGGAAAGTCAACCCCGAAACGGAGGAAACGGGGGAAAAAAAAGGGGGACCCAGGGAGCCGCCCCGAAAAGGGAAAACCAAACAAGAGAGGGGAACCAAGGCGCACCCCGGATCAGCCCAAGCCGCGCCAATTTTTCTCGCCTGGTGCAAGTCTGGGCCTGCGCTGTTCCCTGGGGGGGGATATCAGCGCCTTCGGCAGCTGTCCCCCCCCCGGGGTGCGCTGCGCATCCGTTCCGGATGGCCGCGGTCCTGGATGGTGTGCCGGAAGATGGCGTTGTCCCGCATCATCACGCGGCCCCCTTCGCGATGTCATCGATGCGCTTGAGCGCAGCAGCCTCCGGATTCCGCAGAATCAGCTCCCAGATGGCATTGGAGACGTGGCCTGTCTGGGTGGTCTGGCTGAATCTGAACCTGGGCACCTTCTGGTCCACGATGGAGACGTCCCGCAACGGGGCCGAGGGCTCCACCCGGCGGTAGTACTCCAGCCGCTCCTTCACCCAGCGGTTGTAGAGGCCCTCCGGCGGCTCGTCCAACACCAGCTGCAAGATGGCCTTGCCGGCCCGGATCTGGAGGAGGCGGGTGCCCCCTCCCCCGGCACGCCAGTACCCCTTACAATACTTGCACATGTAGCCCCCCCGGGTCTCCCCTTTTGTCTTCGGGATGAGTTCCCACGGGGTGACGGAGCTCAGGACCAGGCCACACTCCATGTGCGCCCAGAAGACATGCTTCATCTCCACCGGATAGTTCTTCTTCCGGTAGTCCTTACCCACCACGCCGTGGACGTTGTCCGCCGTGATGGGGGGGTAAACGATCCCCTCATCGCCCTCGCCTCCCCTGGGGCGGATGTCAGGGCCATCGGCACCTGTCCGGCACCCAGGGGCGGAGGGGTCCAGGCCCATCAGCTTGATCATGTCGTTGGTGTAGCCGAGCTTGCGGTAGATGGAGGGGGCCACTGAGTCGGGGACTGCGCCGACCCACCACTGCTTCGTGTTGCAGCGCCAGTTGACCTTCACCTCCGCCAGGGCCCCCGGGCCTCCAATGCGGTCCATGAGGGCCTTGTACACCTCTGGGAACTGCTGGAGGCTCTCCACCGGGACCGAGATGCGCTCGTCGCATACCGCCCGCAGGATCATCTGCTCCTTGGAGTCCGCCACGTCCTGGACCGGGAGCTGCATCACCTCCGCCGGGGTGTCCGTGAGGAAGGCCCGGGCCGCGAGGACCTTGCCCATGGCCCGGTAGACCAATCGCCACTCCGGTCCTGTCTGCGGAAACGGAAGGCCCTCCTCCTTCAGGAAGCACCGCGCGTCCTCCTTCAGGGTCTCCCAGCCCTCCAGGCGGGTCTGATTCTGGGCCTTGTTTTTCGGGCCCCGCTGCCTAGGGCCCTGCAGCAGTGGCAGAGACTCCCAGACTCCCCAGAGCTGGCGCAGGGTGTAGCTGTGCCCGAACATCCCCAGTAGGCCTGGGAGTGTCCAGATGGATCGCAGGTCCCCCGAATAGGGTCGGTCCCCCGCCTTCGCCTGCTGGTGCAACTCATCAACGGAGTACCTGGCCCAGGGGAGTCCACCCACCTGGTGGTTCCTGGGATGCGTACCCTTCTCCAACGCCTCCGGATTCACCTTGGTGAGGTTTTTCGCCCAATCCGGGACGTGTACCGGGCCCGGTCGTCGGACCCAGCGGCCCGCAAAGATACGGACCTCTCCGACCCGTTTGCTCATCATCCAGCGCAGGACCGAGAGCTGCACCTCCGGGTCCTTGGTGTCCAGGCCCACCGGGGTGGCGGACGGCTTGTCAGGGCCCTCGGCACCTGAGCTCCAGAGCCCGAGGCTGGGGGGATGGTGGGCGGCCTGTCAGGGCCCTCGGCACCTGGGCGCGCCGCACCAGCCCCCCGCCTTTGGCATGGGGATCCCTGTCAGGTCCGGCAGATCTGACAGGAGGGCCGCCGGGAAGGGATTCCTACCCAGCGAGATGACCGCCTTGGCCTCAAGGTAGGAGTCCGTGAGGGATGTGAGGTCGTCCATACTGAAGTCCCTCCATGCCGTTGTCGGCTCGAAGACCCCAGTCTCAATGGCGACCCGGACCTCACTAGGCCACGCACTGAAGGGAGGCGCGATGGGCTCGAGCATTCTGGTTTCGAGGGAGCCCTTCGCCTGTCTGGCTTGGTGTTTCGCTTTCGCCTCCTCCGCAGTGGTCTGGGCCTGGAGGAGCTCCGGTGTGGGTCTCCCCCAGTCCGCACCCAGCTTGTCCAGCAGCTTCTCACGGAAGAGGTCCAAGTCCAGGTTCTTCTGGAGGCGCGGAGCGCTCCACCGCTTCCACCTGGTCCGCCTTCTTGGCCTCCTCCTGGGCGATGGTGGTGGCGTTGAGCCGGGTCTGAATCTTGAAGGCCTTCACCGCAGACGGGTGGAAGGCTCTGCATTCCTGGCCCTCTTCCTTGTCGCCTGGCAATGGGGGCCTCTCCCCCGGTGGGGCCGTCAGAAACTCCTCGTCCAGCTCCATGGGGCAGTTCCTGATCACCGCCCGGACCGAGGAGGGGACGAAGTCCGAGAAGCTGGCCTGGTCCGGGTTCTCGCAGGCCATCGGGTCGGTGGCCAGCTCGCTGACGTCCACCGAGGCACTGAGCTTGAGGTCGCGGGCCCGGTCCGTGTCAGGGCCTTCGGCACCCGCGGACCGGGCCGCCGTCCAGACCGCATTGCCCTGGTCATCCACCGTCAACTGCCAATGCGTGCCCGCCATCTCCAGGGTGGCCGAGTTGGTCGCCGTGTCAATGGGCTCCGTCTTCTTGCCGCACCCCATGCACTTCGTGGCGCCCTTCTTCACCCAGGGCATGGTGCAGCAGGGGCAGATCCAGGATGTGGGCACCTTGCCCAGGCGGTTCTCCAGGCCCCCGTACCCCAAGCCAGCGCGCTTGCCAACCTGCTGTCCGGGGTGCTGAGCCGGGCCTCATGCTCGTACTTCATCTTGGCGATGTAGAAGGCCTCCACAACGCGCTCCAGGCCCCCCCGCTTGAGTTGGGGGCCCTCAAAGCCTCGCAGGAGCCGCTGGACGTCCTTGGCCTGCAGTCGGCGGAGCCTAGTGGCCGTGGTCGCATCGAAGCAAGGGAAGTCGCCCGCCATCTGGTCGTCGCTGAACTGGTAGAGGCCCTCCGAGACCTTGAGGGCCTTGGTGAACACGCTCCCCCCCGGCGGGGGGGCTGCGGGGTTCTCATCCTCCTCCGAGGACGCCTGCTCCTTGACCTTCGCCATCAGCTCCCGGCGCCTCTGCCACTTGGCGTCTGCCCGGGCATCCAGGCGGGCCTCCTCCAAGCGGGCTGCAGCCGAGGGGGACCTGGGCATCGGCAGCTCCTTCTCGTCCTTCGCCAGGAGCTCCTCCATGGGCACGTCCTCCTCCGGCGGGTTCAGGAGCTCCAGGAACGCCCCTGGGGGGCGTGTCAGGGCCTTCGGCACCTGCGCCACCCCAGGGGCTGCATCGGCTCATCCTCTGCCTTGCGCTTGGCCGGGATAAGGGGGGCCTGCTCCAGCTCATCTGCGCTGGAGAAGAAACGCTCGTCAGGTGCCTGAGGGACCTCAGCAGCCAAAACGGTCCATCCTTCTTCCTCCCTCTTCACGAGGCTCGCCAGGTACTTTGCCATGGAGGCCTTTGCCTTAGCCTTGGCCTCTGCTACCGCGGCACCAGCGTAGGCGGGGGCGTACATGGCTTTGAGAGTAGGGGAAAGAAAGATTTCAAATCACAAGACAAAAGATCAAAAGGTCCACTTGAGCCAAAATGGTGGCCCAAGTGGATACTTATTAAGAGTCAAGACAAGCGACCACCTACGGTTAACGCTTTAGCCCACGATTGTTGCACTTTAAAAAAGAAAATATGGAATTATATAAATTGAATTTACCTAATGGAATAGTTAATAATATTATTGATTATTCTTTGGACGAAGAAAATATATGTAGAACTTGTAGAAGATGGAGACGATATCAAAATATAATAGAAAATTGTTTGGCGTTTAAAAATATAGATGAAAAAAATGTTGAAGATGAAATATTGATATTTTTAACTGTGTATGAAAGACCACCTTACGATTATGTTAAACAGTTTCTTAAAATCAGTAAGAAAAAGTATGAAATGATTAATGACATACTATGGATGTTGATTTATTATAGTAAACCCGGCGTTGATGTAAAAAAAGTCATAAAATCATATATTGAAAGTGAACAGTTTAATGTTAAAAATACAGTGAGAGATATTAATCTTATTTTTAACATGATGTATGAAAGAGGTAAGATATATCAATTAAATTATTATCCTGAACTTAAATTATAATCATAATATAATAATAACATGTAAAATATTATATGTTATAATTATATTTCAATATGTAATTTTATTTCTTGTAAAAAAGTATTTAAAGAAATAAACACTATATATATTACAGTGGAAATGTTATTTAATTATTCAAAGTGCGAATGTTGTACAACTAAAAGGAATGATGTTAATATAACATTGTATAAGTTATTACCCGCCAATCTATGTAATAAAATAAGTGAATATGATGTATATTGTAATCAATGCTGTATAACAAGAGACCTTGAAAAGTTTTTTGTTGAAGAACATAAGGATAAGGGATATACAAAGTTTCAATTACAATTGAAATTCTTTATGAGATATCAAAAACGATTTCCTGTATGTTTTTACCATAAAATTGCTAGAAAGTCATTTGAAAAAGAAATTGATGAGTTCTTTAATAATAAAGATTTAATTAAGAGGTTTGGAGGGACAAACGCAATTAAACCATATAAAGCATTTGTTAAAAGATTTCGAGACATGTTTGAAGCGATTGATTGGCATTTATTAAATAAAGATAAAATAAACGAGGTCTTGAATGAATTTAGAATAACTAAATATCATGTATGGTCTTACTACAACACTAAATATCAAGTATGGCTACTAGTTAATTTGTTGTTCTGGGAATATATTTATTCAATAATAGGAAAAGACAATATCAAATATATAGACATTGGTGATATTGATAAATATGTAGATTACATATTTGAAGACATTTTTCCTGACTATAAATGTAACCCATAATTCTTAATCATACTATAATAATAACATTTATACCTTTATATGTTATAATTATAATGTAAGTATAGCGTTTTATATATTGAAGATAAAATCCTACAAGGGACACCACGCCTAAACAAATATATGATAAAAGTGATGAAACGAAGGAGGGGAGTGATGTTGTTGCTGTTCTATTTTTTGTCCGAGACATGGACAAATCGTTTTTAGACAGTTCGATTTTGTTTTGATGACAAATTTTGTTTGCAATATATTTTGCAAAATTTATTTTTTTGAAATGGATGAGGTGAGGAGATTGAGGAAATGACATTTTGAAGGGTAGTTGGTGAAATGAATGAGGCGAGGAGGAAGGAGAAAAGGATGGCGAAAAATTTGGAAAAATGATGAGAAAAAAAACGGATGAGATGGACAGAAAGGAATGTAGAAAAATGATGAAAACAAATAAGGGTAGAAGATGGAAGATGAAAAAACATGTAGGGGGGGGTGTATGTATGAAAGCAATTTATTGCTAGGCGAGGCCCCCGACTACTTAGAAAGGGCACTACAGGGGGGGCTAGACAAGGGAAGGGTGCCAGGCTGGGGATGTCCTCCATGGGTAACTGAGACTCGGTCTGACTCGGTCTAGTCTCGCATTCCAGTTTCGGGAGATCTCTCGGGCCATCTGGTCGATTTGTTTTGTGGCGAATAGGGATAGGTGGAAGCGAATAGGCTGGGCTGGTTGGTGATTGCACACCTCCTTTTGGGTAACTCTTTTAAATGAGCGTACCCTCTTTTTGGGCTTAAGCAAAAAACGCCAAACCCACCCATTTTAAGGGGTCCCCTGTTTTGAGACCTACCCATGTTGCCATCTGTTGGTGGGTAAATGGTCGTCCATTTTCCTTGGTTTGCTTGTGATGCGTTTCGCAGAAAACCTAGCCAGTTGAGGTTGCCGGTGGAGCTTGTTGCTGCCCAGAACAACCAAAGAGGGAGACTTGTCAGGGCTGCCACTAAGTTGCAAGTAATTATTTTGTTGGGCTATACATGAGCCACGGTGAAAAGTAATTGTTCTCCCAATAAAACATGCGACATTTCGAAAGTCCCCTGGATGTGGAAAGATTGAGTCCGCCGTGCCCGAAATGAAACATACACTGGAAATCTTCACCGAACTTCATAGTGTCTCAACATCGCGCCAAACCGACTTGCGTCCTTTTGTCCTAAATGAAACCAACTTCATAACGCGCCAAACCGGCTTCCTTTTGTCCGAACTGAACCGAACTTCGTTGTGCGCCAAACCGGCTTACTTCCGTTTGTCCAATGAACAGAACTTCCTAGTGTCTCAACGTATGCCTCAAACCGGCTGGTTCCCGTTCGTCCCAAATGAACCGAGCTTCATATCAGTGTCTCCACATCTGCCCCAAAACTGGCTGGCTTCCTTTTGTTCGAAATAAACCAAACATTGTATGAGTGCCTCAAAATACGCCAAACTGGCCGAGTTGCTTCATATCATGAGTGTCTCAACATTTAACAATACGCCTCAAATTGGCTGTTGTCCTTGTGTCTAAAATGAACCGAACTTCATATAAGTGTCCCTGGAGTCTCCATGACCCCTAGAAAAAGGGGTCATAACCCCTTAACTTTGGGGAATGAGCCCATTTTTAAAGGGTCACGGAGACTCCAGGTCTCAACATTCGCCCTTTACACCATCCAAAAGCGGCTCCCGAATTTTATTTTTTGCTATTTTCCACGCACCCACACCGCATCCAGAGATCCGGAGACCCGGCCTTCCGGAGCCAAGAGTCCTCCGAGTGGGACAGACGCAGGCGGGGGGTCTCTCAGTTTGGTCGGTGGATCCTGCAAAACCTGAGCTTCACTTTCTGTGGCTCAAAGAAGTCCAAGGATCCGCTAATAGAGAACAGCCCTTTGGGGATGCTGGGGTAAATCCTGTGATTCATGAAAGGGATGCTGGGGCCTGAGGGCTGTCCTGCTAATGTGACACGTGTTTTTGTCCATCCTAGGCTGCATCTTACCCATGTATCTGGTCTGGATGGTCAAAGTTATGAGCCCTCCAAGACCCAATGGCACCCCAAAGGATCCCCTTTTTCAGAGGAACCTTCTCTCTCCGACCTGGCAGCTCCATGTTGGATCCTAGCAGTTTCATGTTGGTGGATGGGAGGTTGGCTGAGATTCTTGTCTTTTTGATCTGGACCCTTTTGGGATCCTCACTGGAAGCCAAACCCCATGCCAGCTTCCCCTGCAGGCGGCCACCACCCGTTTGTCTTTATTCCGCGTGCATTTGTTAATCCTATGTGGACATTACCGAGTAGCCACAAAGAAGGGTTTACCAAACCAATCCCAGAGGGTCCAAGTACTTCATGAGGATGGCTTTTGAGAGTAAAAAAGGTCGTAGTGCCTCCTCAGAAGGTACTTGGACCCTTTGGGAATGTGAAGAACTGGAAAGGCGGATTTTCGCACCCATGGTTGGGAGCTATCCCTTAATCTCTATCTACCTGAATCGGGTTTTGAGCAAGTGCCTCCGTCAATGGCTTTTTTCACTTCTAATCACATCTTATGTTGCTTCGCCATTTCTCATATGTTGATGATTGACGAGAGAAAAGGGTGTGAAGAAGTGTGTAAGAGATCCACTAACCCGCCATATCTTACCTGTCAAGTGGCGGGAGATGGAGAGCAAGTCAAGGTTTAGACCACGAGCAAACAGGAAATGAAAGACTTACAGATGGAACGACTCGCCACAGCGGACAGGAATTACAGTAAAGACTCAAAGCCTATGCCAATGTGGGTTACCAACAAGGCTATACACCCCATCGAAATGTCCGAAGATGCCAATGGGCTCTACCAGTGTTCCGAAGATGTGCCAATTCAACACCTCCAGTCAACACATCCATCAGTTGCCCCAAGCGCCCAGAAATAAACGGCTTAATCTTTTGGGGTGACTAAAAATGGAACCAATCGCGGAAACTGAAAGCCAAAAGGTCGATTCGATTTGAGCATAAGTGAGATACTTTTCAATCGGAACCAGGACACATCTGGCACGGCTTCAAGTCGAGGCCATCCGTCACTCCCTCGCCTTTCTTCCGGAGGAGGTATCTCTCTTTGGCACTCAGCGCCTGGCAAGCGAGGCACGTACCCGGCCCGGCCATTTTTAAAGGGTCATGGAGACTCCAGGTTTGAACAACCAAACCCTAACTTCAGCCGGGAACCCAAAGGAGGTGGTCTACTCATGCTCAAGGGCTTGGCCTGGGCCGAGCAAAAAAAAACAATCCGCTCTCTCCTGATTCGTAGCAATGATGGATGTGTTGTGAAACAGAGTGGAAAAAGCTGCCCGCGCCAAGAAAAACCAAACACCTTCGAGAAGCATGAGGCTGTGCCCGCATTTATACGAGATCATTTCTTCGCGCGTTTGAGCACTGCAGAAGTTCTGCCATCCATATTCCGAGAAACGAAGCACATAACCAGCACGCCTCAAACATGAGAAGCCGCTGCAGCCGCTACGTCTTTTGACTGCAAAAGATCTTTGAACAAAAGGAAGCCCAAGTAACCCAATGCTATGTAGAGGGCTGGACCAAATGGGCATAATACGTCTAAATGAGCAGGCAAAGTGGATGAGCCCTTGATCGACTTCTCCAAACATTCTATCAAAGATAGTCTCATGGGACCGCCATACCCAAACAAGCTTTGTGAACACACATCTTCGCACAATAAGACGGTTGCTTTCATCCAGCCGGCTTGGTGGTGGTCATGAGGGGTTGCCCATGAACCTTCTAAATAAAAAGCCAGGGTTCAATCCCCCAAACCACAAATCCCAACCACCAAGTATTCGGAAACTGATTCATGAGTACATCCTCTCGAGATCTTGTTGGCCGCGTCTCAGCCTTCTCCTCTCGCTTCTCCAGGGCTTCTTCCTGCAAATCGGCACAAGCTGCGTGCGCTGCAAACAGAGCTGAGCTCTCTCCTGAAATGGGTGTGTCTCAACATTAGGGTCCTCAAAATGCCCGGTTTTCTTTTGGATTCCGGTACAGCAAAACAAAAACAAACAACTTTCTGTTTGGGTCCCCCCAAAAGAGATAAAACACCCAGAAATAAATAAATATATATATATATATAATATGTATATGTCACCCCGACGTGAAGTAGTCGCATTTCACCGCAGACCGCATGGCTTGACCTCTGGCCAAAGTCTCAGTCACCTGACCTACGAAAGCCACTGCTGCGGAAAAACCCCCAAAGATGCATGCACAAATCGCCTGGTTCACAAGAGAGTCCTGCAAATCGGGTGGCAATATGGCCAACATGTATCCTTTGCAACATCATTCATGCCTTTCCAGGGGTAACTTTCCTAAGTCTTTCCAGGGATCCCTTCCAAAGCCAGCAAAAGCCCTGCAAAAACGGCTGTGTTGAAAACAAGGAGAATGGGAAAGAATGGAAAAGCAACCCCGAGAACCCATTAGTTCTCCGCTATGGTCATGTGTAAACCGAAAGACTTCACAGAATATGGGCCTGTCTCCAAAAAAAACCTCAAATGGGTGGTTTTCTATTGGGTTTCCCCTGAAAACTTAAAACAGGCCCAACAACTTGTTTCTCTACCGGTTCCCCTTAAAACAGCCCAAAAACACAGGAAACCCTTCAACAAGGAAATTTGCAGAAAACGAGTCCCATTCCCCATCCTTGCTGCCGGGAGCGGCCGTCAGTGCCACGTCCTGCGAAAGAATGGATGGACAAAAATCCCTTCGCACCACCTTATGGTTCATTGGTAAATTTACAGGGGGATCGAATCATTCCAGGGTGTCTTAGAGGTATTTACAGGGAGATCGAATCATTCCAGGGGGTCTCAGATGGTGCAGGACTTCGTCCATCCGCATCTCTAAGATGCAGAGGCAGAGGGTTATTATTTCAAACACAGAACTGCAACTAGCAACATGTGCGAATTTCTATGCGACTCGATTCAGATCAACAAGGGGCCTTGTTGCAGCTCCAATTATCTCCCACATCGGTGAGCTGAGACCAATCCATACGCGTTCACAACATCGACTGGTGAACAATGCCAACTGGGCATCACTTGCAAAATGACAACTGAACACTGGAGATTGCAACCATGGGCGCATTGGCGACAAGTGGGTAAAGTGTCAAATACATGTGTATATATATGTATATATATATATATAGTTTTATATGCATATATGCATACATATATGTATGAAACATAATATGTATGTGTATGTACGCATATAAATGTATATGTTAATATATATATATATATCTTATAGAAGTCATTTGCCAGAGGCGAAGCATGCAGAGTTCGAATGAGAACCACACCGACATCAAGAACAGGTGTCGAGGTAGAGCCCCAAGAAAGGAAACGCAAGAGGCGGTCTGCTCGGCGATTCTGAGGCCAGGCCAAAAACTCCAATGCCCAGTCGATGTCCATGGGAAAAAAGGGGCACCCTTCTTTGGTTGGTTGAGTTTGAAGGGGAACAGAAAAGGAAAGAAAAAACCACGGTGCAACAGAGAAAGCCACAAAAATACGGGTGTCCTTTTTTTAGGGACCCCTGAAAATGGTGGTTTTCTGTTTGGTTCCCCTGCCAAGGCCACAACAAAAGGGTATCTTCGAAACAAGACAGACCCATATGCGATATGCAAATATCATAAGCTCAGGTGATATCCCCAACAGCATGCGGCGCTCTGGAACCCTGCGAAATCTTACCTAAGGACTCTGCTGAACCTTACCGCAGACTGCAGAACCTTTGCGGAAGCCTGCGGAACCCTGCGGAATTATCTTGGCATTGGCCCACTGCATGTGCAACGTGACTCTGCGGGTGCAACATGTAAACTGTCCTCTTAGACAACCAAACTATTAGGTGACTACAGGATCTACTTAAAATTGAGGGAATCAAATGATCGGTATCGGTATCCTCTTATTTTCCCTCTCCGAACATCTGCAATCAAACCAAACAAAGCTCGGGAGCGCTTTCCACCGCTTGTTTGAACATATTCCTCACCCCCAGACCTCAAGTTCAGGCGAATTTATGGCATGTCGACAGTTACCGCACCCATTTCCCACGGCACAGTGGTCGGGAAACCGACCTGATATTTCAAGCTGGCTAAGCTGTTGGATCCCAGAGCAAAGCGCAACAAGATCCGCTTTTTGAGCACAGGAACTTCGCAGGGGTGCCAGGGCTTGCGACCAAAACACATGAACAGAGATGCCACAAATGACTCTTCACTCAAAATAGCGGTGAGGGGCTTGTCTGCAGGGGAGTTGACCAAACTACAGTGATGGCTGGCGCGAAATTCACTTTGTCCATCCAGTCTAGTAAAAATAAACACTCACGTCCCCCTTGCTATCCCTTGGGGTAAATCACATGTTGTTTCCCCTAACGACATGGAACTCCTTTAAGGTCCCCTTTTGTGGGGACATAGGTGTCCTTTTTGGGACAATAGATGGCCCTGGTTAATTGAACAGGTAAACCAGGGCCCTCTATTTTTCGACCAAATCAACCAAAAAGGACACCTATGTTCGGGGAGTAGCTATTTAGCCCGTGGCCTGCACTCCGTGGGTGTCGGTGGACTCCTCTTTGACCTCATCCTGCGAGAAACCCCCGCAACTCGAACACGGACTTCTTCTCAAAAAAGGAAAACAACATGGCGCTGCAAATGGCTCCCTTCCTGCAGACCTTAATTAAAAAACAATCGCTAGACGAGATGTGGCTGCTGAGGCGCGCTGCAAATGTCACGAAAACTTCCAAAACATGCCGTACAGAGTTCGTTTTCGGCTTGTGACATTCGCGTGAGGGCACACAACTTCATATCATCTGCAGATTTTACTACAATTCCAAAGCATGAAATAAGGAATCCGCAAGCAAAGGATCTTTACCATGCTCAGCTCGTTTTACAGGTGAGCTCGCCAAAAATTAGGCAGATGGATGAATTCCCTTCAGCCAAGAAGGGTCTGTTCAAGGGAAACCACGGATAGGTTCCCTTTAAACAAACAAGGTAGAGAGAAGTTGGGTTGTCCGTTAAGGGAAAAGATTGGACAACGGAGCGCTGAGTGCAATTCGTGCACAGGCGACTCATGCGATTGGGACCTGTAACAGTAGATCCTGACATCTGCAGGCATGTCAGAGTTCCCTTAAAGCCTCCTTTCAACATCACCCCGCCTTAAAGAAACGTAATGAACATGAGTCCCACACATGATCTTTACATCACCTCAAACGGGAGAAGTCGCACGGCTCCCGCATATGGGCAAAAGACACTTTAGTTTACTTGGCTGTGGGTCAAAACCAATGGTACCATTTTGGGGTAGGTGCACCACCCATTTTAGTCTATTTTAGTGGGGATTGGGATGTTCACTGGGGGATAACCAGGCTTTTGACCCATGGCCATTTGTTTCTTAAAGTATTCCCTGACATGAAGGCTACAATTTGGGCTGAGGTTGTTGCGGACAGGAAGTCAATGCGCCATAGCACGTTGATCATAGAAGTACATCTAATCTGTGACCAGCTAGGTGAACACCCATTCAAAAACAGGAAATCACCTCCACTGTGATTTTATGTTGTGCGGTTAAAATTTGAGACATCCGCAAATCAGCAGGCAGGGCCTGGGTCCATTCAAATGGGGCAATCAGTGTTCTGAAACTAATTTGGGGTTAAACCCCCAAACTACCCTCAACGCAATGCTTGGTTTTCCACCCCCTCCAAGCACTAGTCTCAAAACATGAATAGAGTTCCGCCCAGTTATAGAATGTATACTTTATTGATTGCTTCACTTTGAGTCACTGGCAAATGTAAAATGTATCCTAAACCTAGACAGGAAACGAAAGGTGGGTCAAAGTGCCGTACCCCCAGCGAACATCCCAATCCCAACTAAAATAGACTAAAATGGGTAGTGCACCTACCCCAAAATGGTGCTATTGGTTTTGACCCACAGCCATGTGTCAAAGTCGGGGGTCTCCGTTTCCCGTTGCACCGAAAACCCCGGCGACGCCTTCTCCACCAACGGCGCGAGCTCCGCCTTGATCTTCTCGTCATCCTCGTCCTGAAAGGTGCGCGGAGCGCGGGAAGCGCTTCCCGTCTCCTATGCCTGGGTCCTGCCGTTTGAGTGGAGAACATCCAGGTCAAGTGCCAAGTTCAGGCCGTTTGAGTGGAGAACATCCAGGTCAAGTGCCAAGTTCAGGCCGTTTGAGTGGAGAACATCCAGGTCAAGTGCCAAGTTCAGGCCTCTCATGGTGTGTTGTTTGTGTTTCTCTGAGGGAATCAGAACGCATGGGAGTATCTGTGCGGCCCAAAGAAATCATTAAATATACTTGCCCCCTACTCGAGGCACAATTGTGCATCAGCGCATGCCGGATGACAATGATAGACCAAGCCATCCGTATCCGGTGAACACCCAAGCAAATTGGCCATGATTTGTACTTCACGATTCAATGGCCTCTTTCAATGCCAAGGATGAATTCATTGGGATGACATGCGCTGGCTCAACTCAAGCCATCCCTCAAAGATTCCTCGATAAATACTCAAAGTGGTTCGCTTTCTCCACTTTCAAAACGGGAACCAGCAGGACCTCAACACAAACAGGAAGCAGCTCGTTAGTCGCGTCCCGCCGACCTGCCGAAATGGAAGGCCCGGGCCATTTTATGCGAGTGTTTGGAGGCCCAGCATTTGGTTCAGAACGATGGACAGTGGGCATTTTTTTACTATGAGTCCCAAACTGGAATCAACTTGCTAATGGATGCCCTTAGAGGAAACCATAGGGAATGGTTTGTTAGGGGTCATTCCCTCACCTGCAAGACAAGGGACCCGCGAAAAAGGAGATTCAATGAGATTCATGGTGTCGGTTCCGTGAGCTCGCAAAGCAGAACGATGGGTATAAGTAGACGGGACAATGTTGGCAAACTAACCATCCGCTGTGCTTATCCACTTTGATACAGGAAAGTGTACTACTTTCAAGGCTAACCTTTTCGGACCTCTGCAGAAAGTGGACCAACTATGACCAAATCAGGGAAATCAACAGGTTACAAGGTCCATCCGCTTTGGGCGAGTAAGTGTAAAATCCAAAATAAAGTGAGAAAACTCGCTTCTTCGCGCCTTGCACTCCTTGAGTTCCTCCTTCTCAGCGATGTCTTCCCTGGCGCAACGGGTTTGCCTTTCGCCGTTTCCCCGCCTTTGGAAAAACGAAAGGACTTCCCCTCAAGGTGAAGTCCCTGGAGTAAACCACCAGCTTCAGACTCTTCCCGCGACTTGTTTTTCTTGCGGAAAGGGGATCTGATCTGGCGGCGAAATTGTGTGGGTTCTGGAACGAACGAGCCCTGCCCCCTTTGGGGTTCCTTTTAACTAGCACCCAGCATTCATTAGAACCCATTTTGGGTGTCCTTTTCTTTAACATTCATTTATCACCCAGCTCTAAAGTCAACGCTAGGGCATCGCCACTCCCAAGGCGACACCAAGCTCGGAATGCGATCGAGTTCAATACGAAATCATTTTTGTCAGAACGAAGTGAACACACCTCTGCATCACCCATTAAGCTTTCAATTGAGGGGCAGGGCTCTATACTGAATATGCTTCAATTTCTAAGGCCCACATTGATGAGCCTGACAGCCAGGGTGCGCAGCTGGCTTCAGTCTTAATTACCTTCACCGCAACAGGCACCTGAAGACTGGCGCCAGGTCATACCGAAACCAGTTTGAACGGGGTGCTGGAATCCCGAAGCTCCTTTTGGTGCAAAAACAAGACCAGGTGACACTTTGTGAGATGGTTTTTATGTTTTGCGAGTTTTTTCGGGAAAATGGGGCGGGATCCTGCCGGATATAACCGCAGAAACTCGTAGAAAACCCGTAGAAACCCGTAAATAACCCGTAGAAACCCTTAGAAAACCTGCAGCCCCAACCAAAAACATTGTTTTTGGAAAACATGGTGTTTTCTAAACCGTAATTAGCTAAACCGTGGAAAACGCGTAGTAAAGCGTGGCAAACCGTGGAAAATCTATGGGTTTTCGGGTTCAATCCCGGATGCGCTAATTCGATAATGTTGATGGAAAACAACAAAGTCGTGGGCAAAAACGGTCTTTGCTTGAGCTTGCGCGTTGTTTGAAGCCAGCACGCCCTCATCCTGGCATTGCTGCTTGACAAGTGTCGTAAAACTGTGTGGTACTTTTGACTATTTAGGTCCCAGCCTCCTTCTTTCAGATAGGAGTGCGAATGGCGAGTGGCGAATGCGAAGCTAATTTCGTTGTGAGCGCAAAAGAGGAGAGGGCAATGGGAGATTCTGAGGTTGAGATGATGCTTTTGTGAACGGATGATGAGTTGAAGGAATGTATGTGAAATGATTGAAATCGAAAATATGGTGTTTTCCGGGGAAAAAAACAAAAAACATCGCGTATTTTTTTGTAGGTATGACATGTTCATGGGTTTTTGAGGCTCCTGGTAGGGGACCCCTCCCCAAAAAAAGGGGAGAAAAGGGCACTGGGGGACTTTTCGTGTGAAATTCTAAAACACAAAATACACATCGTGGACCATTTCGCGCTCAGTCCTGCGCTGACTTCGCACACGTTCCAAGGAAGACATTTAGCAAAGGCCAAAATCAGGGCTGCGCCACCCCTGGAACTTGGGCCCAAACTTGGTTCGGTCCACTGAGGCTAAGAGCTTCCCACGTTTCCTTCATGCATCTTCATGCCAAACAGCTGGGGCCCCAATCCCATTTTGAGGACCCCCCCCCTCGTGTTTCAACGAAACCCGGCAATCCCAGGGCCTCGCCGGCGCCACCTCCCGCACCTCGACGTCAGCTTCACTCGAATTGGTTTGGAGCCGGAGAGGACTCGGTGGTTTGGTGGTGAAATGGAGTGCTAGGGGTTCAAATCCGAATCCAAACCACTAAGTACGGCCTACCTGACTGGATGCTAGGTAGGGAACAAAAGGTTCTGGACCGCATTGGCTTCATGTCATGCATGCAATCTGGCTGAGCTCAATGATATTGTCGCGGTTGATCTGATTGCTAAGTCAATCCCTGTTGGACAGAACGGCTTTGTCTCCACGCATCATCACTGGTATCCTCTCGCTGGAGCCGGTCTTTTCCACCGACCGCCCGCCCCCGCTGGGGAGGGTGTTGGAAGGGCCTCAAGTGTTCGACGGCATCCTAAGGAAGTCCTCCACATTCCCGTTTTGCATCCCAACCAGTTCACAGGGTGAATTCTGGGAGACGGACTGCATCAAGCCAAACTTGCACAACATGCAGGCCTAAAACTATTGAGCGAAAGCATAGCCCAAAGGCCCAAAGGACCTGGACATCGGGTGAAGCTTTCAGCCGCAACAAAAGCATTCTCACTCACTTCCGATCGAGTGGATTGGTCAAAAAACGTAACGATTTTCTGTTTAAGATTAGTATACTAAACTTGGTCAAACAATTGGCATAGGAACCTTGAATGTGTTCAACCAGTGGCAGTTGGTAGCTTTAAGGGATAACAAGCTACCCCTTAGAATCTGGACTCCGCCCTCATCGGCGCAAGCCTTCTCTCCGCCACGGCTGCTTGCCAAGCCAGTGTTCAGCAGGTTTCGGTACCTCACGCCATTTGATGTTCGGATACCTTTCGTTTTCACATGGTACCTCTCGTTTGGATCTTTGAAACATTCGATTTAAAGCCCTACCTGAAGTCTCCATGACCCTTAAAAAATGGGGTCATTACTGAGTCATTACCCAAAAATTAAGGGGTTCTGACCCCTTTTTTCCATAGGGAGAAGGAGACTCCAGGCAGCACCTTTCCATGATGTGCCTTTCGCCTAGGGAGCCATGCCAATTGGATCTTTGGGCGCACATGGAGGCGAAGCCAGCGCCATGCTCCTGCTTCTCCGCCTTTTTTTGCCGAGAGAGCGAGCCAAGTCCCAGCAATGGACGTATAGATGTTTGGGGGCAAAAGGGTTCACAGTGGCTTCCATTTGGCAAACAAATATTTTAATTCTTTCATGTTGGTTCAAAAAACAAACTATTACTAATGGAGGTATGCTTATTTTCCCAGGCTTTTTCCAACTCGGGACTTTTTCATGCGGATGCCGCCGTGTCTGTCTGGCTTCAGCAGCGAACTTCGGCAAACTCAAGTTTCAGTTCGAGACCATGAACCAGGAAACGAAGAGCCCACGACTTTTGATTGAAATTCTTCGGCATCGTTTGGTTGGATTGATTTGTTTTGTTTCTTTTGATCCTTCAGCAGTTCGATCGTTTGTTCTGCTCCTTCCGCGTGCATGTGCTTCCGTTTCCGTTTGAGTGCGCCTTTGTAGGATTCTGATGTGCCTTGTGAATGGCTGCAAAAAAGGGGCTGATCAACCCAAGAAATCGAAATTATTCGAAATGTGTTCACTATGGTCATCCAATTTGGCGGGAGATGGGGCCCTGTCTTTACCATTAGCTGCAATGAAGTGCAGGCATGTTGATAGTCCTTGACCTTTGCTTTGGATGTCCGATGCCTATGCGGTGCAGCCATGTTGTCCTGAAATCTGCAGCGGCACGATTGTGAGATGCTGCACCGGGATTGAACTCTACAGCTATTGACTTCTTGAAACGCGTGGTTCGAGATGTTTCCGCAGCTGAAGCTTCTCAAAGTGCGGTGGACCCCCTCCCAAGAAACAACATCAAATGGTGTTCCTAGGGACTTCCCCTACATGAAAAAGAAACTAGCCTGACTGCACTGTCTTCTGTTTTATTTCACGCCCAGTTCCACAGTTGCTTTTCGCATGTGCCTCTCGGTGTGCAATTCAGGTTCCTGTCGGACGTTCGGACCCATTTCGGTCGACAAGCCCCTTTGCAACTTTCTCGGTGGGGGGAGGGGATGAAGCATGCCAGTTTTTTAACTGCTCATTCAGTAGACTGCCTTTCTTCTGCAAGTGTCAGTTGCTGGCTGCAATTCGGCCGCGCTGCTCCTAGTGGAGTGGAAGTCAAAGATGTCTCAGATGTTCTGAATCGCTGACACACGTAGTGCATCGTATAGTGTATCATTGCATGTGCACACAAACAAACATATCGCAGTATCTGAAATGTGTTTGCCGACATATGTACACGTTGAAAGCACGAACTATCAATCGTGTATATATATATATATATACACATACACATATAGTCTTAGTTATAATCTTAGTTGTCATTTGCTTCTCCCCCCCCCCATTCACGGCAACGGGAATTTTCACCGGGCCATGCCCGGAGAAAAAAAAATACCTGCCGGGAGGGGAAAACAAAAAAAAAAACTTGAACCTCTGCTCTGGGACCCGGGCGGCGTGTTTCTGGTCCCGCTCCTCCTGCTCCTCCAGCTCATCTTCGAACTTCTTGCGGCGCTTCAGCTCCTCAGCTCGCGAGCTCCGAGTCGCTGGGCCGCGACAACTTTGGCAGCGATCGAAGCAAAGTCCATCGAAGGCTTGGTGGTTCAAAAACCAACCAGGCCTTCCATTTGCTTTTTTTTGTTTTTACAACAAGCTCCAAACACAAAGACCTTGCAATGGGTTTCTCAGACCCAAAGTGTTGCTCCCTAGAATCAATCAGGCTGCGGAACCCTTGCGGGTGAAGGAGGTTTGGAGGTTTGGAGCAGGGAAGCTGAGAAACGAAATGCTGCTTATTGCCTGAAGACTACCCTTAAAAATGGATTGTTGCCCCAATTTTATGGTTGGTGAATTCCCCCTAAAGGAAACCACCTGTTGGATGGATTAGCGGTCATTCCAATTCTCATTCCCTGCATCTCCCGCACCAGCAGGTTGTTTGTGTGTAGTTTGAGGGTCCAGGTGACCAGGTGCCCTTTACCGCCTCAAACAGTTGCTGGCAAAGCCTGCGTCTAGCGTGAGCAAGTCACAACTGCCATGGGCGTGTTTCCCTACAAACAACCAAATGGGATCCAAGAAAAGGGAAAAACAAAAAACAAGACAAACACAAAAAACGCATCCTTGCCACCCTACAAGGCATCGATCAAAGCGGCCCCGGCCGCATGACCATCGAGCAGCCAAGCTTCATCTTTGAAGCCTTCGGTCACAAAGACCTCGCAGTCTTGCCTGGCCCTGAGCAAGTGTGTTGTGTATCCAAGTCCCCGAAACGCGGATCTCGAACTAAACTGCCGCAAACCACCCAAGGGACATATGGTGGGTATAACAACCAGTATCCTAGAACCTATACCCAAGCTGCAAAGTTGAAAGAGTCCAACCCAAAACCGATACCCTGATAACATGTTCTGCTGCTCATGTCTGGCTTCTGAATACCAAGATGCACCCCAGCATCCCATCGAACGATATCCAATGACATCACAGAATTGGCTGGGCTATGAGGGATGCTTGGGGCAAACACCTACCTGGTGGCTGAGGCCTAAATATTGCAAGGACAGTAGGGGAGCAAGGGGAACCCCCATCTACCGCGATTTGACAGGGTTGTGGTTGGATGTGGTTGGTTCAATTGCATTCTTTCAGGAATCCACCGCAAGTGCTGCTTGCGGATGCTTCCCATCTCGAATTCTCCGCGCAAGCCGCGATTGTCCCAAGTCCCTTCCTGAGGAGGCTTATGTTCTCCGGCCACAGGTTAGCCCACTTCAAAGACCGCAGCACATCTCAGCATAATATGCGTGTTTGTCGAATAGTGCCTCCTTTGGGTTGGGCTTCTTTTGGTGTCCCCTTAGCCTTAAACCATGCAACAATGGGGACCCCTATATTGAGAAAGACCATTGTATTTCACACAACGAAGAACAAAGCTCGCTGGAACCAGGCCGAGTCACACCCGCAAGATTACCTGGAAACATACAAGAAAGGGACCATTCCTAAGCATGGACACTTAGAGACTTGGCAAATGTAGCCCCCACAACATCAGGGCCGACCCACAAGGAAAGTAAAACCGCACCGGTGACCGGAGGGCACAGCCAAAGCATGAAATAGATCAGACGGCCTTGCCAGTCAAATGGGAACATGGTGGACACAGCGAACTTTCAGATGTGTGGAAGACACATTGGGCACGCGGCAAATGCAAGGATTCATTCAAGGCAACATCAGTCACAGCGGCGCGGGCTGGCATCACTGGCATCCAAATGATTGCAACACCAAAGGATCCATTCGTGGCCCAAAAAGGGCCTGAGGAACATGTCACAAAAGCTGCGCAAAGCAAAAGGCCTGCCGCCCAAGGCCTTCCAGCTTGGATCGAGGGCCCATGCGTCTGGCGCGCACCAGAAATTAGCGCTGCCAAGCTCAACTCACTGCCCACAAATCAGCCTGGGAGTCGCCCGTCCTCGCAAGGGCGCTTTAAAATACAGCCACAGACCGCAGCGCAGCTGCCAGGTGGAACAGAAGGACCTCTCGCGTCTGGATGCACCCCACGCGAGTCCTAATTGCCTGGACAGTTCACCTGGAACTGGGTAGCCAACCTGGGAAGTGCCTGAGAGCCGAGACACCTCCGAGGGACCTTCTCGTTTAACTCAGATGCGTCAGAATCAACACCCGGTTCTACCCAGAACCATGTAGAGGATTGAGAAGGCGACTGCAACCATTTATGGTTGGGATTGCCCCTTACCAATCTTCATCTACCCAGGTTTTGGGAATGACCCTTATAAATTCCATCCAATGGGTGGTTTCCCATAAAGGCACCGAAGCCGATCGGTTCATTCCCCGCAAGTCCCCATCGCACCGATCCCCCCGAACTGTGAGAGGTGACCCCTGAGGCTTCGGGCTCCTTCTCCTTCTTCAGCAGCCGGTCTTCCACGATCTGAACCACCCATGCTGTCCATCCCAGTGGTATGTCAATGTTAACTTGAAAAAACGAGTACCTGGAGTCTCCATGACCCTTTAAAAATGGGTGTCATTACCCTCCAGGTAGGCTCAAACCTTCTTGGAACCTCAGCTCCCACAAGTAATAGCGTTGACACTCATCCGACAGCTCTTTGGCACTTGCGCTCGTCACTGGTGAAGCTGACACTGCACCCGCCTGCTGTTCGACTCTTCTTCGATCGGTTGCAATCCTCGGTCGGGGGAGCATGGAACGTTCTCCAACCACATGTGCACCCTATGACAACTAAATGTACATCGCATCTTGCCAACAATCAGTGTTCCTCGCGCAGCATCCATCCAGAACATGATAGAAAGTGCTCCGAACATGGTATTCAGGTCAATAGATCAACTCAGAATCCCACTGATTGGCTTGGGATGGTTTGGGTGGTTAGGGGTGCCCCATTTACCCTTCACAAATGTCAGGGGATTCAAATCCCCAAACCGGTAACCACCAATCCAAACCACAAATCAAGGGTAACTTGATCAACAATCTCACCCACATGAAACAACAGATCTCCTCATCAAGCCGGGGAACCAGCAACATAATCATATTCATTGATTGGGCGGTTATTGTCCAAACAACTTTCTGGACGAACGCGCCTTTTTAATTTAGATTTCGGGAATCCCAAAAGCCAACCTTGGCATCTCAAGAACACGCGCAATGTGCGCATACATGCCGAGCGCGCAGCACCCAAATACTTTTTGCCCAAGGTGCGCGTCTTGAACTCTCTCACTTGGAAGACATGGACATGAATTCATGAACCTGAATTCACAAAGCGAATGACCTGAAACCAGAAGAGAAACCGTCAAGGTCGCAAAGCGGATCCAGTGAGGTCCCGAATTGCCCCAAAGACCCGCTTTCCGGACTCCCAGGTGACTCCCAGTGCCTAGTTTGAGCTTCGGCTCGCGTAAACTGCCGTCAACACGCACTTTTGGAATGCACCTCTGATCCAATCTTGAACCAATCGCAAGCCCATCCGCTGACAAGTGGGAAGCTGTAGGCTTCCCTGAGAGGTTGCCTTCCATTCTCGAACAAACCGAGTCCACGGACAACTCACTTGAATCAACATGGAACCCCAAAATCATGAAGACACCTACAACGTCTTTTGGTACACGGCACGGCGTACACGGCTTTGAACAAATAACTTCCCCAAATATACAAACATCTGCCCATGGACCAATGTTGCCTTCCCAAGCTGGCTTCTGGAGAAACTCCAGGAAAAAAAACAAATACGCCGAGTGTCTTCACCTTCTCCACGTACTTCGCAGAGCGTTTGGTGCCGGTCTTCACCTGGCGCCAAGGCGTGTGAGGTCGAGAAGCAACACCCAGCCGTTGTCACGGTCTTCTCCCTAGGTCAAGGGGTCATTCGACCATGGCACATATCTGGCCCACGACTGGGGTACACAAGGAATAACAGGGATCCTTGCATTATACACCTGCACATTGTCTTGTAAATGTTGGTTTCCCTTTATTTTGGTGGAAAAAGCTACATGTTTCAAATGAGCAAAATGTATCTTTTAAGGAGCCCTGAATAAGACTGTCCGATTCCAGCGTAACAACAAACTCGCTTAAAATGCAAAACAATGTTGAAGGCGCCGCTGGACATGATTTTCAGGCAGCTTCCACTTGCTTTTTCGCCCCCTGGAAAATGAGAGAATACAACAGGGGAAACACATCCTTTCAGCAAATGGAACCCGAGCCAACCAACCAAGCAGCCAACCAATCAAGTAATCAACAAAGCAAGCAGATGGAAAACAAAGCGAGCAAGGGGCCCCTTACGGACCTCTTCTGCCGAGCAACAAGCTCAGCTCCCTCGGGCACGTGCAAGCCCACGCGCTTCTTCTGCTGGAGGGGGTCAGCGCCTTGAGGTGCGTTATCAAACAGGTGGACCTTTTTTTGGACCAGTTTTGGGCGGCCGGCGGCCCCCACATTTTCCCATGGCCCACAATGACAAAAAGGTGCTCATTTTTGACCACCCAGGTGTCTCAAACAACGCCTTTCGAAGCGGTAGCTTTTCTTGGGCTTGGTTTAACGGGAACCAAATATAAAATCAGTTTTTCTTGGGGTCCAACCAAATTTGACACATACACATATGCGTAACGTGGTTGTCTGGGGATGAAATTTAATTTGGGCCCCTTTGCTGGGCAAATTGAGGTGGGCACTCATGTCCACCTCTTGGGGGGGTTTCCAACTAAAGATAATTGCACAATTTAGAATGGGTATGTGTGAATTGGGGGACCCCAAACATTGTGGGTTTCCCTTTGGCTTGTCTTTAAACCAAGTGTCAAGGGTTCCCTCGAAAAAAGACGAAAACAACAACCTCAAATGGGATTGTCCAAAAAGATACATCCCAAAATCACCTGTTTAACACTCCAAGTCTAAGATGGCATCCGCTACCCCCTACACCACTACCGGAACGCAGGGGGAAAGGGGACCATGCCGGCTATGTATAACGTGAAACACCGTGGTCGTGGCTAGGGGGTGGTGGAAATCATCTTAGACTCAGGAACCGTGCAGCACGCGCCAAGTAAAATTGCTTGATGTCAGGGATCGCAAAATCAGTTTGACATGTTGACCCCGATGCTTATTCACTGCAAACCTTGGTAGGAAGCCATTGTGTCATAGTCTCCCCGACCGCTGGAAGGAATTTTGCTAGTGATTGGAGTGTGGGCCGAAAATAGTTACCCAAAACAGAACGCTGGCAAATGGATACAAAGACTAAAACCTGCGGTGTAGAGAAATCCAGCGACCCCTGGGTATGTGTGTGTGTGTTTGTTTCAAGGTAACCTTTATATGGTTGTTATAGGCTTATAGGGTCTCAGGGCAGCAGGAAAATCAGTGAACCACACCCCCCTGTTTGACAACCACCGAAGTGTATTCTGTGCGCAGCACCGCCGCTACGATTTCGTGCTGAACCAAGTCTCACGAGCGGATGTCGGCTTTGAGGGTGAAGCTCGGGGGTTCTTTGTTCATCCCAGCACACTTTGGTGTAGGACTATGTGTTTGGAGTTCTCGTCCTTCCGATTGGAAAGTACCGCCGGTGGGATTGCCAAAAGTAGGTCTCCCTTTACTATCTTGAAGATTAATTCGGCACCCAAAAAACATCCATTTGTAGTGGACTCTCCTCTTGGAGGACCCCTTTTTGGGATCCATGTTCATCTACAGGACTGTCAACCACTGTCAACCACTGGAGGCTCATTGTGAGGATTCACCAAGTGGACCCATTAGCTCGCTCGCTCCCTTGGGCAGCCAGGCGGATTTTATCGCTGATGCCCTCCACACCCAACTCCTCCTTCATGTCGTCTAAGATCTCATCATACTGAAAGACCTGAGCGACTGACGGCTAATTACTGGGAAATCCGACCGAACAAGTGCAAAAGGCTGAAGTGGGAGTATGAACATTGGTGGCCTGCATGTAGCGTTCACATCAGACCAAATGGGAGTCAAACATATGTGCAGAGTCAGACGCAACATCCCCAACAGCTTCCCCTAGTGCAAACCGTGAAAGGTTGATGTTGCGCGGGAACACAGACATGTTCGCAGCAAGTTAAATGCCAAAGATCTAAACAAACAGCAGACATGCCGCAGCCACCCATTGCTTTTGACTCGGAAACCAGCACATCACATTGAGAGGATCGTGGAAGCAGTCATGCCTGCCTAATATCCTCCCTCCCTCTGTCCATAAAGATGGAACCCAGCCGCAAAAGTGGAACTCCTCAAAGGTTTAGTTTGGAGGAACACGGTCTTCCAAGACCCCTCAGTTCCATTTCAGTGGGTGGGCGGGACAACTGAATATCAATATGACATAAAACATAACTGAGACTTATTGAGTCATGCCCACTTGTGTTTTGTCATTGGCAACACACGCCCGGAGAGATTGCTGCTCGGCAATGCTCGAGTTCTGTTGCCAAGGCCCATGCATTGAATGTGGAGATGTGCAACGCACAGGTTCATTTGGCATATTGAGCGTGAAGCTTCTCCAAACATTTCACAAGCCAACACGCTCACATCTGGTTTAGCGCGGAGACACGGACACACACACAAGCATCCACGCTGCCTTCACAGGGGCTGGTTGACGAGGGAAAGTGGGTAGGTTCGAACACCCTGACTCAACGGCTCGTCATTTTGCAGGCCGCTGGTTTTAGAGAGGAAGACTAAGAGGAAGACTGTTACAGCCCTTGGGGTGACTCCCTTTGCACCAACACAGGGAACACATAAATCAGCTTCTCCATAAATGGTCTGGATTGGTGATTTGGAGGTTCGTGGCTTCTCAGTTATCCTCTACAAGAACCAGAGGCTCAAATCCAAAGCACCCGTCCAAACCACCCATTGGGGGGGGCGGGGTTGCCTGAACAAACTAGGTCCTCCAGGAGAGAGGTTAGAATAAGGGTACCCTTTTTGCTGTAGTCAATTTCAGTAGGGGAACCCTCCCCCAAAGAAAAGTTGCTAAAAGTTGGCACTACCAACTTAGACCTAGTAGAATTGGATCAACAGGCAATACAGGCAAGTAGACTCTGACCCATTGCGGGGGTTGCTTTCTGCTCCCCTGCTAAAAGTTTAACTTTTAGTGGTTTAGTGGAAAGTCCAAATTAGTTGGCAAACAAGTTGAAGTCCTAACAGCCAAAGCAAAATGCACCAAAGCAGTTGCGGGGGTTGCCAAGGGAAGAGCCAATGGCACACCCCGGCCCCCAGTTTCCGCTTTGGCGCGGCACAGAGGGATCCTCCGCCATCAGCTTCTCCGCTTGCCTTTGCGCCTGAGGGTGGAAGAAGTGAACCCCCGGGTTCCTCGGGATATCTGTAGAACCAAAACTGGGAGTTTGGTGGGTTCTTTCGAGCCCACCCCCAGAAAAAAAAAGAAAGAACAAAAAGAGAAAGAAAACAACCACAAAACCACGCTCATGTTTTCTCCCGGTCCTAAAACCTGGGACCCCGTATGTTTAGCCCCCACCAACACCAACGCACAAAATGCAGACCCTTCAGTCCACAAGTTTATCTTCTCAAAGTCCTTTAGTGCCTTGAACCAGTGGTCATCAGCGACTCAGGTTCTTGCACCTTCTCGCAGAAAACGGTGTTTGCTACCAGCTATAGCCAGCGCCAAAAGACAAAGGTCTGCAGAACCCGCAACCACCACCAGCAACCATCACCACCACCATCATCAGAAGCTCTGCAACCCAAGGTTTGCCTTGGTTTCAGGGCAGGGCGACAGGCGTCCGCCGCTAAAACCAAAAATCAAGGGACGCCTCTCGCGCGCCTGCGCAGCCTCAGGTGTAATTTTGGACCAGGATGGCAGTGAGCTCTTCTTTTCCCGGTCCTCCAGCCCACAGAAACTTGGGTGAAGGAAGGGGAGCAAAAAGTTAGACTTGAGCAGTTCAGTGGTTGGATTTCAACCACTAAACCACAATGAGCAGAAATGTAACATGTCTCCCAAGAACGACCATGGAAAGCCCCCCCCGGCCACCTTCCGCGTTCTCCACGGACAATCGCCCACGCGCAGAAATGTGCTTCCTCCACAATCTGTCCATATCACCACACTTAACCACGCAAATCCTCGATAGAAATTGTTCATCGCGGCACCTAGACGATACGATATTTTTTCTCTACCATCATTTCATACCGTTCTACTCACACGCCAAGATGCATTGCGCTAACTAATTTAGACACATCCACATTGGGATTGTCATTCCACTCAACCGCGACCCAGACAGAGGCAGCATGTTTCCAAATGTGCGTGTCTCATTGTTTCACTTCATGAGTGGATTGGCACAAACAAGTCCAAGCTTTCTGTATGCCACTAAAATGGTGCAGACCCAAAAAATAGCTCAAGTTCTCAGGAAGTGAGATGCAGGGAAGCAAATCTTGGGCTTGCTTCGAAGGGAATAACATACAAGGCGACCATTTGCTGGGTTCCTTCTGGCGCAATGGCTCGTCTTGGAGGCCACGGACTCCGATCAGATATGGAGAAGGCCATCCTTTTTTGGGATCCCTGAAGTCGGTTTGAAACCCAAAACGAGTTTCCCCCCGGTTAGAGCGATGCCTCCGAGGCAAATGGTTGTGGGGCCCGGTTCCAAGCAACAATTCGAATGATCAAACTCTGGAACTCCGGGCTCCTCCTGCAAAGATTCCTGGAAGAGAGCAGCCACACCCGCGGCTTTGGCGGTGGCCTGCGATCATTGAGCACTTGGATGCTTCGCTCACAGGTTAGGAAGTGGCTAGCCACCTGCACTTCTAGGTCCTCCAGTAGAGAGGTTGAATAAGGGTACCCGTTTCTGTGGTCTATGTTAGTAGGGGAACCCTGCCCCAACAAAAAGGGTAAAAAGGCACTACTGGGGGACCTACACTGCCAGTCAGGGTTGAGCCGACCCCCTCTTCAAATATCTACCTGGAGTCTCCATGACACTTAGAAAATGGGGTCATTGCCCAAAATAATGGGGTCATTGACCCATTTTCAAAGGGTCAGAAGGAGACTCTAGGTAGACAGCCTCTTTTTGGTTCACGGGGCCAGGGTCTCTTTCAAAGCTTTTTGCCCGCCACCGCGTTTCCGACCATCTCCACTCTGGGAGCTCGGCGGACACTTTGGGCTTGGCAGCAGCTGTGCTCGGCTTAGACCTGCTGCGTCATACGCCGCAAGCTGAGGTAAACGGCAGATTGGCAGTAAAAATGGGTTTGATTGCCGCGTCAAACAACCCCAAGACTGGTCCCCACAAACAAAAACATGTTGATCAAGGCCTATACTGACCGTAAGCTTTCACTGCCACTCCACCAGAATGATTGCAGTGCAATCAGGGTTGATATTTTCAGGAACATCGGCATTTGCTTGAATCGAGCGAGCTAAGCTGTAACCACAGGCAGGACGGGGGCAGCAAACATGCAAAGGCTTTCCTATGACATCGGCTTTCTCTAGCCCGTCGACACATTGGCGTGTGCGCGTGCGACTCCTGTTGCAAAGCAGCTTGAGATTCCCAGAGCTTTTCTATCTGATGTATGACACAGCTTTAAGTTAAAACATCTCCAACCAAGCAACTCGAGCCTCGCGTGGCTTGCAGTGCAAAGCTGCTGATTACCCATTCTAGCGAATTGACAAAATGGCATATTTGAGCCGCCGCCAAAACCCTTGCGTGCTAATTGGAATGTCCTTCGTTTTCAACCGGAGGATCTCTAGCGATGTAATCTTGTAGTCTCTTCCGATACACTTCCCTTTGTCTTCCCGTAGTCCTGTAGTCGTCCTCGAGCCTTCGCGCATGCTTCCGGTTACTTTCCATGTATCGCAACTCAAAACTATCCCCCGCTAAAAGTAAACAACTTTTAGTGGGTTAAATGGACACCCAACCACTAAACCAACTAAACAGCTAAAATCCCCCCAAAAACAAACTAGATGGCTGGGAACCACCGAGAAAAAAACCAAGAGGTAAAAACAAAAAAAAAAAAAAAAATAGATGGCTGGCAACCACCCGGAAAAAAAACACCAAGATACACGCCAAACCCATTTTTGGGGGTGACCTCACAGCCCAGAGAGTCAAAACAAATCCACGGCAACCCCTTGGGCTCCCAGCCCGGGCTTGGCGCCGAAGCCGAAGCCCTTGAAGCCCTTCCTGCGAGAAAGAAGACCCAAAAAAAGCGCGCGGGAACCCCCCCCGAGCTTGGGATCGCCTGGGCAAGTATTGTTTGGGGTGAAAAGCCACCATTAGGACCATGGGGGTTGATATAACCACCCATGACTTGCCCAAAGATGTTCATCATCCAAATTGGGTCAACCATTCTTTTGATGGGGGTGAACCCCAGGGTAGTAAGACATTCTTAGCCAAGGGCTGGAATTAGGACCTCGGGTGTTTCTCGAAATGAAAGATGGGTGTGTCTCGAAATGAAATTGCAACGAAAACTAAAGGACCTTGGTCGCTTTCTGTTCCCCTGCTAAAAGTTTAATAATTTTAGTCGTGGTTTGATATACGGGGGAAAACAAAAAAAACGAAGAAAAAAAAACAACATTCGCTGGCAAAAAGTGAAAGTCCGAACATTCCTTGGCAAAATGCACCAAAGTAAGAACTTCTTAGGAAGTCGATCAATTGTCAACAGAAGGTGGCAAAAAGACACCTCTGCTTAGGAAACGCGCCCGGGTTCTTGAAACAATCGCCGCTTTCAGAGACATTTTTCGTTGCTGACGACACGGGGAAACAGGTTTGTAAACCCAGGTAAACCCAATTCCCTTGTAAGCCCTGTTTCAGCAACTGTATCGTAGCACCTTTATCCTGGGGGTCTTAAGCAACCCAAGTGGAAGTTGGATACCATGGAAACCGGACAACCAGCTCAAGGGGGCCATTTCAAAGGCTTGCTCCATGCCAAAGGGATGGAGAGGAGCCCTTTCTATTCCTTGGTATGGCTGCACACCAGCTTTAAGACTTTGCCCAATACATCTGTTGGTTGGAGTGTTCACACGGTGCAGGCATGATTGGCCCAACATGCATTCCAGGCGCATCCCGCCATTGACCTGCAACAATGCGGAGCTCGCTTAACGAGCGAGAAACGCCAACCAAACTGGAAAGCAACCATCTCGTCTGACTCGGCTCGGAGCGCCAACCGAACATTTAGCTCAGCGCCCGGCAAATCAGTCTTTTGTGGCATCATCATGGCTCGCGAAGGCTTCTGGGATCCGCGATTCCCCTTGTCGCGCGGAGGAGCGCCCGGTCTGGCTCCAGGGTGGTCTACTTAGAGTTTGGTCTTGCTGTGCTTATCCAGTTGAAGCCAAAGTCTAAGTGACTCTCTTGGAAACAATCCTTGGAATCCATGGAAGTAAGGATCGCAAGAATGCAGCTTGTGGCGCCGTGCAGCGCTTGAACCTGTGGCAATCGGCTTTTGGCTTGAGCCAAAAGGAAACAGCCCTGCAGCCGGCAGTGGCTTCCCCCCCAGCAACACTCGGGAAAATTATGTATTTTTTTTCAATCGAATGAAGACATACTGTCGCCAACCATGCCCTAATCTTTGTTCAAAAGGGAACCCTCCAACGTTGACAGGGGCAGTGTCTTCCAAGGCCGGATCATAGCTTGTCAGCAACAAAGCTTGCTTGTCCCAAAGCAGCATCCGGACGGGTCTCTCGAAGAGGTAAAGTTGTTCGGACCGTAACTGACTCAATTGGATCGGCAGAAAGGTCAGCTTTGGAATGCGCAGCTTGAGCGCTTTTGCCGAGTGCTATGCGGTGGACTTGCTTTTCAAGTCAGATACGTCGAAGTGCCCCTCATTCTGGAGCTCTGGAATGTGAATGTACCTTGCAAAGCAGCAAGCTCGCAAGTGTTTTTCAGAAGCCAGCTCAGCCAACCAAGCTGAACAGAAAAAGCAGCACTTCTTTCACACACATACCTGGGCTGCCCTCAGATCGCCCGCTAAAAGTTTAACTTTTAGTGGGTTCAACGCAAACTACCACTAAAAGGCTAAAAAGCTAAGGGGATGGCTGGGAGCCACCAAGATACAACCGTGAAGTCAAATCGACTCACCAGACCTTTTCGCATCAGTGCCTCCATAACTTGACTCTCCAAGCGAACACGACGTTTGGCAAAGGGCTGGTTTCAGCCATGTTCCTCAAGTTCGTGGGGAGTCCTCTCGCTGTCTTTTTGTTGAGGGTACCCTTTTTGTTCTTGCTTGGGCAACCAAGAGGAAACCTCCCATTTCAGAACTTCCCCGATTTTTGATGCAGCTTCAAGTCGGCTCTCCCGATGGCTCTCTGCTCGCCCTCGCCTGTTCTGTTTTCGGGTCGTCGGGTCATCGGGTCACGCGTTGGTCCCGTGGCCGACCAGAGTTTGCAATCGCAGGTCCCCGCCAAAGTAGCGCGCGGCCAACCTGTGGAGGAAATCTTTCTTTCGCCTTATCGGAAAGGGGGGGAAACCTGGTGTCGGGACTTGCTTCACGTTGGAAGGGGAGCAACAATGTTCAGATTTTAGCAGTTAAGTGGTTGGAGTTCAGCCACCACACCACAATAAGCCAAGATGTAAAATGTTTCCCAACAACCACCTTGGGGCCTTAGGGAAAATGGGGGTGAGATCAAAACGGGCGGTTTTTGGAGGAACACAGGGCACCTTTCTCGATTTCAACGGGGATCAGGAAGAAACCGGCGCTCTGAACAAAAAGAAACACCCGCCAACTGAAACCAACCACGGACATCTGACACTGAACGCCCGGTCGGACCGGTCGCGAAGTGCTGAGCCAAAACAGAAAACAATCCTAAGACAGCCACCCCTAGGTGGGAAACACGTAGGCCCAATCCATACACTAGTTCGATGGTTCCTACAATGGACAAATGTACGGGGCTGAGCCCAATACGCAACATGAAACATAGGCTATGTGATTCCCGTCTCCTGTCTTACTCAAAAGCATGCAACATGAAACAAAGGCCATTGTTTACTTTTTTAGTCGTTCCTGCCGTTTCTGTGTTTTTATTCCCCAGGATTGAACTGGCAAAGATCGAACGTGACATCGCCTTGGGCCAAACGCCAATGCCCAAATCGCAGCCTGTGACCGTGTCCTTTGAGTGTGTGTTTGTATGCAACCAACGGAATGCAAAGCATGTGAAACCGGACCCTTGTGGTTACCATTTCTTGTGCTTTTTGAGGAGGGAGGCTTGTTGTTTTGTGAGGTACAAATACATATAAGCATATATACATATATACCTGAAGCACCCAACGTGCCCTTTTTTGTAGGTATACGAGGAAAAAAACGCTCGAATTACCGATTTCTGCTCGACCCCCCAAAAAACACTCGCCCCCCGAAAAACGCTCGACCACATCCCCTTCTTCCATCCAGAGGAAGGCGGGATTGTTACGTTGTTTTTTCCTTTTTTTTTAAAATTTGCACTCGTTTGCGGATATGTGCGCTCGTTTTGCGGATATTTGCGCTCGTTTTGCACTTCGATTTCTGCTCGCTCCTTTTGAATATTCAGCGACCGATCATCTTGGAGGACCGACCGGCCCGGTTTTGGGAAAAACGCTCGAAGCAGGAAAAAGTGTACGTTTACCATATTTTGGTGACGACCCCTGGTTTTGCAATACGTTTGGGCTAAGGCAGAAATTTATGTAACGAAGGGTGCTCCAGGTATGAATATATGTATATGTATATATATATATATGTATGTATATGCCTACATACCCAACAAAGACCCCCCCTCAATTTCCCAGCACTCGGACGCCCCAATAGAAAAAGCCGCCCGCCGCCGCGGGGTTTCGGGACATCTGGGCCATCCCGGGACTTCGGGACCGCATGGGACCGCCTGGTCAAAGGCAGGCCAAAGCCAAAGGGCAGCTGCATGGTGCGTTTCGGGTGGAGCTCCGCCTGCCGTTCTTCGCCGTGCCCGCCGCCCGAAAACCGAAGAGCTGTTGGCGGAGGTTTGTCCAGGGAAGTTTTGTTGACTCCCGATAGAACGCCAGCGGGCGGGCCACTCCTTTTTTTGGGTGGTGTCCTCAATGCTGGCCTTTCAAAATCCATACGCAGGACAGTTGGGGGACTGATAACTAGGTCCTCCAGTGGAGCCGATAGAAATGGTTAGGATAAGTTGGTACCCGATTTTTTTTCTGGAGTCTATGCTAGTAGGGGAACCCTCCCCCCAAAAAGGGTAAAAGGGCGCTACTGGGGGACCTGGTTCCCTTTAGAAAGCCAAGAAAAACAACATCTCAGCAAACGGAAGCTTCCAGATCCTGAGCCAACCAACTAACCAGCCAGCCAGCCAGCCAAGCCCACCAGCCAGACAGCCAACCAACCAAGCAATCAAGTAATTGGACCCTTCTGGCCAGGCATGCGGACAATGCATGCTTCACCCATCCACCATGAACCGGTTTTCATTCTGGTATCTGAAAGCCCGCCAGCAACGGGAGTGAGAAAGAGGTGACCGGGTGGCTCTGACAGCTTTTGCGAGATCCACGCCTTGGCGAGAGCCTCCGGATCCTGGCAGGAACCATTGAAGCATTGCTGGCATTGAGCCTGTCCCCTTTGCTTTAGCTTCTTTTTTCTTGTGGGGGGGAGGTGGTACCCTTCCTGGGCGTGTTGTAAAGGGAGCCCTCAAAATGGCGGGCCGCCAACGGCTTGAGCTTCGGGTTTGCTCAGCTTTTGCCAAGACCAATCCGCAATCTTCATGCCAGCTGTTTAAATATGCGCGTCCACATCCATCCCATTCCCAGCAAAAGTGTACCTCTTTGACCTTCTTTCCGGAAAATCAAGAGTACAGAGAATCCTGCACATTCACTTTTGGGTCTCAAGCGCCGTCCTGCCACTCGTCTTCAGTCTCCGGCGCTTCTTGCGACACAATGCTGGAGTCCTCAACGTGGCACAACTTGCCAAAACCCGACAGAGAAAGCAACAGCACGGCACATGAGCAACCCGCATTCCCCGTTCCATTGGTGTCAGTCAGTTAGACGCTTCCAGTCTGGCAAAAAGGCAAACGTCGGTCAGTACCAACAGATCCATAAAAGCGTTGCTGGCAACCCAAACTGCAGATTTAGTTGGAGGGCAAGAGAAGCGCGAACCAGAATCCGTTTCCTGCTGGACCTGATACAACTGCACTTCCAACGCAAACCGCGAGCTAAATGAATGTGTACGTGCTCAAGTGGGAGCGCGAGCGCTTGACGGCGCTGAGAGTCCGGCCCCATCCAAGGAGTGACAGTGCATCAACCAGAACAGAATGGCACGACCAATGACTTGTGTTCCACATTATCATGGATTCACAAACGGTCCGCGCAAATTGCTACTCACAAACCAGAAAGCAGACATAATTACCCAAGGGGGGCTTGCTGCGTAAGCTGGTTTTACCCAGGTGAGCTTTGATTTCGTCTGCCTTGCCGATCGCTTTCGGCATTTTCGGGTTCATCTGTGCTTGGGGAGGTCAACAGGTGGCTGGTTGCCACGGTAACCTCCCAAAGCCATAGTCTGTGTCTGGTATGTGATTTTGGGCGCACCCTTTCACCCTTTCTTAGGTTGGCTTAAAGGTGTTAGTCTGCGTCTGGTATGTGATTTTGGGCGCACCCTTTCACCCTTTCTTAGGTTCGCTTAAAGGGACACCGAAAGGAACGCCTTCTCCTCCCCCCCCGCAGCCCCCCCGGCATTTTGCGGGGCTTTTTCATTTCATCTTGACGCCCATGTCTGGTCCTCGCCCCACTTCCAGACGTTCTCCATGTCGGTGATGCCCCCAGCTTCATCCGAGATCACCACGCAAACCCCCAGCCTGAGCCCAGCTTCGGGGGAACCACGAGGGATTTTCAGGGATGGCTCGGCAAGGAGCAACCGAGATACCCGGACTTTTGGATGTGTGAGGGGGCCCAACCAGCTCTTTGGGGCTTAAGGCTACCTCCCAAAGAAAAAACACACACACACACACATAGGCACGCTCACACGCAAGTCAAGCCAGCGACTCCTGTCCATCATCTTACCCTGTGTCCAATCATGGAGGTAGACAGGAAGGTTTTGGATGACTAACAATGGAAAAGGCGCCTTGCCCAGCTTGCATAATTGTTCAACAAAGTACTGGACAATTAATTTCGAGCTGCACCAATCAGAGTGCGCCGGATTTGTCACCCAAACAGTCTATGGGACCCCCCAAAACATGAGTTTGTGTTTTGTTCAAAAGGAGGTACCCTCAAACCGAGCCCCTTTCCCCGCCCAAGTAACCAGTTCCTCACAATAGTGCACCCCCTTTTGGTACTTAAAAGGGACAC
Source organism: Effrenium voratum (assembly GCA_963377175.1). Lineage (NCBI taxonomy): Eukaryota > Dinophyceae > Suessiales > Symbiodiniaceae > Effrenium > Effrenium voratum. The sequence goes on along the minus strand of CAUJNA010002446.1, from coordinate 504,103 downwards.
ATACCAGGGGGAAAAAAAAAAACAACCTTTTGGTACCTAGAAGGGAAGCATAACATAAACAACTTTTTGTACCAACAAGGGAAACATAACAGAAAAAGAAGAAGAATAAAAAACACATTTTCGCCCGTGCCCAAGTTGTGAGAAACCTCACGTTGAGCAATTCAGGGCAACCTTTCGGGTCCTCAGGTCCTCAGGTTCCCGGCTGCCCGTGATTGATGCGCACCTTCACCGGCGGGGGCACCTGCAACGCCTGGCGGCCAAGCTCGCGGCTCGCAGGCGTCACCTGCTGCCAGCTGAGAAAACTCAACAGGAAGTCACAAAGGATGCCCCGTGGATTTCCACGGGAAAAACAGGGGCAAGAAAACTCAGCATGAAGTCACCTTTGTTCTTACTGCCCGGATGTGACGAGGAAAACTTGGACCTCAACCACGCGATTGAGGGGGCTTTAGATACACAAACTGAGTATTACGTACCACAGAAGCAGAGTGCAAGAGACAAGCCAGCAGCAGCTCGAGCAGCGAACTGGCCGGAAGACGGCAACGGGGGCGGCGGCAAGAGAAAAAGAACAAGCAACCAGGACACACCGCCCCCGCCCCAACGGCTATGAAATGCTATGGTAAGTAACCTCCTTTGATATGCTGGGGGGCCACTTGCCAGGCATCGGGGACCTGAACATGTAGCTACACTAGCTCCAATCCCAGACCCTTGTGACAGCTCCGAGCGTGTTTTTTTGATTTTGCTCACATGCCTCGATGCGATTGTCTGACGACATGAAACTCATCTCAACGCAGCCACTGCCCGCGGTACACCCCTGATGTCAGTCTCAATCGAGCAGCTGGTTGCTCGGCATCACGTCAGAGTCAAATTTGACACTCGACCCACCGGAATTTGACATTGGCATGTATGTGTATACAGATATCTGGCAAGTCAATATATATATATATATATGTATATATATATATATACATAGATGCGCGTACTATACAATTTATATATATGTATTAGATTGTGCCAATACATGCTTCCCTCTCCTTCACTTGTGGATCTTCTTGACCCGATGTTCCTTCCTTTGCGTGGCCGCACTGCCTGCGTTGGCCCCAGTGCTACCTCTAGTAGAGAGGTTGGAATAAGGGTACCCTTTTTTCTGTCGTCTATTTTCGTAGGGGAGTCCTCTCAGTGGATTGGTGGAAGCACCTGAATTGTGTTCTTTTCCGCAACTGATCTACCACCCAAACCAACGTCCACAACGGAAGTGAGACACAGGCAAGCCTTTACCGCGGCCCTGTGGTTGACAAGGTCTGCTTCTGCAACATGTGAGGGCGCATGCGCTTGCCACCAGGATTAGCTGAGGGTGCAAATGCTTTGCGCGGGCAGCAGGAAAAACGTTGGTCGCGTCCCTCGGCGCTTTGTTAAGCCACCAAGTGCACCATAAACAAGAAATTCATAGAGGCTTCCTGATCCAACGAGGAAACCATGTCCCGGGCAACCGAGACAAAGATGCAAGCTCTTCATGCTCAAGCCATGGCTTTGCCATGTCCAGGTCTCAGAAAAAACCTGCGAATGATTCGCCTGAGCGAGCGTCATGCCAAACAACGCAGGGAAAAACATCGTGGTCTGAAATCAGGCTATTCATAAAGCCACGCCCGAGGACGACTACGTCGCATGGTATCCATGTCACTTCGTCAGCAAGTGGCGCCGGTCACTGAACCATGACCTCAGCATGGCACTTCACCCTTTTTGACCCCATAATGATAAGCACGATGCTGATGCCACCAGAATGGCCCACATGTACCCAACCACTAAGATTAAAGCGACCCTCCCTCCAAGTTGAGCTGGTGAGTGGGAACTGAAGTGAAGGGCTCTTCAAGCATCAAGCTGGTGCCCATCGCGGAGACGGATTCACCCGGAGAAGTAAAGTAAATTGGATCCCTTTCCTTTATGAGATGTATATGTGCGGCTTCAGGGCAGCATGAATTGTTTTTGTATTTGAAGACTTCTACCTTCTCCGGAACCATCCTTTCACATGCTGACCTGCCTGCCTCTTTTCCTCCCCCGACCGGGCGTTTTCTCAAGCCCTGTAGCTGTGCTCATCATTGAGGCTGCAAACTCGGCCTCACAAAAGTACCTGGAGTCTCCATGACCCTTTAAAAATGGTTGGTCATTACCCCAAATTCAGGGGCTATGAACCCATTTTCTAGGGGTCATTGAGCTGCACGCGACAAAGAAATGTGGACAGTGAGCAGCCGAAGAAGCTCATCCATGCTGATGGAGATGCCACAACATCACAGGCGTGCAACGGAAGCATGCAGGTTGCCAAGGATCAACTTGCTTTCCAGGGAATAAGGGACTCACTATTAACTTTGATGGAGTCTTTCTTTACGATCCCAAACAACTCATTTGCAAATGTTACCCTATTTGGCAAAAATAGAATTAAAGCAAAGGATCTTTACCATGGTGAGCTCGTTCTACCCCCAGTGAGCTCGCGGAGAAAAAAAAGGGGGGGGGGGGAAAAAACCGCAGAAACTCATTCCCAACACCATGGGATGCCCTTGCTACCTGGAGTCTCCATGACCCTTTCAAAATGGTTGGTCATTACCCCAAATTCAGGGGTTATGAGTTTTGACTCTTTTGTTTTCCTCTTTTGGTCCGAAGGAGACTCCAGGCACAAACCCTCGGCCTTCAGAGAGCGACGGATGTTCGGATCCGAGGTGCCCCAAGTTGCCCATGTTCGACCGGCTCTTCGGGCTCGCCGGGCTCTCCGGTCTCTGGCCTCGGAACGAGGCCCCCGTCTTGGCAACCAGACCGCGGGGAAAAAAAGAAAGGAGCCTGGGCCGTGGTCTGCCTGATCCGGCCTCCAACAAACATATGTACATATCTATATATATATATATATATATATATATTACGCGGCTTCGCGCATCGCTGCGAGCCGCAAACGACGCACATGTTGTATGACTCGTAACAGTAGAGGTGCTTCCCGTGCTTCGACTGGTTTGGGCGCGCCTCTCCTTTATAATTATATATATATATATATATGTTTTTTGGAGGCCGGATATGTATTGCTTAATTGTTTTCGGGAGATGAGCCCAAGATATAACTTTCTCTTGGAGGCCGGATTTATCAAGCAGGGGGTTCTTGACTGCTGCGACTCGTTTATAAGGCCATAGCGGCTGAACAAATATGCCCCCTTTGTGGTTCTTCCAAGTGTTCAGATCCATTCGCTTCTAGGCGAATGTCCAATTAGTCATGTTTCTATATGAGTAACTGAGCAAACTGGATTCTCACTGGAAGCCCTGCGCCATGTAGCATTCGTGCTACTTGTCTTTGGGCTTCGGACTTTTGGTTGATCCAAGAACCTGGACGTTAGGCGATGGTTCAAGGAATCCTGTGGGAGGCACTCCGCTGGTGCGCACGCCGCTGGTTTCGCAGTCTGTAGGTGACTCAAGCTGGACTTCCATCTGCTTAAGCCCTCTGAAGAAACTCAAAATATGTCCAGTAGTGATACAGTGATAGATTCCCTTTAAAACCAACAGGGGAAAATACAAACTATTCTAAGCAAATGGAAGTCGTGAATTGAATCTATGAGCGCAAGGGCGGCATTCCTGGGGCTTGTCCACAGAATTGGATCACCTCAACAGGCAATACAGGCAACAACTACCTGGAGTCTCCATCTGACCCCCAGAAAAAAGGGGTCACAACCCATTCATTTTGGGCAATGACCTCATTTTTAAAGCGTCATCTGACCATGACAAACCACAACGAGCACATGCGCATGCCAATGTGCAACTAGTCGGCACAACCCGGGTTTGCCACAACTCCCTTTTGCTTGTTCGGCGCCTTTTGGAAGCCAGTTGAACCGAGCACATGACTTGCTGGTGTGATAGAGAATGTGGGAATGAACCTGGGGATTCCCTGAAAGGAAACCACCAGTTGGATGGTTTATAGGGGTCATTCCCTCATTCCCTGCTGAGCATCAGATGATCCAATATGATCCAAACATTGGAGTGGATTGCTTCCAAGCGGCCTATCGCCGGCACCAGCGATCCGCTCGACGAGCTTCTTCTGAGCACTGCTGAGGTGGGCCTATGGCAGAAAGGCACGGGGGACTTAGTGATCCGGCAGAAATACTGCGCAATCCGGGCCCTTTGCTCCTTTCCGACTGGTCGCCGCACATGTGCAGTGACCAGCGCAATGCAACAACTTCGAAAGATTGAGCAACGGCAAAAGGGGCTCCCACGAACAAGAAACCTTGATCATGGGTGTCGCACACTGCTTCCTTTGGTGGGTGCTCTCCAGCAGGGCTTCATCCGTGCAGTAGGACAATACCTTGCTGTGTGCCGATTAAAGCCAACGTGTCGGGGAAAACCATCCAGGAAAGTCTTTTTGCCACCTTTTGAGAAAATTGGCGACCCCCTCAAAAAGGAATCCTTCACTAGAAGGGAGTCGATCACTTTTCCACCAAAGGTGGCAAAAAGACCCCCCTGAAACCATCCGGCTTGCGGTCAAGGAAACCTATCTGAGGTGCAGCCAGCCACCCGCACCAAGAGGCTGCGTCTTGATCATGAGGCGCGCAACACGTCAAGTACACCAAATGGGTATGGGTCAAAATTTTAAGCACCAGGGGACCGCAGGTTTTTAGTCCATGTTCCCATTTGCCAGGGTTCCATTTTGAGTGCCTTTTTGTTGACCCACTCCCAAATAAACAAGAGGCTGAAACACCGGAGGTCGGGCTGACTTGTCATCCAATGAGGTATTCTGAGACTCCGCTTTTAGAGCAATGCGTTTATCGAACGGCAATTCCTTAGTGTCCTTTCAAGTAGAGAAAGCTGCACACTTGTTCACAGTTGCTTCATGTACCATGTCCCGGTGAAACTGTCTGCCAAGGGATCATCGTCTGACACGTTTAACCACCAGTCGCCAGTGACCTTTTCAGTGGAACATGGGCACCATTTCTATTTGTTTGGGGACTTTTCTAATTGTTAGACTCTCACCAACAGGGGCTTAGAGGGTGACCTCCACCGAAAGAATCCTTCAGATAAAATAAGAGCATGTGTGCAATTCCTGTCAGCTGTCGCCTCAACACGCCGAGCGGTAAACATCCCCACCTTCCGTCCAAAAAAAGGTGGGGGGAAGAAGCGCCCCTGTTGGGCGTACCGCCTTTCATGCATTCAGTGTGGATGTGAAACCCGTTCTGTTGCGGGACGTGAAGCTGCCGCCCCACGTACTGACAACAGGGTACTTCTTCATAGGCTGCGCCTCTCCCCAGCCCCAGCTTCCATTTGCCATGGGAAATCTACAGACCCATATATCTCCACATGCGGATTACTGCAGGCGCTTCTTGTCTGGGTACGCGTTTTGGGCCGGTGTCCTTAGGTCATCTTGGGTTGAACATCTCAACTTCAAACCTCTGCGCACCTGGCCCTCGCCCTAAACGTTGACTTGGGAATGGGGGCACTGCAGCCCGGACATTCAGCCATCGGCATCTTTGGCAACATACATGTACTGATACAAATATGTAGTACCCTTCGCACCCTTGGATTACACCCCGAAAGTTCTTGAACGCCTCAAACAACTGGTGGCGCTCTATCCTCCAAAAGCATGGGAAAATGCTGTCTTGAGCCTCACATAATTTGACACGTTATGTTGTGCCTGTGCTGGGCTTCAACCGATCGATTCCGCTCACTTGCCAGTGCCCCACATTTCTGCCCTCTGGACACCTCCGCATTGCTCCTCCCCGGTTCCCCAACGCCGAACAATCTGCCTCGAGATGCGACTCAGCTTGCTGGAGAGGAAGGAGGTCAGCCGCGAAGCACTGGATGGCCGAGATAGCCTAGCGACATGTCCCCGGAGGCAAAATGTTGGGTCAACTAGGTCCTCCAGTAGAGAGGTTAGAAAAAGGACACCCTTTTTCTTTAGTCTATTTTAGTAGGGGAACCCTCCCCCAAAAAAGGGGTAAAGGGGCACTTCTGGGGGACCTAGTCAACCAAACCGGCTCTGGCCGCTTTCGGGGCCGGGACCTCATTTATGGTCTTTGGGGTCAGCAACAGCCCCTCACATGTTTGGAGAGAGCTAACGTTTACATTTGGGATGGATGCTCAGGGATGAGGCTGAAACATATATCCTCCGTTCTCACGGCCTCAACTTGCAGAGCCAGAAACTTGAGCGTTACAGGCTTTGAGCGTGCTGACTCCTGACGATACGCTTGCGCAAGGGACTAGTATATGTATAATATAGTATATAATTTAATATATATATATGTATCAATACGCAGCTGATCCATACCATCTTATGAAGGTATCGTTTTAACAGCACTGATTCACCAAGAGCCTACTTTCAAGAAACCGAGCGCCTAGGAACTCGCATCCAGCCGATTGCCGATTGACACCGCGCCGGGTTAAGCTCGATGAAAGGGGTCATGGCGCTGGGCACGCGCTTCCATGGCAGGCGAATGCTTGCAAGGACCCCCGATGGCCTCACTCCTGCTCAATGAATGCACGCCATCACCTGAACTTACTGGAACTGGGATGCCACTTGGACCTGTCAGGATGCAACTGAAAGACATCAGGACCCTTGACCATTCAAACCTCAAAAAGAGAAGCACCACTGCAGAACCCCCAAACCACCCTAAACCCGCAAGCCCACCCCAAACCAACCCTAGATGCACCCCAAGCCAATTAAACCCCTGAAAACGCTGCGCCAAAAAAAAAAAAAACAACCTTCAACTTGCTAGGCAACGCCCGCGCCTGGACTGTGCAGTCGCCGGAACCGGCGCCGGACTTTCAGCTCGCCTTTGGCATCGCGGGAAAGGCCAGGCAACGCACATTTCGCGCCCAGAATTCCTGGCCTAAGCATGGATTTGGGTTGGTGTGCTAATGAAAGGAACCCCATAATGGGCGGTGCTGCTTGAATTCTTTCATCTTTCAATCGACCCCCGGCAACATCTACCCAATTCACTCTAGTGTCACCGAAGCCGTCGTAGCCTGGTCAATGCTGTCATCCGGCTTGTGACTAGTTCTTCCGATGTGCCTAAATACCAATCCGAACAATTACGCACAAAGGGACATCAACCACACACACAAATCATTGCATGTACGTGTCCTTTCTTCCCATGCTTCTTACTTGGACAGGTTGATCGTTTTGGCAAGGTTCGAGGAGTTAAGATGCAAATCAGTGCCCATCAAGTCAACCACCCCGTTCATGTGAACAGCTCCAAAACACGATGTTCAGCGTCGAGCTGGGCTCACGTCCACACAAGCTGTATGACCGCCTAGCATTGGAAGTCAAGCTTCCAGTGGCTTCCAGGTTTCAATCACACTGCGGCGCTTTGCAAACAAACAAATACCTGCCCACTAACATGTGCTTACAACCTCCTGGTAGCTCCGACAGGTTCCACCTTGGATACCCGCAGCTCCACAAGGGATCCCTTCCAACCACCAGCTAGCTCACAGGTTTTAGTCCTTGGATTCATCTATCGGGGTTCTAGGGGTACCTCCCCCATTCTTTCCAGGGATCCTTCTTTGCAGGAAACCATCAGGGGAACCAGCCGGTTTTTGAAAAGAACGATGGTTGGAAAGAATGGACAAGGAATCAACCCCTAGAGGGGTTCCATTTTGGATACCTATGTTTGACCCACGTGGCGCTAAGAGCAAACTGCCGCCTCTCTGTCGGTGTCGGAACTGAAGGTGGGATCTCCGTCAGCCTAGCGGACTGCTCCATGCCACGCTCTCACACAATGTTTCAAGTTACCCTCTTCCCAAAAGGGGGGAAGGGGGAGAAGGGAGAGGAGGAGGGGAGGGGAGCTGGCAACAGGATCTGCCAAAATCCTGGGCATTGGAAGGAACAAAGTAGATCTGAAGCGACACTCGTTGCTGCCCGCCTGGGCTCCGGTGTAGGAACCTTCTCGGACAGCCTGGGCACTTGCCAAGCCGTCATCTCTCGCATCCTCTTAACCATCCTTATCTATCCATCCAGGAACAATATATTTCTCATTTTGACAAACCCAAGTTGAACCATACTCATCAGACACAATCAAAACACGTCGAAACAACCAAACAGCACACAAATCCCAAGCAAATCGCCAGATAAGCAAGCAAGAATGCAAACAAAGCAAGACAAGCAAGCGGATAAAGCAATGAACACGGAGCCAGCAAAGCCAGCAAAGACCAGCAAGCGAACAAGCAAGCAAGCAAGCAAGCAGGCAGGCAGGCAGGCAGGCAGGCAGGCCGGCCGGCTGCAAGCACGCGCGATCAAGGCATAGCCATCCAACAATCAAGCAAGCAAGCAAGCAAATTAACGAACCATCCAGTAACCCAAACTATCAAACAATCAACCACGCCATGACGAAGTAAAGGAGAACATATTCCAACGATGAACAACCAATGAATGAAGAACTAAGCTAATGATTGAATGACTGACTGACTGACTGGCCTGGCTGACGGGCTGGCTGGCTGACGGAACGGATGAAAGAATAAACAAAGAAATGAGCTCAAATAAGTTGATGGTTGGTTGGTTGGTTGGTTGGTTGGTTGGTTGGTTGGATGGATGGATGGATGGATGGATGGATGGATGGATGGATGGATGGATGGATGGATGGATGGATGGATGGCTGCCTGGCTGGATGGCTGGATGGCTGGATGGGTGCATGGGTGGATGGATGGATGGATGGATGGATGGATGGCTGGCTGGCTGGATGGGTGGGTGGATGGGTGGACGGATGCAGGAATTACTGAATAAATGTGAATGAGTGAAATAATGAATGAATGAATGAATGAATGAATGAATGAATGAATGAATGAATGAATGAATGAATGAATGAATGAATGAATGAATGAATGAATAAATGAATGAATGAACGAACGAACGAACGAACGAACGAACGAACGAATGAATAAATCAACGAATGAATGAACGGATTAATGAATGAATGAATGAATGAATGAATGAATGAATTAATGAATGAATGAATGAATGAATGAATGAATGAATGAATGAATGAATGAATGAATGAATGAATGAATGAATGAATGAATGAATGAATAAATGAATGAATGAAAGAACGAATCAATGAATGAATGAATGAATGAATGAATGAATGAATGAATGAATGAATGAATGAATGAATGAATGAATGAATGAATGAATGAACGAATCAATGAATGGATGGATGGATGGATGGATGGACGGACGGACGAAGGAAGGAAGGAAGGCATGAATGAATGAATGAATGGACGAACAAATGCATGCATGCATGAATTGGTTGCTCCAAGCGATGCAAACAAGACAGGAACTCAATGATCCATCAAGCAATCAAGAGATCTACTAAGTAAGCCAGTCGAATTCGAACAGCCCATATCTTGCTTGCTGTTGACCCCCCTGCAAAAGTTCAACTTTTTGTGGGCTTAATGGAAAACCCCTTAATTTCCCCCAAAATAAAGTCTGGTCCAACCCAATAGCAATCAAGATATAGTCCAATTACGGCGATCAATCCACTAAAAAAGCCGACCAGCCAACAAACCAACCAGCCATCCCGACCAACCAACCAGGCGATCGATTAATACATTAGTCGCAAAATCAGTCAGCCCAACACAACTTTAGCCAATGAATCCAATCAATCCAATGAATCTGAACACTCCGATCAACCCAACCAATCCAACCAACCCAAGCAATGCAATAAATCCAATGAATCCAACAAACCCAATGCAATCAACGCAGTCAATCAAACAAAGATTCAGTCAGTCAGTCAGTCAGTCGGTCGGTCAGTCAGTCCGTCAGTCAGCCAACCAATCAACCAACCAACCAATCAATTGACCGATCCTTCAATTAAACAAGCAATCAATGAACAAAAAATGTAATTGATCAAATCAATGAATCAACGGATGTCAATCACTCACTCAATCCAATCCAATCCAATCCGATCCGATCCAATCCAATCCAATCCAATCCAATCCAACTCACTCCATGCAATCAATCAAAACAAATCAAATCAAATAATCAATCAATCAATCAATCAATCCATCCATCAATCCAATCCAATCCAATCCAATCCAATCCGATCCGATCCAATCCAATCCAATCCAATCCAATCCAACCCACTCCATGCAATCAATCAAAACAAATTAAATCAAATAATCAATCAATCAATCAATCAATCAATCAATCAATCAATCAATCCATCCATCAAGCCAATCCAATCCAATCCAATCCGATCCGATCCGATCCAATCCAATCAATCAAATCAATCAACTCAACTCAACTCAACTCAACTCCAATCCAATCCATCCATCCATCAAATCAACTCTTCGTTCTTCAGTCCCCACTCCAATCCATTAATGCATTAACAAAGTAATCCAACTCATCTCAAGTCAAGTCAAAGCAAATCAAGTCAAATTAGGTCAACCCAAATAAGTCCATCAACTGGTCAAAGCTATCAGTGTATCGGTCTGTCAATCAACCATCGCACATGTAAGCTTTCATACAACATGCGGCATGTAGGCGGCCTGAAAAATGACCGCCTGGAGTTTCACCTATCGGTGCGTTGGACGTCAAGCTGCTAGATCCCACTCACGCAACGCCTGCAAAGAAGCAGCTCCCCTCTTCTGGTCATTAACAGCAAAGTCAGTTGCCCGTTTCTTCCCGCCTGGTCTCTGCCGGTGGTGCCGGAACCGAAGGTGGAATCTCGGTCAACCTTAGGGCACAGTGCCAAAGTACGCATCTGTTCTGCACTTTGAACAGCCGCGCTTCACTCAAGAAGTAGCGAAGCCCTGTTGAAGACTTGCCTTCAAACAGGGAAAGTAATCGCGGATGTCTCTCGGGTTTTCTTAACCCCACCAACAACGGACAAACAAGCCACACCCAACTTCCTCTTAAGGGTCCTCCTGTTGCTTTGACCTGTATGTAATCTTTTGGGAGTGTTTTGGAGGGACACCGAAGGGAACACCTGCCATTTTAGGTCCCCCACAATACTTGCTGGTGCTCAGTGGGGATTCCCAGGGTCCCCTTACAGCAAAGCCACAAGGGATGTTTTGTTTCATTGGGGTGATTTCATTTTCTCATTCCCTACCCGTCGAACCAGCAAGAACAAACCACACACCCTCCTTCGCCGCTCCAAATCCAAGCCACGCTGTCATCATCGGCAACATCTCCAGTGCATCGACAGCGTCTTCTGCTTCCGGTTCCTTTTCGCGCCTCCAAAGGTGAGAAAACAAGGTGAACAAAAATGAGGACTTCACTTTATGGGGTTTCAATCTTCGGAAGGGTGTTCCGTTGGGTGTTCTTTTTTCATCTGCGAAAGAGTAGGGCGCCCGAGTTGAGATAACCTCAAACTGTGCCGAAGACCCAACTGTAGCTGGATTAAGGTCATTCCCATCTCCCATGCATCACAAAAGTGCACATTGAAGAATTCGCTGGTTCCAAGTCGGGCATGGAAGGAACGAAGCCAGACTGTCCGAAGCTGCCATGTGGCAAGAGCTCCAACTTGAACCACCAAAACCCCAGCTGTTGCCCCCGGCCCCAACCAGAAATCCTGCTGTCGACTCTCAAGCCGTCAGATCCTCTGCTCAAGGCGAACAACGCTTAAATGGAAACCCAACCACTCAACCATCTAAAACGCGAGAAAGCTCAGGAACCGGCTGGCCGGGCCCCAGTCACCAAGTTCAGTGCACCAAAAAATGAAAAAAAAAACACGGCCGAAGCGTCAAAATTTCTGCCGAGCGTCTGGAAGGACACGGAGAGCCTAAGGGATAGCTAAACCCCATCTCTCAAATGCCCTCTGAATTTCCATGGGAAAAAAGAATCGGCACCGTTTTTTGTTGAGTTTGGAGGGGAACCCTTACAAACAAAAAGAAAAGAACAAAAGGCAGCACTGGGCAACAAAGATCTTTAGCGAACCGAAGTTATACGAGGCAAAACGGTCAATATAGGACGCTACTCAATGTTGACCCAGTGAAAAAGGTCGAAAGCACTAGAATGGGGTGTGGGCTACCTTGAAGCCGAACAAAGCCATGATCATAAAAGGATGCTGTAGTCACCGTAGCTACTCTTGGTTGCTTTCTGCTCCCCTGCTAAAAGTTTAACTTTTAGTGGTTTGATGGGAAACCCATTAGTTGACCAAAAGTTAAAATCCTAACATCCAAACAAAATGCACCAAAGTATTCATATGTCTAGTTGGTGGTTCAACAGGCCTCAGGATCAGGACCTCAGCCCTCAATTTGTGTATCTCTGGCAATGCAACCGCGAGGCAACGAGGCAAGCGGTTCCCTTTTTGCTTCTTGGGTGTGTCGATTATATAAGCTCGCAGTTTTGGTTCTGATTTGTTCCAACGTCCGAATTGAACCTAGAACCCACGTATCAACATCATCAACACCAGCATGCTTTGCATGTCCGCTCTCAAATTCATAGGCTAAAACAGCAATCAAAGACCTGGGCATCAATTTTTGGGGAACCGCCGCTTTTGGTCAGATTGAAGGGGAATCCAAAGGCAAGCTGAAAGCCACCCCTTCCGGTTCTGGTTTTGTCCTTGCGTGGGCTAATGAGGTAAACACGTTAGCAGGACCTCCAAACTGGTGTTTTGGCAGGGCGCCGACCGAACTTCGCGATTTTTCACAATGGGGGCTTAGACAACCATGGTTTAAAGAAACCACAACCATGGCCTAGAGAATGAGTCATCACTTACTTTGTTGGTTTCTTTTCAGAACCACCCCAAGAAGGGACCCTCAAAAACAATCACACTTGCCACGTCGACAGCGCTCACCGCTGATGGCTGGAAATCGTTGTCAGCTTTCTCGATGAGCAAAACTCTGTTCAGATTCTGTTCTGATGCAATCCTCTGTCCCTATCTGTCCCTTCAACATCCGTTCTTGGGTGGCGTCCAGCCCTCAAAGCATCGAAGGAACTCATCAGAAGCCTCCAACGAAACAAGCCGAGATCGCATCCCAAGGTCTGGCTGGGACTCCTGAGTTTGAAGAGGGGACTCAACAGTCCGATGGAAGCTCTGGGAATATTTCGAAAGAAGGGACCCGCATCCCTTCCGCATCCCGAAGGGTACCTGGGCACCTCAGTCCAAACTTTGCCGCTGGCTCCCGGGAACACCTACCAAAACAACAAGCGAAGAGATTCATTGCAGATCCGGCGGAACCCAAGACGCCATCTGTTTTGGATGAAGGGGGTAAAGTTTAATAAGGGACCCTTTGGTGGACATCAGACTTCGGTGGGGATTCATGTCCAATCACTCTTGAGGTGGTTCCAACTCTGAAAATTCATGGCCATATCCCTTCGCGGTCTCCCCCTGTTTACCCGGTGAAATTCCCCGCTCTAAAAAGTCTCAGGCCGGGACTTGCTCTCGCTTCGGACAACCGTTGAGCGCCTATGGCGATCCAAAGCCACTGCTGACTAAGCGACTTGGGGCTCTCTTGGTGTTTGGGCGTGAAACTTGGGTGGATGATCTTAGTGGGGCACCTGAGTGTCCTTGTACTCTTGTTGTCATGCTTTGCTTTTGTGCGGAACTCATGAACCGTTGTTGCAATTGTTGTCTTCCCAGCTGGATTGGTTGGCTTCGTCATTGGGCTTGCGCAAGGCCAAGCCTTCAAGAGGACACACGACCACCACTGGGAGAACTCTGAAGACCTCCACACGTCATGGAACAAGTTCATGATAAGTTTGCTCGCCTTGTGAGACAGGGGGTGTAGTCAGAAGGAAACAGTATGATACGATCAAGAGTTTCTAGACTAGATGCCCCTATGTCCACATTCCTTGGTGGCAATCTGTCAGGATGTGGCGCCTTGTTTTCATAGTCTGAATGGTTTGGATGTGTCCCTTTCCTTTAGACCTTTCTGTGTCGCGTGGATACGAAATGAACGGTTGATTATTGATGGACTTGACTGGCTACGGTGTTGTGTATCCACAGAATCCGCGGCAAGATATTTGACATGGCCGCATGCTCAGACCAACCGGCATGGACAGCATTAAACTAGATTCCGGCTGCAAGCCAATCCCGTTCGGGCGGAAGGAGGTGGGAGCTGACATAATATTTATAGATGTGTATATATATATATACACAATATGATCCGGTCATTCAGAGTAGCCAACAGCCCATCGTGGTGTGCCTTTTGGTTTGACTTGCTGAGTCTCCACGGTGGAACAGCTTCATCACATGGCCAACATTCCCCATTTGTCCTGGTTGTCTCCCCTTCAACCGAGCCCAGGACCAAACTGTCACACCTTTTATCTCAGATGCCCAGTGGCCATGGGAAAAAAAACACAAAAAACAAACATTTTTCAGTTGGTTATATACAAGCTTCAAGGAATCGCTACCCTTGCCCCCAAAAAAGTCGGAAGACAGTCCACCGGGCCAGAGAGTCCTGGAGGATGCCTCGACCCCAATCTCCGCGCAAAGGAGATGGCTCTGGCTCTGTGAGTTGTGGCTTAGGTTTTCAGAGATGTTTTGTTGGTTGAGCTTTGTGGAGCTGTGCTTTGAAATGCTACACGGCGATGGCTAAGTTTCTGAAATCCTGCATGAGCTGAAGCTCATCCAGGGCACCTTGGCTTTCCCCGAAAACCGAAGAAACAAATACACCCGGACCAATCCAGGATCAACTGTCCGGCCCTGGCAGAAAAAGCTAAACAAAATCATTTTCAATTTTTGTTTTGAGTCGCAGATGCAACAATTCATCTTATCCAGACTCATGTCCAGATAACCCACCTTGTCAGACTGAAAGTTAGGACCGAGTCTTGATCCATACCCTCACGCCCAACTTGAGCTGACAGCCGAGTGGCGCTGGCTTCACAGCTGCAGACTGCCTGGCGTGTGAGCTCAGGCCTCCCACTGTGGTTTGCATTGCTCAGGTGTGGATTGGGGGTCCAACGCCCAAACCAAAGTTCAAACTAAGGCAAGGTCCTCTGTGAAAACCAACACCAAAAACATGATTTCTACTGCATGGCTCTTCTTCCGGCTTCTCTTTTCGCTTTTCTTTTGGCTTTTCCTTATGACACATGATTTCTATGGCATGGCCTTTCCTAGGGCTTTTCTGTTGGCTTTTCCTTTGGTGGTCTTTTGACGAACACAAGGGGAGCCGTTGCCAAATCCAAGGCTCAGCCATGGGATCGGTCTTAGCCCTCCGCTGAGCCAGCTGAGAAGCCCACGGGGGAAACTACAAACCGCTACAGGAGAAGATGTTCCATTAGGTATTGAACCACAATCACAAGGAAAGTGTTGACAGTCCTTGAAAAAACCAAGAAAACAACCATAAAACAAATATATATATATATATGTATATGTATTCCTTTCAGCAAATGGAAAGGGAGAATACAAACAAAGGAGAGCAGTTTCCATCAAATATAGGTATTGAACCACTTCACAAGGGAACTATTGAAAGTAGCGAAATCGTTTCCCTTTAAAACCCAAGGGGAACACCATAAACGGATATATTCTTAGTAGTGAAATCGATTCCCTTAAAAAAAGAGGGAATGAACAAATGTTCTTAAGCCAATGCAGGCAAGGTTCCGAAAATAACGCGCACTTGTTGTACGATCGAATCCGCCAATCGACGGCCGAATCAAAACAAGAGAACCCGCTGAAGCATGCAATTTGCCGACATTCGCACCGTGCCGAAGGGTGCCCTTTACAACCACAAAAACGGGGTACTTTAAAAATAAAAAATGCTTGTTTGCTAGGGTCTGCCTCGAGGAAAGGCGCTGAAACCACACTGGGCCGAATGATCGAATCAGCTACGCATGTTCGGCAGACAAGTGCAGCACCATACCTGGAGTCTCCTTCTGAGCCTTTAAACATGGTTGGTCATTACCCAAAATTATGGGGTTATGATCCCCTCTCCATGCAAACATGGGGTCATTACCCAAAATTAAGGGGTTATGACCCCCCTTTTCTAGGGGTCAGCAGGAGACTCCCTTTCAAGTTGGCTCCGCCGGCGTTTTTTTTTTTCCCCGTGGAGCCCACCGGGAAGAAGCCGGTCTATGACATGCTTGAGATGGTTTCGGGGACGGACCGGTGGCTGTGAAAGTTTGGGAACTTAAGCACCGGCGCGTGCACCAGCCTTGTATTGAATTCAATGTTACTATTACGGTCGTCTAGCTACGGGTGAGGCCAAGCAAGGACTTCTTGGCAGCTCGCAATATCAAATCGATTCAACCGCCGTATCAGCTGCGCCCTGCAAGGTACTCCACCAAAGTATTTCTTCAATACCTTCCGCTTCAGGCCAGCTCTGAAACTGGCGAGCTGGCAATTGTGACACATCGAAGGAAGGTACAAGGGTCCAGTAGCCGAATTACCTGCAGCTTGCAAACAGTTGCGGGTTGAACAAAAGGTCCTTGATGCATGCGGTGACCATTACAGAAACCACCAAACAAGATGACTTGTCACCACCAAATGGGAAAAGTTAGCCATGGGCACTTTGGTGCCAGGAATATTGAACAACCCCATGGGAACAGTCACCCATGGTCATTTTGGAGGAATATTGATATTGATCGACCCCCACTTGCTACAGGGCCACATTGACCAAGAACCAACGCACGCTCGGGCCTGGCTCTTGGACTGGTTTCTGACCTGAGAGACCCAGCGATCAGCCTACATGCGCGATGAAGCCGTAAGGTCCGCGTGCGACGTGCATTGGGAAGACCAAGCCTTTAACTAGGTCCTCCAGTAGAGAGGTTAGAATAAGGGTACCCTCTTTTTTTTTTCTGGTTTGTCTATTATTTAGTAGGGGAACCCTCCCCCCAAAAAAGGGCAACAAGGGCACTACTGGGGACCTAGTTAAGCTTTAGCCTGAGGAAGTGTACCTCTACAGATCCATTTGATCTAAGGCACATCAATTCGTCTACGCACAGCTCCGGGGACGACACCTGCGACTGCGTCCTTAGCTGGTACACTGCTCACAGCCAAAACAATCCCGTGCCATCAGGGCGATTGCCCCATCTCAAAAAAAAGGTCATTCCCTTGTATCAGTTACCCGCCCTCAAGCAAGGAACAAACCAACTTGACACCATTGCCAAGCCAGCCTGGTGTAAGGGAGAAGGGACCAAAGTGAACACACAACGCCGAACCGACCCCAAACCGACCCAAACCGACCAGGCCATGGGTCATAACCTATTATGCCTCCATTTTGGGGCGGATGAACACCCATGTACCACCTATTTTGATGTTGACCAGGGGTTGTGTGGGTTTTGACAACCACAGCCATAGTCAAGCCAAGCCAGGCAATGCCCCACATCCTTCCGAGGCGCTGCGAGACCTTCGAAGCGCTCCGCGACAGCTTCGAGGCGCCTCTGCGTGAGCTCCGCGACAGCTTGGAGGTGGTCCGCGAAACCGCCTCCAGCAGAACGGCTCCAGTGCTATTTTCTCTGGACGCACCAGTCGCTCACTCACTTGCTTGCTCGCTTCGTCTCAAAACCAAAAAGAGAGTATCCAAAACATGGAACTTCAACAGAAACACGGCTGGTGTAAATTCAAAAAACAAAACAAAAGCGGTTCCCAGCAGAACCCGTGGGTGGTCGGGGGTGGGACGGACGGGTGCTCGTTGCCCGGTAAGTTGTGGCTACCCGGCGGGATAGCCCGCTTTTTCTCGCCTGAGTACATGGGAAGAAGTTTTTTCTCACTTCCAACTTGATGTTACGACCCGCATCAAAAGTGGGTGAGACTCGTGCGAGCATCATAGCCGTCATACCGAGGCTGCCGCCTTCTCAGGCTTCTTGATCTCTCGCAATGGCGGCATCATCAAGAGGTCGGACTCCTCAGGTGCAATGGCGACTACAGGGTTCACATAAATCATGGTTGGTCGTGTCCCTTACTAACCTTCATCCCGGGTATTGATTGTGGGCATCGTTCTCGAACGCTGTTGAAAGGGAAACCAAGAGGAACACCACTACTCTAAGGGCCGCCAAAACCAACGCCAAGCTCAAGCTGCTATCAGGCCACAGCGCATATCCTTCAGGCGATTCCATGGAAGCTCCACAAGCCCTTGCGAAAAAAATGGTACTTGGTGGCTTCCATGTTCGCCGAGAGATCTGTTTGTTAAGTGAAATTTTGGAAGACTCGTATATCGAAAGGCTTTTCGAGCTTCGTTGTTCGGCGCTTCGGGGTAAAATCCTCAGCCGCGCAAAGAGTCCTTGAACCAGACTCCAACTTCTTGCATGCAGCCTAGATGTTGCCTTGCCTCGATCTTGACGCTCACTTAAGCAAACATCCAGTGGCAAGTGGTGAGCAATGGTCGCTGCATTGCTTTGGGCACGTCTGCTGTAAGCTGCTTTGCTATGCGTGTTGGAGGGTCCCTGTACAAATTCAAAACTGACCCTCGAATCGGGGTGAAGCTGCTTTGGGTTGTTGGTTTCCCACAAAAGCATAGACCTGAACCCTTAAACTACCCATAAAAAGGAATTCACCCCATTATGTGGGGCAATAACCATTCTTTGTCATGGAAGGTTGAGGGTCCAGGGAAAGCTCAACACAAGCGGGCGGTCCTCCTCAGAATCGAACTTCACCACCGGCACTTCATTCTCGCGGGCCTTTGCTTCCAGAATGGCTGCCTCAGGGAGTTATTTGACTGGGAGACGTGGGTACATAGGAATTCGGAGCTCAAACTTGTTGCCTGTCCTTTTAATTGCCCGAACCAAGAAACAGGGGTACCTGTTTCAAAAACGCAAAGCAGTCAGAGCCACCGAATTTTCTGACTAAAAGTATCAGATCACAAGGCTGGAAGGTCCCAATGCGTTTTTGTGTCTACCCTTTTGGTCGCAGAACTCTGGTTGCATGGACCACATGCTTCGCGCATTGAACACAGGTCTCTCTCGCACTCTCGAGAGAGCGTGAAAACAAAACCAAAGCGCCACAAATCAAGCTTTGCCAAACAACAGCACTTACGACACCCCGCAAATGTAGATGGCCGCAGTCAGGTTCTTACCTTTTCATGTGTTGCTTTCGTTTGATTTGCTACATGAACTCATTCCTCGCACGGGAACTTCCAAACCAACATGCCAGAAGTTCGCTGACGTGTGAGCAATGCTGAGGAAGCGCTGGCAAACAACTAACGGCCTTCTGGCGTGATGTTTGGAAGCTTTCGGCGGTGGAACAACTCCTTCACCAAGTTTGGAAGTGCAAGCCTCACCATGGGGGTTCCCAAGAATGAACTCTGCATGAATGGTTGAGGGAGAGCGCCAGGTCTCATCTAAGTCAAAAAACAACAATAGCACGCATGAGCGTGGCTGTCCCACTGCGCAACATGTTGGGTGGGCGGGGGGGGGTGCAATTGAAGGGACATGAAAGGGACGCCTTTACATTCCGTTGGCTTTTGCAGCACATTCTAGCTTCCCTGGGTTGGCAATTTGTGCAGGATCGCGAAATTTCACATTATTGCTGGAGGTCGACAAGGTGCTGCCTTGGGCGATGAACGTAGCCATTTGGCGCAATGGGGTCAAAGTCAACACACGCGCATATACACAACCACACACACTCACACCCACTCCACACCCATGCTGCCTCCCCCCTTCCCGGCGTGCCTCGCGCACGTCGCATTCCTGAGCAGGGATCTCAGCCGGTAGACACTGCGGAAGGCAGAATCCTCGCTTGGGTTCCCCGTGAAGTCCCGGAAGTAAATCATGTGCGTTTTGCATCTCGGCGCGGCTTACGAAGCCTAAGGCTCCCATGTGTAAAAACAGGCTCACTTCCTGAAAGGAAAACATGAAAACCAATCCTGCGAGTCGCTGGCAAACATTCACAGTGCGAACTTGTTCACTGGTGAGAAACTTCAACGCTCAGCATGCTCCGCAGGTTTGCGGAGTTCCCTGAGAAAATCTCCAGCTTTCCACTTGGACCCGCCCTTCTGTGAGGCCATTGCCAGAGGCAGCGCAAAGGAAACCCTGACGATCCTACGACCTCCGCAGTCTGATATAAATCAACTGCCCTGTGGTCATGGAAAAAAGAAGGACGCCCTTGGGTTTTGCCAAAGCAAAACCCTGCAACACGAAGAAACACAGACACACAAACAAGAAACAAAGAACAAGATTCACTCAGCGACAAACCCCAAACCACTGGACCACCACAGGGACACCGAGACAGGACACCACCAGGTTTCCAGGTGATAGGCCATTAAACCCCATAGATGGGCGCTAGGAACAAACAAATGAGCAAGCAAGCAAACAAGCAAGCACGCAAACGGCAACAACTCACGTCCTTCCGGCATTGGCCAAACAAGTAACCAAACCTGTTCATTTATAGCACTCAAAGGGTGCAAATTCCAAGTGACTCAAGTCCGAGTCCCAAAACTCAGGGAGTGAGTGGAGGTTCCTCTAAGGGAAGGTATCCCCTGTCTTTGGCGAATAGTGGGTGTTTTTAAACAGGTGGCAAGCCAGCTAACTTGCCCGAACCTCCAAGTCTGCGTGCTGGAACTCAGGCAGCGAGACAAACGTTGGTGGCGAAATCTGCTCCCCTGCCAAAAGTTTTAACTCTTCATCGTTTTAATGGAAAACCCACTAGTTGGCAATAGGTTAAAGTCCTAACATCCAAGCAACATGCAAAGAAATGCCTGCTCTGTATGCTTCGCCAAAGGCATCGAACTGTGCCAAAGGCAACCCAACCATGAGCAGGTAGCGCGTTATCTTTGGGGGTCGAGAAGGGAACTCAGTTGAAACCTCCCTCAAAGAAACAAAAAAGGCAAACACATCAGCAAGGACGTCCGCCCTTTCGAAGCCCCGCCGTTCGCCCGCCTCTTTGGCCACAAGGGTCGCTCTCCGGAGGGGCGCCGGCAGCTTCAGAGTTGCCTCCTGCTGAATTCAATCGCCACGAGCGGATCATGCGGAAGGAGTTGAGCACGCAGGAATGCGTAAGCAATGAGTATATATATATATATATATTTCTATATGGTACCCCCCACCCCTGGAATACTCAGGTTTTTGGCCATAAATTGACATGTTGGCTGTAAAAATGCATGCAAGACACACGTTCCAGCTTCTAAAATGAGGCTCTAAAAATGCACTCCTTTTTAGACTGAAATTCTAGCATCGGTACTTAGTGCAATCCAGGATGTGCTAGCACATCCTGGATTACTCTAAGCACATATTTGGAGAATTTCAGAAAGAGTTGTTTGTCAGAGAATCTTCAATCTCCCATCCAGATCCTGGATTGCCTTAAGTGCGGATTTGAAGAATCCAAAAGGCAGACCGGGAGTGCATGTTGTCAGAAAGGAAAAAGGCAATGCCAAGGCACCCAGGAAAGACAAACTCTGAAAACCACCAACCCACAGAAACCACACAATGATTGAAACTTAATGCAGAAGAAAAAAAAACGCCGCAACCGGGCGCCGGCGGAAACTCCGTCTTTCCCCCGCTGGTCGCGTGGCTCGGATGCCTCGTGCTGCTGCTCCACCGTGGCCGCGGGCTTCAGCTGCACAGCGAAGCGCGCGGAGCCCCGGAGGTTGGCCTCGCGGCGACGCGGCGCGTTTGGATCCGCGCGGAACCCGGCGAGTCCGCGCTTGGCTCGGCGGGAGGGTACCTGGTGTCAGACTAGGTGCTCCAGCAGAGAGGTTAGAATAAGGGTACCAACTTTTTTCTGTAGTCTATTTTAGTAGGGGAACCCTCCCCCGAAAAGACTAAAAGGGCACTACTGGGGGCCCTAGCAGAAGAAAATGGGGAAGGAAGCAAAGGGCTTCATTTCAAGCACCTGAAGGGTGGAAAAACACGGACTTTGTGGAACAAGGGAAACTGAATATTTACCCAAAATCCAATCATGAAACCTGGAAGGGGTCCCGTTCTATCTCTGATTTTTGGAGGGCAGCAATCCTTGTAGGACCATCCACACATTCTCTGGAGAGTTCAAAGCAATTCGACCAACCTCCATGTGGGCCATTTGGCAAAGGGTACGACGGCAGTACCCGACAGTAAATCTGCGCCGCATATTCGACCCCCTGGCTTTCAGTTGGTGAACAGTCCAAACACCCGCCTGCCAGTAGCGATCGGTTGAAAGACTAGTTCGCTACAAACAGCACTTGCAACACCGAAATACACAATCAACCCAAAGGCATAGGTGTTCTTTTAGAGGAAATAGATAGCCCTGGTAGATGATTCAACCACCAGGTAAACTAGGGCCATTAAATTTTCTACCAAAACAACCAAAAAGGAAACCCATGCCCAAAGACGTTAGCCAAACAAAATGGTTTTCTCTGGAAGCCTCCCGGCTGTATGACAGCCTAAAGCTTGCTCTTTCGCCGGGACACGCGCTTTCGCGCTTTCCTGTTTGGGTTCGCATGTGTCTCTGTGTGAGCAAACGACGGCTCACAACCGTTGTGCGGGGCAAGTTTTGCTTGAAACATGCTATTTCGTCAGCTTTCTGTCACCAACCTCCTGGCAGTCTGTGCTTTGCCGTAGCTTTGCACAAAGCCTCCATTGCACTCGGGGTCTTCTGATGGAATAATTAAGACATCCCAGAGTCTGGTGCCGACATGCATGCCTATATCCGGAAATTGCCTCGCATGCGATTGTCCAACCAGTTTCAAGAACCCGCACAGGGGTTCCTGGACCATCTCCTTCGGTGACCACGTGCGCAGGTACCTTCGTGTTTGAGAGCGAACGTCAAACCTCGAAGCCCGGAACTGCCGTCGGGCCTGCGACGCCACCTGGGCTGGAGCATGAAACATAGCAGATTTGGAGTGAA
Source organism: Effrenium voratum (assembly GCA_963377175.1). NCBI lineage: Eukaryota > Dinophyceae > Suessiales > Symbiodiniaceae > Effrenium > Effrenium voratum. The sequence continues at coordinate 481,455 of CAUJNA010002446.1, read as the reverse complement.
GGCCGCTGTGAGTCTTGCTTCGACATCAAACTACCGACCTTTTTTTAGAAAAGTTAGCGCATCAGAAAGGACCTTGAGTTGAACGCCTCGGAATGGCAGTTGTGTCTGGCCACCGGCGAACCTCAAGACTCAAGGCAGATTCCCAGAAGCAGTTCGGCGCTGGACTTGCGCCAACCAGATCTCCAAGAAGCCTGTGAACCCAAAAAATGTCTAAACTACCCCTCAGGGCAATTTCAAGTGCAACCCGAAAAGGGGACCATTGGGCCCGTTTTGTTTTGTGGGCCAGTGGGCCACTCCTTTTTGGGTGGCTGTTTCCTCAGGAACGCTGGCCTTTCAAAATCCATGTTACATGCGCAGAACAGTTGGGGGACTGATAACTAGGTCCTCCAGTAGAGAGGTTAGAATAAGGGTACCAACTTCTTTCTGTCTATTTTGGTAGGGAAACCCTCCCCCAAAAAACGGGTGATACTGTGGATGGGCGAAATCCATTTCGCACCACCCAAGAAACCCTGCAAGGATGATCCCCCTGTAAATACCAACAAACCATGCCCTCCTATGGTTTCAAAGTGGTGCGAAACGGATTTCGTCCCTCCGGGGGGACCTAGATACCGTGGACACCCGCCCGTGTTCGCCCATCCAGCGCCAAGCAGCTGGAAACCTCGGGGGCGCTGCAACCGGCCAGGCGCTTCTCTGGGGACACCCCGGTAGAATGATCCGACGTTGAGCATAACTGACACAGAAGTTCACCTGGAACAAGAGTAACACACACAGAAGTTGACCTGGAATGACAGAATAACAGTAGCACTCAAGGGGAAGTCACAACTGGGAGAGGCAGGGATGCTTTCGATGGACCACATGCAAAGCAGCTGTCCGTGGCATATGGACCGTCAGGAGCTAAGGCCAAGGCTGCCTACAGCCGCCAGCATCTTGCACTACATGCATTTCTCCGCGTGTAAGCGACTTTTTATTCGGACACGATGCAGGTAAGAACATGCCCAAAGAAGCAAAGAAACGGACCAACAGGACAGGCGACAGGCGTAGTCTTGCTTTTCACGAATCCTCTTGATGTCCCGACCACTTTGTCAGGAGGCTTGTCCTTGGCGATGGGGCTGTCATGGAGACTTCTCTCCAGTGCGAGGGCCAAGTTGAAGCTCCCCGGCAGACCTCGGAGCAGATGATGGAAACCTTGACCGACCCTGGAAAAAAAGTATTTCCAATAGTGATGGATTCCCTTTGAAACCAACAATTCACAAAAAAAAACATGTTCTGAAGCAAATGGAAGTTGAGGGTAACCGTCGGACAACCTTAAGGATACATTTTCTCTCCAGGTGTGGTCTTGATTCTCGGAGCAACCCTCCATTTTGGCTGAGACGGCTAAACGAGCAGACCATACCAAATACTCCTGCAGTGAAAAAACCTGAGTCGAATAAATAAACATGTCTCTCCTCGGAATCCGAACCGAACTTGAGGAGGTAGCCACGCCAAGACTGCGATCCGAAAAGCAAAGCGACCGCGCCATACTTCCCCGGGTCTAAGCCAATTCTGAGGCCATGAAGCAGTAAATTCAGGTTGATTCTGAAGGCTAGCGTAGAGCAACACATGGACACTTAGAAAGCTAGCTGGCCGGCTGGGCAGTCGGCCAGTGGATTGTGCTAAGCGTGTGCGGGTCTCGCACCCCTTGGAGAATCAACAGCTCCCCCCCAACATCCCGCCCAACCCTCCCGTCCACCCTCCCCCACCCCACCCAACCCCAACCCTCACCCCCCCCCCCCCACCCCACCCACCCCCCTGCCCCGCCCCCCACCCCCCACCTCCTCACCCGCCCTCCTTCCAAGCCGCGCGCGCGCTGCGGCGCGGAAGCGGGGCGCCGGTGCTTCAGCGCCTCAGCTGCCCAGCGGTCCTCGAAGGGTGCCAGGGCCTCGGCACCTGGCGAGTGACAGTGATGGACAGATTTCTGTGGCGGGGGAAGTACTCAGTTGGCTCTCAGAATGAGAACTAGAGTCTGACCCCGAAAAAAAAATATTATATATATATATATATATATCCAAGATTTGGTTTCGTTTAGGTTCATTCCCGTTCGACGTTCGGGGGGGTCCTGGTTTGGACTATTTTTTGGGGGCTTGAAGCGGCATCGGAAACAACTCATTGGGATTTGCTTGTTGGTTCTCAGCAGAATGAGAAATGGAATGACCCCCAAAAAACCATTTCGGGAATCCCCAAAACCGAATCATTCCCAAACCCTGGGTCATTTGAGTACGGGTCAACATTAAACCACCGGAAAGCCGTACTTCGATACACAGCCATTAACCCAGAACAAGTGGATCGGCTTAGAAAACACTAAAATGGCCCAAAGCTCAACTGGTGACTCAGGTGTAAGAACGAAAGGGGAGGTGAGTGTAGCTGAAGCACCAGAACCAGGGTAATTGCCGCAATTCTGGTGCCTTCAAACCAACCCCAAAAAGCTACGGATTTAGTCTCCACCCTCCAAAAATGGGGCGACCCCTTCCGTAATGACCCCAAAAGTGAAAAAGGGTGCCACTGAAGAGGACCCACTCTGAAGGGAGTCGGCAGCCACTCTGCGCAAGCGGTCCGCTCAAGAAAGTCAAAGTTTTTGTGTTCAACTAATACAATGTCAGGCGCTAACGTTCTGTTGTTGGCTCACGTGTATCACTCGCAATCCTTGAGAATGCAAAACTGTACTCCAGGTACATTAACCTGGCGCAGCTGTTATCATTTTTCCCACGAATGATTGCCGCAAGCCTATAATTATATGGTGCGGCCAATGTGTGTGTTTTTCTATCCCACCCAACGATGCTGTTGTTTTCAAGCATGTGGACAATGCACACCTACAACTGCCCACGCCCACGTCTCAAATGATGATACTTTACATGATGGGCATCACATATCGAGTAATTCTGCCAGTGATCACTGAGAAAACCACATCCTGCTCTCAGAATCTGGTGTACTTCATATTCCCCAGTTGACTCAAGGCCGTCTTGAAATCAACCGAAGTCACTGAAATTCCCCTGCCAGGTCCCTCGACCCGCCCCAGTGGCCCGGTGGCCCGTCCTGCGACCTTAGCTTCCCGCGGGCGACTGCAACTTCAGCGCTAAGTATGACCTCCTGGTTTTGGGGGGGGAATTTGAGTGGGCCCACGCATATCCTCAAACCAACAATGGACTCCTCAAGAAAGTGTAGCACTTTATGAGTCCCAATGTAGCTTATACCAACCCTTCACCAAGCCTTGTCCAGTGCACCGAGCAAACGACATTGCAAGTCCGCGGTGCTTCGACGACAGCCTTTCTCTGACAGCGTTTCCAAAACATGCGGTTGGAACAACCGGCGTTTAGCAGGGCAGTGGCGGCCCAAATCAAAACACGATCCCTCGGTTTTTTCTTCGAGCTCTCACGATGAAGATAATAAAGACAATGACACTAGAATCATAATAACAATAGTAACGATCTGCAGAAGATAGTAAATATGGGCTGCCCTCAGATCCCCCGCTAAAAGTTTAACTGTTAGTTGGTCAAATGGAAACTGCCACTAAACACTAAAAGGCCAAAAAGCTAAGCAGGGGATGGCTGTGAGCCACGAAGTAATAATAACAATAATAGTGAGTATCTGCTTCTTGCTCTGCAACCAGTAATCCGCCGACCCCATGCCTGGTCCAGAATGGACCATGCTTTCGGCATGGGAGCGGTGTGTTCTGTGTTGCTTTTGTTGATATGCTTTCTATAAGTTTAATGTGAATATGATTATGTAGATATATATATATATATAACCTATATGTCCCTTGGGGCGGCCCTTGGGGCTGGTTTCTACGTCGGCTGGATTTCTGGATTTCTGGATTTCTGGATCTCTGGATTTCTGGATTTCAGGAATTCTGGATTTCCCCACCCCTCCCCCCCCCTCCCCCACCTCCCCCCCCCCAGTCCTTCCGTAGTCTTCCGTAGTGTTCCGGCTTCTTCCCGTAGTCTTCCGTAGTCTTCCGGCTTCTTCCAGTAATCTTTCGTAATCTTTCGGCTTCTTCCCGTAATCTTCCGTAGTCTTCCGGCTTCTTCCCGTAGTCTTCCGTGGTCTTCCGCCTTCTTCCCGTAATCTTCCGTAATCTTTCGGCTTCTTCCAGTAGTCTTCCGTAGTCTTCCGTAGTCTTCCGGCTTCTTCCCGTAGTCTTCCGTAGTCTTCCGTAGTCTTCCAGCTTCTTCCCGTAGTCTTCCGAAATCTTTCAAGCTTCTTCCCGTAAATTTCCGCAATCTTTCCGGCTTCTTCTCCTAGTCTTCCGATACTGTTTCGGGACCAAACAACGCGCGTGTCCTGTGCTTTCGGGCTTCTTCCCTAGGCTTCGGGTAGTCTTCCCCCACCCCTCCGCCCCCCCCTGTGTCTGTCTATGTCTGTCTACGTATCTGCATCTGTCTTCGTGTCCGCGAAGACCCCCCCTGCCCCTGCGTGTCTGTCTGTGTCTCTTTGTGTCTGTCTGGGTCTGTCTGCGTCTGTCTTCGTGTCCGCGAAGACCCCTTGCGTGTCTGTCTCTGTCTCTTTGTGTCTGTCTGTGTCTGTCTGTGTCTGTCTACGTATCTGCGTCTTTCTTCGTGTCCCCCCCCCCGCGTGTCTGTCTGTGTACTTGTGTCTGTCTGGCTCTGTCTGCGTCTGCCTGCGCATCTGCGTCTGTCTTCGTGTCCGCGAAGACCCTCCCCCCGCGCTGCGTGTCTGTCTGCGTGTCTTTGTGTCTGTCTGTGTCTGTCTACATATCGCGTGCTTTCTCTCGTCCCGGGCCGAAATTCTAAGGTGTGTGGGGGCGGCGGAACCAGGCCGCAGGCCATTAAATAGCAGTAGTCGTGTAATAGCGATAAATCACGGTGATCAAATTATCACACCCTTAGAATAACAATAACAATATAACAATAATCGGTAAGGATCTGCTTTTTGGTCAGCCAGGCCACCAAAGCTGACTTGTACTCGACCTGGGCCTGGCGGGTCGGCTCGAAAGAAGGAACTTCAGCTTGCCACTTGATGGTTTCAAGGTCACTTACGGCGGCAAAGACAGAACTGGCTAGCACATGCCTTCGCTTTTGGGGGAAGCGTCTTTATTGATACTGTGGATGGACGAAATCCTGCACCACTTTCAAACCATGGGAAACCATTGTCTGTTGGTATTTGCAGGGCAATCATCATTCCAGGGTTTCTCAGGTTGGACAGAATCCTCAGTATAACGAAGACACCTACAAAGAAGTCAATCGTTTGCACGTGAGGCTGGTCAAGTATTTCTTGGTTGAGATTTCAGGATAAACTCACAAATGGACAGGGTGCCATCAGCCCTCCTCCAGTGTTATGAGTCTTGATGTCCAGGATGGGGACCCCGGAAACATCCACAAAAACGGGAACAGGCCCAACAGCATGAGCCGTGCTTCGGATCGTCGCACTGTCAACTCCACTGACTGGAAGACCTATAAGTGGTCTTATTCACCCAGGTTACGCAGCCACTTTCCAAGTTAGCCGACACCCAAGTACTGTAACACTAAACTCGCGCAAATCGGATGCTGAAAGGCATGAAATGAAAACGAGGAAACTTTGAGGTGTCCGGTGCAGACGAGTGGCGTGTGATTTTGTGTGCGGAGTTTGAGTTCCAAGGGCCAAAACTCGACAAAGTGACCCGAAAGCTTTGCTTCACAACACTACTTCCTCTACCAGTCAATATCCCGGGACTTGAAACCAAAAAGGGCATTCTGCCACTCCATTGTCTTGCTGGTTCTCAGTGAATGCCGCGTGTTGAGAATGAAGGGGCCTTCCCTCATTCCCGTGTTGAGAACCAACAAGGTGTAGTGAATCCTTAAGGGTAGAGGGTCCGGGCAGCTCCCTGTGCTCTGTCCATTTAGCCCAGCAAGAGTGATTCAAAGACCGGCATGTGCACCTCCAGTGATCCTTCGCAGCTCTATCTGGTTGAACGGCCATTGGACCCAACAGGAAAGCCCCTTGTTTTCGTGCATTCCTTGTGGGAAAACCACTGTTTTCATGACGCATAGTATTCCTTTTACACACCTTGATAACCACGACCTGCGTACGAGAGCGTCCGATGGAATTGAACCACACCTTGCAAAATACTCGATGCTGCATGGGGCAACCCATCCAGCTGGGTTGACCCGCTGCACGACCAGGGTTACACTTTCATGCATTTGGTGTACGTTGGGCGTAAGCCAAAAAGTCTTAAGTCGCACACATCAAATGACCCCGAATGACAAAGGTGTGTCTTTTTTAGGGGGCCTCTCAACATGGGTGGCCTCCCTTTAAAACCCACAACAAAGGCCTTGAGGACTCCATGTGCCAATGAACTGCAGTCTAAAGCAGGCACCTTGTAGTTCGGATGGTTGGGGCAATTCCAGTGGTGCAAACCTCAGCTCAACAATTTCAACGAACCAACGCTGCAAAGACATCCGATTAGCCTAGTAAGAACTGGGATCATCTTTGATAAAACCACATGCATATACTGATACTGACTAGGTCCTCCAGTAGAGAGGATGGAATAAGGGTCCCCCATTTCTGTTGTCTATTTTAGCAGGGGAACCCTCCCCCAAAAACGGGTAAAAAGGCACTACTGGGGGACCTAGCTGATGCTGATGTCTGTCAATTCGGCTAAAGCGCCTCGTTTGGGCAGCGGAGTGAGTTCTCTTTTGGCCCAACGCGGAAGTGAAAATGATATAGTATTTTCTCCAGGCTCCAATCACTTGACACAGTGTGGTCGCCAACGTGGTATTGTCTCCAGGTGCGAGCAACTTGACATGAGTCACAATCAAAACCTGGTACACAAATGGTGAACCCAGAACCATGTGAAGAATTAGAAAGGCGGCCGCAACTATTTGCGGTTGGGACTGCCCCTTACTATCCTTCATCTACCCGGGTTTTGATTGTGGCTCACATGGTGGCGCGATCAAACACTTGACATGGTTTGGGTGACGGATATTCGAATCCAAGAGGATTTGGCCTCGTGTTGGCCTCTGTGCAAGTTGAGTGCCTGACAAACAACAATTAAAGGCGGGTTCCCAAAGGGAAACTCATGTCCTATAACATGAGGTTAACAGCATCACATATGGCTATTGGTCAAAACCCTGTACCCCCAGTGAACATTCCAACCCTCACTAAAATAGACTAAAATGGGTGGTGCACCTACCCCGAAATGGAGCCAGTGGTTTTGACCCACAGCCATATGCCACAGGACTTTGGTGCTCTGGGTTTCCGTTGCCGATCGCCTGCCCTCAAATTGTCTCAAGTCCATGTGGGCAGCGGGCAGCCACTTGACTGCAGGTCATACTCTGGATGCATCTTTATATCCTTTGGATTTGTTGATCCGCAGGGTTTAACCAGATCAGCCTTGTCAAAAACGAGCGTCTGGGTGAGCTCAGTAGGAGAAAAACACGCCTCTAAAGATGATGGGCCTTCAACAGGTTTCTTTGTTTATGTGTGCAAATGCGCGAAGTTGAAACTAGGTCCTCCAGTAGAGAGGTTAGAATAAGGGTACCCCTTTTTTTCTGTAGTCTATTTTAGTAGGGGAACACTACTGGGGGACCTAGGAAATATACGGACCCTCGTCACTTTGAGGCAGCCAGCTAGCACAGACATGCCGAAAGATTTTGCGCATGAGATCGGGCGGTAGCCACACGAAGGCAACATGCAACACATGCTCCAAGGATCTGTCCGGAACAGCTCTGGACATGTCTTGATGACATCCTTCCATTTGCAGAAGTCTCATGGAAAAGCATATTTTCCAGAGTGATAGATTCTCTTGAAAACAAACAGGGGAACACAATTTTAAACTTAAGCAACTGGAAGCATCTACAAGACCGTTTCCGGCAAAACCACGCCACTTCCGGCAAGTTCCATGCATCCAAGATGCCCATTGCCCCGTTCACGCAACCCACGTTGCAGAGGGACAAGTCGTCCTCTCTATCAGCCTGACAGGGCACCAAAGGTCTGCGTGTGAAATCTGCAGCAGGACAAGTCCAGCCCCTACATGAGCTGACGTCCCATTCATCGGCCTGAGTTCTCTTGCAGTCCCGAAACCAGGAGTCAACTTTTCTTGCCATTTTGGGAAGACCCCACATGGCCATGGGTCAAAATCCAAATCGTACCCCCAGTGAACATCCCAAGCCAAGCACGAAAATAGGAAGCCTAACATGGGTGGTGCACCGAAAACCCCAAATGGGATCCCCCCCAATCCCCACTAAAATAGGTTTTAAAATGGGTGGTGAATTCACCCAATCCCAACCAAAATGGGATCCCACGGTTTTGACCACCACAGCCACATTGACACGCCCACCGAAAGCCCACATGTCACCCGCTGGCATCTGGGCCTCCTGTAGATGATGCCTTAGGCGCCAAACGGACGTGAGGACAGGTTGCGAATGTGCTAGACACAGATCTTCACAAAGAGCCTGGGGTTCTTGCACAAGCATGAGTTCCTGGTCTGAACGGTTCCTCCCCATGGAACTTTCTCTTTCTTCCAAATGTGCCAATGCGTAGCATGTCTTGAGCTCATCGCCACGGGGATGATGTTTTCCAAGCGAGAGCAGGCCAAAAGCAACAAGAAAGTGAACACAAGTTGGTCTTGGAAGATCTGATTTCCAGCATAGTTGTAAGGACAGAACTGTTTTTGCACTTGCGGGTCTCTCATTTCAATAAATGATGTCTCGAAACACGAGACAAACAAATGTCATCCCTTGGCAAGGCACCCAAACAAAACCTTTTTCCTGAAGATTCCAATGCCGAGGAATTCCTAGGCGTTCTGGTTCTCGAGGCGTTTTAGGCGTTTAGGCGTGTTGCATGTTTTTGCGCTTTTCTGCGGGCGTTTGCCAACAGCGTTTCTTTTTTTTGCCCCTTTTTTGAACTCGGAAGATTCAACGGCAAACATCAGATGGGCCGACCACCTCACCCATGTCGAGCCGACCCTCGGAGCTTCACGTCAAGCTGCGGCACGTAGTTGGGGCGTTGTATCACCTGACCGCCGAACGAACCGCTCGCGGCTGCGACTCGAACTGATCTTTGACCGAGGCGACTCGGGGGGGTCTCCGAGGTCAGCTGCTCCCTGGCCCGAGGCAAATGCACCGCTCCCAACTTGGGCGTTTTTTTCCTCTGCTGCACCGCTCCGGGCGGCTGTCCTCTGCGACTCGAACTGATCTTTGAGCAAGGCTTGGGTTTTCTTCCTCTGCTCCCTAAAAGGCATATGCACCGCTCTGTTGAGTCTTGCCCGACGAGATAAGGGATCTGCTGCCGGAGCACAGCAGCTCTTTGACAGATACAAATGCCCGCAACTAGCCCTAGCAATCAGTACCTCAGCGCTAGCGTGCCTGAAACACCCTTGTTTGCCTGCAAGTTCCAAAAGAAGCCCACCACTAGTAACGATGGACTCCTCCTAGGCGTGCCCTTTTTGGAGACCCCCAAATCTGCGGCTGGAAAGGGAAAGCAAGAGGAGAACCACCCAATTTAGGGGGATCCCCTAAAAAAGGCAGGATATACACCCGCCTGGAGATTTCCGACCTCCCCAAAAAACGACCCAAACAAACAAACAAACCACCGGGCTGTTTTTCTCAGGAGACTTCCGACTTCTCCCCCCCCCAAAAAAAAAAAAACGGCCCCACAAATCGGAGAGGCGTTGGCGGGTTGCCGGACCCCGGGCCTTCATGCTCTCGGGATCGAAATCCGGGGGACCCCGGAGGAAGCTCGCCAAGGTCTCCATGAGGTTCTTCGCCATGGCCAGCAGACTGGGCGAAGGCGTTGGCGCGAGGCTCCCGATCGGCAGATCCGTGCCAGGTGGGCCTTCCTAGAGTCTCCTTCTGACCCCTAGAAAAAGGTACCAAAAAAAAAAACTACCTGGAGGTACCTAGAAAAAGGAGTCATAACGGGTCCCTTAATTTTTGGGAATGACCAACCATTTTGAAAGGGTCATGGGGAGGGTACGGTGCCCCTTTGTAGATGGTGTTTAAAGGGAAATTCAAAGGGACACCCGCCATTTTCGGGGCTCCCCGCCAAAAAAAACACCGTCCAAGTGGAGTTTGTGGATCCCATGGCTCACGTCCAAACTGGTCACTCGAATGTGTCTTTTGTAGACCCCTCAAATGGTGAGGTTTGGTGTCCGATGTCTCTCCCAACGGGGTCATGGAAGTGGGTTTGTCTCAAAATACGGCTCACAAATTATGGGCGGCTTCCCTTAGGGAAACCAACTCCAAAGACGAGCCGCTCAAATGGTCCCGAAAAGTGTTCAGGAACTGCGAGAATCAATTCCAAGGGCGTGCTGGAGACAATGGGCATTTGGGATTGAGCCATGGAAGTAGACTTCCCTTCACGTTCTATGATTGCACAAAGGCTGTTGCCGCCACTAGTGACAACCCTTGCAGCTCAACATATTGCGGGGCAAATGCCATGCGTGCTAGCGTTACCGACGCCGAGAAAGTTACGTGAGAAAAGCAACAACTAGGGTCCAGAATGCTTCCCAAGAAAAGTTGACAAGCGTGCGCGGACAGTCGCAAAGCTACTGGCTCATGCCAAATAACGACCCCTCTGCAAACAGAGATTCCACTTTTTCTGGGTCCAATAAGGACAAATCCACAAAGTGTCCACCACAAAGTCAAGTTCCAAAGACTTCCAAAGATCCCTTCCCAAATGGGCCATGATTCAATTGGGAAGCCATAAGGTCCTAGACCATCTTCCTGCAAGAATGGACCCATTGGGAAACCATAGAAAGCCGCAGGAAACCACTGACCGAACTCCGCTGTGCGCCGCATGCAATCCCAGGCGCTGGACCGGTAATGTCGCGTGCGCCTGTGGCAAACTCGAGCAGTTTAACGCCTCGTCCCAAGGGAGAACTAAATTCATGTTGCTCAACCAGTGGTTCAAACATGTTCCACACAAACAAAGAATTAGAGTCTCAAACATGTTTCGTTCATAGTGTTGTGTCGAGACAAACATAAGGTTGAACCTGGTGTTCGCAACTTCAGAATCCCCGAAAAAACCGGCAAGCCGGGCCCGCACGGCGCAGATGTCCGCGCGGGTGATCTGGTGATTGTAGTACTCCGCGAGGCTGGCTTCGTTGGCCAGCGCCACGGAGATCGACGCATCTGTGGCCTCAGTGACTCGTTGACTTGTGCCGTGGATCTGCGAACGGCTCGGAATGATGCCGAGTCACTCGGCTGGTATTCATATGTAGCACCCAATGGATGACGTTGACATTTTGGTGCCGTGGATTCATCCGAACGGTTGGGAAGGATGCCCACTTGGCTGCTATGCATATTTAGCACCCAATGGATGAAGGAAAACAAAGCCGAGCAATGTGCCTATAGCTTGGAAGACGGAAGACCCCTCATGCGGGATGAAATGAGCAACACGCGCCAAAATTGCAACCGCAACCCTGCAAGTTTGCAAGGGTTCCAGCTGATGTACGTCTACCCCACTTGTTTCAATCGCAGCTTGTTGAAGTGTTGCTCATAACACCACGAGCAAGCACACGAGCAAGCACATCGGCTGCTTGTTCCTTTGCTTGTTGCCTTCTGCAGTCTCCCGTCTTTCGTGTTCCCTAGCCTTTTGCGCCATAGGCCTTAATGTTACCCCGGATTAATAAACCCCTGGTTGATTAAAAGGGGGGTGTCCCCTTTTATTGAGGATTCATCACTTTTGGAGGGAACACCCCCCTAATAATGGGACGGGTTTATTAATCCTGGGTCAACATTACCTCGGTCACGTACCAATGGAATGGCAAAGCTCTGAAAATGGTTCTGGGTTTCTGGTTGGTTCTTGCACCAGCTTGGCTACCTGTGTTTCTCTGCCGGAACAAGCAGTGCCCCTGATCAGAGGGGCCTACGTCTTATAGCCAAAGAAGAGCGGAGGCCGATGCCTAGATACCATCTTAAATCTATAACCATGCCCATGTCAGATGCACCACAGCTCCTCCGAAACGGTTTGCCATCATTATGTTGCCTCCTTCTTCATGCGCTTTGCACAGAACTTGAGGCGCGTGCCTCTACGTAAGGAAGAGGTGCCGAGGTGCGTTCGTGATTTCAGCCCAGTGAATTGAAATCTTCTTTGCAGGAATTGATGAACCATTTTTAGTGGGGAGTGCCACACAACTGGTTCGTTGTCTCTCGCTAGCTGTAAGGCAAAGGCCCTGTGCAAAAGCCATGGAACACAATGACTACGATAGTAAAAGCGAAACAACCCTCCAACAAGCAATCATGAACAACAACAAACAAAACACGTAACCCAAACTGCAAGCTTGCTGGATCATCGTGGCAACCTTTTCAGAACATGACCACCGTACAACGAACGCAGTTTTATGCAGCAACGGGGGTATTGCCTGATGATACTCGTGTAAGCCCACAGTTGAAATTGAACACACCAGGCAAAGGTACATGACTTGCGAATTTTAACCCAAGCAGGCCCGCTGCGTGAATTTTGTTTGGCTTCCCTTCAAACCAGCCTCAAAGGGGCACCCTCAAACAGTTGGGAGCGTAACAGTCTCTGACATATGCACGGCGAAAGTTGAATTCGATTGCATCCTCTCAGGGTGCTCCGCGTGGCTGCAGTGATTAACTTACTTGCAACAACCCATGCCACTCAAAAGCACTGAACATGTCCAAATGCGAATCAAGCACACGGAGCACCATCCTCAACTGGAAGTCATGGGGGCTTTTGCGGGTTTTATACATTCTGTTCCTTTACCCAGGGGACATATACAAGGTCACCTGTTTCGAGACTTCCCGCTTTTTTTCTTGGTTTCCAGGGGCCCGGCAGTCACCGTGCTGGGGGGGTTCTCCTCCTGGTTGAAAAAGGCCAAGATCCGTACACCCTTCAGCGCCTGGGCGATCGATCCATGCAGCTCTCTAACGAGGGCCTTAGCGGCCCAGCACCTATCATCAGCCTCCATGACAATGCATGGATCGGCCGCAACTTGACATTCAACATTTGGCTGTGGGTCAAAAATAGGTTCCCCAAATGGAACCCTGGTAAATGGAAACCCCTGGTGGTTTAATTTTGACCCATACCCATTTAATCAGCAAATGTTGGCCGTAGTTTGTGTCAGTGTTCATTTCCGTGATGATGTGCGTGGTTTACAAAACCCAACCCGTTCCTTGCCGATAAAACAAAAATGAGATGACGTCCTGGACAAAAAGCAGCCAGTGAGTGTGAATAATATAATTGATACCCTGCCCCCCTCCTATTTTGCCAACGTCCGGAGAGCTGCTAATGGCCCGGAGTGGCAGTTCTGGAACCTGCTTGGCATAAAATGATACGACTCCACATTTGGAGGCCGAAGACAAGTAATGCCGACCCCGGATTAATCAACCCGTCCCCAGAAATAGCGAGCGTCCCTGGGTGTTTAGTGGGAATGCGTCACTTGTGGAAGGGAAAAAACACCAGGGCGGGTGTATTAATCAGGTCAACATTCAGTTTTTCATGGGCATCTCTCGGTGCTTCCTCATGGCGCAGTGCAGCTGCAACTTGAAGAACTTTAAGAACCTAGCAAGTGGGAGCCCCAATGTTGTGAACCATGGGCTCGCGTATCCAGCGGAGCTCTGTTTTGTTTGCGAGGACCTTCGGAATGGTGAGTGGGGCTTGCGCTTAGCAGCGGCAGCAGAAGCAGCGCCAAACCAACACCACACCGACACGACATCAGCTTCATAACTAGATCCATATTGACAGTTGCATCACACATTCCTTCAAGCAGGTCCCTCGCATATTGTCAAACCGGACACCTTAAATTTGGCTAACTAGATAACCTCCCAGTAGAAGTAAAAGGGTATTGCCCCAGTCACATGCATGGCCCAAACAACATGTGCCCCTGCTCCTTGTGGTTTTTCAACTCTACGTAATGAGGAGTTTGACTCCATGTCAATGGTGGCCACTCGGCTTCCTCCAAAACCATTCCAACAACTCATGAAGCCACCCCCCCAAGTGCAGGTTTCGCCCAGCGACAAAAGGCCCTCCATGAATTCTGCTCCCCAGGACTCCCGATATCTCCCCTTAAAGAGGGTTTCCTCACCAACAAACCCCCATCTCTCAGTTGCCCAAATTAAGGACCAGGAGTAAAAGGTTAACCTTTTCGGCCATGACAAAAAAAGGGACCAAAACGGGAAAACACAAGGTTGAAAGGTCGGCTTTGGGCAAGCTAATCTTTCATAGGCCGCACAGGTGATGTCGTAACTTCTGACCACCCAAGGGGGCACATACCAAACCCCCCAGTGCTATTGGGGAACCAGGCCCTGGTTTCGTGGTTGATAAAAAGGAAGCAACCCACGGACATGAGTCCCCGAAAAATGATGTCCACCGTTTCGGGTTCATGAAACTTCATGCCCATATGGGTGTGTCATTTTAGGAGCCTACCCTGTTATGAGTTGGCAAACCAGAAATCCACGGCGTCCCTTATTTTTGAGCTTCACGCACATATACCCATATTGGGTGTCTATTTTTAGGAATCGGCCCCCAAAATTGATTTTCGGTTTTCCTTTTGGTTCCCCATTTAATTCCAACCAAAAAAAGGCGAACTGGAAAACGCCCGAAAAAACCATGGTTCTCCTATGTTCTCCTTTTGGTTCTCCTTCAAGCCAACCAAAAAAAAGACGAACCAGGGAGCAAAATGACATGAAGCAAAAGCACGAGTCGCACGAAGTTCACAGGATTAATAAACCCGTCCCATTATTAGGGGGGTGTTCCCTCCAAAAGTGGTCTGAATCCCCACTAAAAGGAATGGGACACCCCCCGATGAAAATCAACCAGGGGTTTGACTTCATCCAGGGTTAACATTAAGGCCTATGGCGCAAAAGGCTAGGGAACACGAAAGACGGGAGACTACAGAAGGCAACAAGCAAAGGAACAAGCAGCCGATGTGCTTGCTCGTGGTGTTATGAGCAACACTTCAACAAGCTTACGAGTCCCACTCCCCGAGTCCCTAGCCCGAGCGCACGCAGGCCCTTTCGCGGAGCCTCGCGCAGCAGATGGGCGTGCCGCTTCTGCGCCTGCGCGTGCCAGGCTTGGCCGCCCCCGGGCGGGCAGTCCCCCACACTGTCGTGGAACATTGCCTGGGAGTCGAAGTCGAAGCACCGAAGATCATATATATATATATAAACAAAAAAACGGAACCCGCTGTAAGTTGATTCTGCCCTTTGATGTCCGATCATCATAGCGGTCCTTTCAGGTTGCACTTTCCACTAATAGTGTAGTGTCGAAAAGTCTGGGGCGGTCAAAATCTGGACGGTACCAAAGAAATGGTTGTGAGATAGAGTCTTGCGTTTTGACAAGGGGGCCAATTTGTGCTGGTGGTGTTGAAGGGAAAGCCCTAAAACAGACAAACCCTGCTGGGTTTGGGTGCCCGTCTGGAAAGCTTGTTTATTCGTTCAAAACCCGAAGGTTTTGCCGCGGTTTTGAAAAGAACGACGGTTGTAAAGCACAAAGAATGGACCCCTGCCAGGAATCTAGAAGCATCCTGACATGTAGAAAGTATTCCTTTGGCCGATACCAGTCATGAATTCCGCAAGACTTGCTCCCGAGCCGCATAGAGGTCAATGTCCGGCTGGTACCAACAGTTCTCCCTGGCCTGACCCGCTTCACACGAAGCAATGAACAAAGCGTGGTGGATGCTCAAGCGACTGACAGGGTTCTCATTTTTGGAAAAAAATGATCCTACCTAGAGTCTCCATGACCCGGTACAAATGGGTCATGACCCCATTATTTTGGGTAATGACCCTACTGTTTAAGGGTCATGGAGACTCCAGGTAATTTGTTGGTGACTCGGCCGCATGTCCGAACCAAACAACTGAAGCCGTACCATTGTACACCTGGGACGATTGTGCAGTGAATCCCGCACACAGGCTACTGCTGGCTCTGGATTTCTTCACTCGCTTGACTGGCCGGCGTCTCAGTGGACAAAGCTTGACTTTGCACGGAGCAGTGAACATGGTAGGAATGTGAAGGCGGCACGTGCAAGTGAGGCATTGCTTTTGAACAAAACTCTCACACCTCTCGTTCTATGGCTACCGTTGCTATTGACACTGTCTTGAGATGCTCCACCATGCCAAGAGGTCTTGCCTTCAGTCACTGGTCCAACCAGAACGCAGCAACATAGCTTAAAACACATTCTGCCCGCATAAACGAAGCTCTTCCTGAAATGGGTATGTGTCACCATAACGGGACCCCAAAACTGCTGGCGTTCCTTTGAATATTCCTTTTAAGCAAGCTGCTTCTAGACCCTGGCGTCTAGAGCTTGGCATGATTTTATGAACTCCGAGGGGCCAGGAAGGAGGAATAATGATCGATCTTGGTGTGCTTCGCAAACTTGAGGATCACGCGCGCCGATTTCCCAAAGGCCTCAGCTTGGACAAGCCGTGCGGGTCGCAAACGCAAGTGGCCGCCAAAATGCGCCGGAGCCCGCTGAGCCGAATTCTGTGTGTTTGCGTGTCCATCTACATGGATGTGGCTCAAAAAACGGTAATTACCAAAATGGAACCCTGGTAAGTGGAAACATGGACCAACACCTGCGTAACCCCTCCTGGTACGAGTAGGGACAGAACTCCACGCGCTCACATGGCCAAGGGTCAAAAGCCCGCAACCCCAGTGAACATCCCAATACCCACTAAAATAGGTTCTCAAATGGGTGGTGTACCTACCCCAACATGGAATCCCATTGGTTTTGACCCACAGCCACATGAGTTCCCAAGCTGATCAATCGATCCAAGTCACCACCAGGTGAGTTCGCGAGACGTGCAGGCTACCTTGCGTGCTGCTTTTTGTGCCAGGCCCATGACATCCTTGAGAAACCGCACAACTGGAAGCATGAGATGCTTCCATCGGTCCAATAACACAACTCCGAATTGTGTTTTTCCTGGTTTGACCAGACACGTTGTTGGCAGGGTATTGGCATTGGAATGGCCTTCTCACTGCGAAGGCGGTCGTGGCATCTTTTCGGATGCTGTATTTTCAGCTTTCAGCGCCAAGAAGTCAGACATCTCAGGGATCTAGCAATTTCCAGATTTGTCTATGTTCCACAAAGTCCCCTACAAACAGAAACTACCCCCTGCAATACTCAAAAGTATATTCCCCCGAATAATGAATACCACCCGCTAACACGTATCGCCTGTGGCCGAGCAATACTTTTAGATGGGGGGGGTTCACTACGATGTGTGTCCCCTGTGCGGGCCAAAAACAAGTCAAAATGGCAGCTTCCCAGTAAGAAAGTCCATCAGCAGACATTCCAGCCACTTTTTGGATTTACGCTGGCTTCGATTTGGTTTGGATTTAGTCTAGTATCAGTTGAGTATTGGTTCTGGAATATCCCGCAATAAGACTGGAGATTGGGTCGGCGGGAAGCTTGCTCGCTTGGAATTGGTTCGGTCATTGGCTACTTCTACTTTAGCAATGGAAAATGCGTGGTCTGGGAAAAACAAGATGCAGTACTAGCGTGCAGGGGGAAGAGATTAATCATGGAAGCTAACTGACGGGGATTCAAAGGCAATGTTCTCTTTGGAGAAGTCTACTGTCCACTTGAATGTTGGTAAACAGGTGTGCTAGGATGTATTTTCTGGGCTGTCCTCAGATCCCCCGCGAAAAGTGACCAACTTTTAGTGGGTGAAATGGAAACCCAACCACAAAACACTAAAACACTAAACAGCTAAGGGGATGGCTGGAAGCCGCCGAGTTTTATGAGCACTGTCATATCCTTGGGGTTCATTATCTGACCGTTGGAGCTGCCCGTGTTTCCACTAAAGCAGTCCACCTTAGATGTTTTTCATGGCAACGGAAGGCGACCAACGATTTGTCGTTGGCATTTTGTGGGCATCCAAGGCAGGTCGGGATTTATTGCTTTGGGGAACCCCTGGAACCCCTATTTTCAGGGAACTCCAAATTGGAAACCTGTTTTGAGAGGCCAACCGGCAAGCACTGCTCGCGAGTTCAACGTGTCTGCAGAAGATGGACACCCGTGTGACACCGGCCTTCAACGGTGGTCTTGCCATGGGGAGCTCATACTGTGGATGGATCATATCCTGCACCACCTGAAAACACCCTGGAATGATGATTCCCCCACAGTTTCATTTCGTGGTGCGCGGATTTCGTCCATCCACAGGGGTTCGAGGACCCCCCGGTTTCCTTTGGCCAGAGCCGCGCATGGCCGCCTCCACGATGCGCCAATCCTCCGCCTCCCAGACCGAGTAGTCCACCGTGAGCTCTGCGTTCGCCGCGCTGCCGCCGCTGCCCGGCATGTCTAGCATCACCACGGAGAAGCCCTTCTTGTACAAGGGACGCACCAGCCTCAGAACCCAAATGAACATGAACAACATCTAAGGTGAACATCCAACAAGAGAATTTGGAGGCCATTTGGTTGTAGAAGGAGAAAACAAACCTCCCAGCCAAATGAACAACAACCAATTTGAGGTGTCCTTTTGGTTGGAAACGGCCTTGGAAACAAACCACATGCAGAAAGAAACAGCTGTCCTTTTGGTGGTTGGAACTACCCTCCCACCTGCATAAACGCAACCATTTGATTCGAGGGAACGACCGCATTCTAAGGCCCCACTCGAAAGATGTTTCGCGGGCTCTTTTGGGTTCAGGGCGTGGGTCCTTGTTGGAAAGGGACCTAGTGGATCTACCAGTGAAGTTCAGGCATGCTCCATCAAGTTCACTTGAAAGGGCGCATCCCCTGGTAGCGTCATGCGGCTCTCATCATGGCCTGTTGTATCCTGGCTTGAGATACTGCCACATGTTGGAATTCCTTTGGGCGTGTCAATCTTGATTAAAACCGCGTGCAACCTTTCGAGCCGCTCGCTTCGGCGAGTTCACCATTCACGCCAGGCTTCTTGATCCAAGCCCACACGTCCCTGATCGGGTGTTGGATATCGGACAGCAAAGTGACGAAGCGCCCGGGCCGCGACCCAGTTCCTGGCGATGCGGACCAGCTCCGCTTGAGGACATGGCGCCATGGATTTTTTGGAGGCAGAGGTACCCTAAGGTCCATCGGCATGGGAACATGGAGCGGCCCCACTTTTGTGGCTTTGCAAGGTTGCATGTCAGACCTGGCGCAAATTGCGGTCCAAATTGGACAATGCAAGCCAAGAGAAAACATCCTTCGGCAAGCCTCTTGAGGGGCGACCCTGGGTCTTCTCGCCTTAGGCTCTCTTTACACTTTTTATCAGGGGATGTCTCCTGACTCGGGACGCCAAAAGGGAAAGCAACAAAAACAGCAACACAAAGTCGCTCCGGAGAGCAATCCTTCATCAACTTGACAGTCATCCACGTATCTTGATCCTGGCGCTGCATAGAATCTTAGAAAAAGGAACGCGAGTAAGCAATTCTTGAGGGGGAACGTTCAAAACGCCGACGCGTAAAAACCGTGTAAGCTTGATGGGCTCGTTGACTGCCTTATAAGCTGAAACATGGGTCGTGTAAGCGCAGCGCTAGTTGAGCGTAAGCAACCTTCCACGACATAGGGGCTCGCGGAGTTGTTGCGTGCATAAAGCCAGGCGCTTCTACAGCCATTGGGTTTTCCAAGCAAAGGGTTACCGCACAGCAGATTTCAGCAAGGGGTCCAGGCGCGCAAGAAGGCCCAAGCTGGCGCGAGGGCTTTTTGGACCCACAGCCTCTAGATTAAATGTGGAAACGTGCCGGGGCGGGTTGGTCTTTGAGGGGGCCGAAAGTTGAGCTACCAATTCACAGGTTTGGCCTTTGGGGTCAAAGGGACCTCCTTTAAAGGGTTTCCAACGAAAGGAACCAAGTAAAAAGGCAAACCATTGGATTTTCAAAACAAACCTGGAGCACCCTTCGTTACATAAATTTCTGCCCTTAGCCCAAACGTATTGCAAAACCAGGGGTCGTCACCAAAATATGGTAAACGTACACTTTTTCCTGCTTCGAGCGTTTTTCCCAAAACCGGGCTGGTCGGTCCTCCAAGATGATCGGTCGCTGAATATTCAAAAGGAGCGAGCAGAAATCAAAGTGCAAAACGAGCGCAAATATCCGCAAAACGAGCGCAAATATCCGCAAACGAGTGCAAATTTAAAAAACGTAACAATCCCGCCTTCCTCTGGATGGAAGAAGGGATTTGGTCGAGCGTTTTTCGGGGGGGCGAGCGTTTTTTGGAGGGTCGAGCAGAAATCGGTAATTCGAGCGTTTTTTTCTCGTACCTAAAAAAAAGGGCACGTTGGGTGCCTCAGGAAGGGAAAGACAACACATGTTCGTTGCAACAAGTTACGCACACCACTATTACGGTGGAATTCCACAATCACTAAAACCAAACATCCCGGCTGGTTTTTTACAATAACATCAACCACCCATCTAGGGTCCCATGCTTGATTAGCTTCACCTCGAGTCTCACGCCGATCCGTGGCATCGCATCGGATCGCTCGCGCCTTTGAAATGGATGGCCTCGGGCTGCCAAAAGGCCTTCACCTCGATCTCCACCGTGTTCTCCCCGCCGATGGGGAAGGACACCGAGCTGAGCCTCAGCGGTTCGCCCGGCGCTTCGGCCAGTGGTTCGCGTCGTTGCTTTTCTTTTCTCGGTTTTTGGCCCGGCTGGAAGCGGTGGATTTCGGAGAAACTGGTGGATGGCATTGCTATTGGTATTGGTGGCATCCTTGGTATTGGTGTACGGGAATGGTATCCATTATTTTTGCATGAGGCTACCCCATGTTGAGAGGAAAACTTGTTCCACAGCTGCAAAGCTAGTGTCGCCGCCCATGGCTCTGGTGGATGGTTGGCAGCTTTCGGAGTGGGTTCCGGCCCTTTGGCGAATTTTCGATTTGGGGGTGGGACGTTCACGGCCAAAGGCGCCGGTTTGTTCTGAAAGTGT
Source organism: Effrenium voratum (assembly GCA_963377175.1). Taxonomy (NCBI): domain Eukaryota; class Dinophyceae; order Suessiales; family Symbiodiniaceae; genus Effrenium; species Effrenium voratum. Next base: position 460,643 of record CAUJNA010002446.1, on the reverse strand, counting down.
CCCCATTTCTCTGTGAGACACTTGGCTTCAGACACCAAATAACCGGGGGATCAATGCGGCGACATGCGTCGCTTTCTGAACATGTCCCCATATTCTGCACCAAAACCAAAACAGGGGTAGCTCTAAAAGGAAGCACGCCAAGTACGGGATAGACTAACGATGGTCCTTGAAGGCTGAAAGGCAACCCTTCTCCGTTCGGGTTCTGCCCCTTGAGCTCTGCTCTGTTGAAGGCTCCTTGCATGGCATGTTTCAGGCACCCTACAAACAACCCCGCCCCTTTCCCAACCGACAAGGCCTTCTATTCTCTTCTAATTAGCCTTGCTGGGCCTACTATGGCTTATACAAACCTTCTTGCTGTTGGTGGGGAAGGGTGGCATGAACATTGAGGCACTGCCCCTTTTTACACGCAAGGCACATTTGCTGGAACCAGAACCCGCGAAAGGCAAAACAAGGTACAGCCACGGATGTGTTGCTGTGCGAGTGTGGATGAGGGAACAGCTCCATGGCTCAAAAGGAGGGTGCGTGGCTTTCGCCTGTCGAAAGAAACGGGATGCAGGCCGCCAGGGACCAAAACGCGGGAGCCGCAGACTCCCAGGCCTTGAACTGTCAGATTCAGTACTTTGGACCTGGCGAAGAGGAGGAAAAGCAAAAGAGAGCAGCGAGAAGTGTGAGTACAGGACCTGAGAGTTCAACATGCACAGGAAGAAAGGTGGAGAAAACGAGACAAACTAAAGCACAGTGGGGAAGGACAGTGTAAGTGGCAAAGCATGAAGCAATTCCAGCATCCTACTTACTAGTTGATAAATAAAACAGGGGACTGTGGGAAAAGCCAATGAACGCAGGCATGCACCTTGATCAAAAAAGAAACAAAACACACTGCCACAGCTCCCTGCCCTCTTAACCCCCCCTCAAGATCAATATCTCGAAAAAACGTGGAACATGGGCCTCACCCTGATGTGGAACCCGTCCGCTAATTACGGCCCTCTCCTCTTTGGATCCCGCCGAAAGCAGTAGGAAAACAAAAAGCCGGGGAGTGCCAGTATTTTGTGCAGGACATTTGGGGGGAATCCTTGAGAGGCTTGTGACCGCTTGTGATGACACGTCTTGTGACGTGTGTCTCTTGCGTGTTTGAGGCTACCTTTCTGTATCAAGGGCATGCCCTAAGCGTTCAAGTATGGGAATCGCCAACACAAAGTGGTACAGATTTCGGGGGCTGTTCTACGTGCACTTTTTTGTTTCTTGCTCGCACGGCTCGATTGCCAGGGAGCCGTAGGTTTTGCTTCAGGAAGAGGCGCTCGTTTTCCCTGAAGAGCTCGCCATTCAAGATCGCGGACTCCGAAGCCTGCTCGTAGAAGCCGAAGGTGTCGTCCCCATTCCATCCTGAACCCGGGACCCGTCTTGTTCGTGCGTGCTGCTCTGAAGAAAAATAGCATCTGGGCAAAGATATGCAAGAGTTTCTCAAAACGGGTTTCAGAAATCCTTTATGCTGGTATGGAGAAGGGGAAACCAAAAGGAAAGCGTTGAAGCCCTTCAATCACTTCGATCATCAAATCAAACACGTGCCACTGCCACACTACCAGACTTTGAGTCTCGTTCGGCCAGCAGACGAGGATTCCTTTGCGCGGCAATAAGAAGCCACTATGCCCCATGTCCACTTCCTGAGAAAGGGAACAAATGGGGTCATTACCCAAAATTAAAGGCTTATGACCCCTTCTTTCTAGGGGGTCATGGAGACTTTAGGCACTGTCCGGGCCCCTGCGCCGTCCTTTGACCCTGGCACACATGTAGCAGAAGCCCGACCCGCTCAGAGAAACCACGCGCCGAGTCGCGGATTTTGGCCCTTCTGGAGTGGCCCAAGGGCATTCCATTGGCAACGCGAGGTGACTGGTGGGCTCGGTTCCCACAAACTGCCCCCGCTAAAAGTGACTCACTTTTAGTGGGTCAAATGGAAACTACCACTGAACACTAAAAGGCTAAAAAGCTAAGGGGAGCCGCCATGATAAGAAATCCGTCAGAGACCTTGTGGCCCATTTCCGAGAGATCCACCACATCCATCTTAGCGGCCAGTCGACTCTTTTGCCTCGGGAAAAAAAACAGGTTTCTCGTGCACTCCCTGGTGCATGGACACCTCCAAATAGTTAATAGTTTGCTCGTTTGGGATCCGCTCGTTCATGATTAAAATGGATCACCAGTCAGCTCATGTGTGCTCCGCTCAACCGCAAACCAGTCAACGGCTCTCAAGCTGCAAACCTTAAGCTGCAGCAGCTGCGGGACCAGTCCGAGCTGGCAAAGAGCTGCCATAGACCAAGACTAGAGCAGTGTGTGCTTGAGAAACTCGGTTGCTTTCTGCTCCCCTGCAAAAAAACATGTTTTAGTGGTTTAATGGCAAACCCATTGGTTGGCAAAAGTTAAAGTCCTAGCATCCAAGCAACATGCACCAAAGGAAAGATGAGGCATCAGGCTGGACGTTAGATCCATCCATCTTCCCGGGTCCAAGTGCCTCTTGAGCACTCATCATACTTTGGGGGGTCAAAATGGATCAAAGTCCCTTCATTACCTCTCAACAGCAAACTAGGTTGCCTGTACGACAACTTAGACACCTGTGACTCAGGAATCCTCAGTGTCCCTGTTTTTTTTTTTAGACTGCGTCAGGAGGAGACAATGAGTCAATGAGTATGACCTGAGTCAAACAGAGCTCCTCGTCCCCGGGAATTGACGCTGATCTCTGTTTGACTCGTTGCAACAACCCACGTGTCACTTGGCAAGGGCATTCAGTCAAGTTTGGTGCAAGGCGATCATTGTCTCAGCTCTTTGCGGCGTGACATGACGTCTAGCATCTTGGTCGACGTTGGCAGAGCAACAATTATCTCAATTTGAGCAGCCAAGTGATTGGAAATTCCAACCACTAAACCACTAGCAGAAATGTAAAATGTTTCCCAACAACCATGACATGACCCCTTCTTCTACCCGGCATCCTTGGGAGTGAAGAGTTTGCTTTCTTCGACACGGGCTCACAGGCTCGTGATGAAATTCATCTGTCTGACTTCCTCTGAGGGTAGTCTCTGCGTTTAGTCCAAGCACCATGCACTCCTTGAAACGTGGTTTGACTGCTTGCGTGACTGCTTGCGCCCCTGTACAAATCGTGAACTAAGTACTGGTTTCTCTTGATTTATTGATTGATTGATCGATCGATCGATTGATTGATTGATCGATTGATTGATCGACACTGACTGACTGACTGACTGACTGACTGACTGACTGACTGACTGACTGACTGACTGACTGACTGACTGACTGAGTGAGTGACTGACTGACTGACTGACTGACTGACTGACTGACTGACTGACACTGACTGACTGACTGACAGACTGACTGGCTGGCTGGCTGGCTGGCTGGCTGGGCTGGCTGGCTGGCTGGCTGGCTGGCTGAGTGATTGAGAGTGCTCCGAATATATGCCCAACCCCAATATACTTGCCGACGACGCAACACTCTCCTAAATAGACTTTTCAGCATCTGCCCAACAGGAAGTTAAGCACTAGGTCATGAGCCTCCTATCTGACCAACTCCTCCAGGTGGTGTCCTTTCTCGGTTGCTGTTTACCCCTCTGCAAAACACTGCAACTTTGTTGGGTCCGTGGTATCAGCCCTAAATTCTTAATCGTTGTTAGTTTTTGTTTGCCGCTGTTGCTGCAATCTTGTCGTGGAAGGTACCCCCCTGTTGTGGGTTCAATGGAACACCCGTGGGGTTTTCCAAAAACAGCTCAAGTCTGAAGGTCCACCCCAACAGACTTTCAAGCATGTGACTTTTTGTTGAAAACCAACCATCCGGTGCGGCACCTGGGAGTGGCGCCCAGACTCGCGCATGGCGTTGTAGAGTACCCTCAAGGCGGTTTACAGAGAACGACGGGCTCTTGTTGGGGGTCAGGTGACATGCCTATGCTTGACCCCGGGGTGCATTCTGGAAGTGGGTAAAGCTTATCCCGCTTGTGAGTATCCTATTGTACGGTAGATGGCGCGTGGAAAGTCGTGTGTAGCCTGAATAACATTGTGGTTTTGCCCGGCAACCACTCACTATGACTGTCCAACGCGGCGTGCTTACTAGTCACACCCGGGAAACCATTCCGAATCAGTTTCGCATACATGCCCGGAGCGGCTAAACACCAGAAGAAAAAAAAGGCAGGTGTCCCGAAAACGACGGCTTTGTTTTGTTTCCCCGGTTTTGCGGGCATTTCCCATTCTTGTACGGAATTTTACGTTTCTTCCCCACCCCACAGGTTGGGGCTACCCAAGGCAACCTCGATGCGCCAATCGCAGGGTTGCTTCCGTCGCCGTTCCTGCCAGCTCACTCTGGGGAGTGCAGGCCCCCTGCTGAAAGAAACACGCCTGAGCTTCCCGTGGCGGGCCTATGGTTCTGTGTGGATGTTCACATTGATATGTGCGAGTCGACCAACAGGTCCTTCACTGGGCACAGGTAGGCTCTTGCTGTTCTCGTGCCGTGGATTCCGCCGCAGTGATTGACTCGTGAAGAAGTTTTGGGTACCTAAGCCAATAGCCCAGCATTTGAGGTGATATTATGTTCTGCGCCGGGCACTGTGTTCAACCACCAGACAAACACTGCACACTTGCTGCTTACCACGAAAATGATAATATCGAAAATGCATATTGGACTCAGGAAGTGGGACTATTTGTCGCAAAAGTGCAAGCTGACACGGCTCCCTCCCATTCAGCCAGCTTTGCCAAAGCCGGCTTGCCCAAATCAATAGGCACCACGCTGAGATAAGCTCAGAAAAACTGGAAATGAGAACAATAACAAACGTGCCCTTCCGTGCATTCAACGGAGATGCTGAAATGCTAGCCTTGGTGCCAAAAGTATGGCTTCCCGAATGTGTAATGCGTACATGTATATATATATATATATATGTATATATTTTTTTCATACCTACAATGGCTAATTTACCAACCAGGACTTCTTGGCAAAGGTTCATTCACACGAATCTTTCATGCACGCACTTTGCGCAACGTGTGCTTGCACATGAGCCAGAAGGAGAAACTTGGCCAATTCCACAGTTCAGCTACATGTGCTAGCCGCAGGAACTGTTAGGGCCCGGGCCAAACTGACAAAGGGGGCTTGCAACGGCACAACAAAATGCAGAATGGTGCATTTATAAGGGAAGTTGTTGATGCCCTGTTCTTTTCCCCCATCCTTCTTTTCAGAACTCATAAAAAGAAGAAAATACAAAAAATCACAGATAACAAGCATGAGTAAGTAAAAACTGGTGAGCAAAAAGGAGCATGGATGGACTGATCTGTTCTTTGTGGACCTTCGCCCCGCCCGTTCGCTTAGAAAAAAAAAGAAGAAAAATCGAGGCGAGGGCTCTCGTAGGATGCCCCGGAGGTGGCCAGGGATGTACAAGATGGTGGTGTCCAAGTTGCCCTGGCCGCTCGTCTTTCGTTGACGAGCTGCGCAGCTGCCTGTTTGTTCCTGGCCTATGATTTTCAGGGGAAACCGAAAGGAACACCCACCCATTTTGAAAGGGGCTCCCCTAAAGCAGAGGACACACACCTATGAACGGGGGGGGGGGGGCTTGGATCCACCCAAACACATGGTGTCCTGTTTGCCTGGTGGAAAAGGGTAAAGCTTGACATAGCCAAAACGTGTGTTTCTTCTCATCATGAGTACCCTGAGTACCCTTGATCAGCAAAGGCTGCCGGCCTCCCTTCCCCTCCCCACAAGGTTTGGACAAGCCCCCCAAAACTGAGATTTGTTGGAGCACCCCTGATTGATCTGGGGCTTCTTCTGTCCTCTTACCGGAAACAGGCACCTGGAGAACCACTTCACTCCTTCCTTCTGCCTTCAGTCCAGTCAATAGGACTCTTAAACGGTAACAACATTATGCTGTTTTGAGCCCAAAAGGGCCGGTGTGTGTGTGTGTGGGTTCTGTTAATGAGCCTGCAAAGGGGGTCCCCTTTGAAGTGCATTTGGGGGGAAGCACATGTTTTTGGGAAAACTCCAGGGGTTAGATAGTGGCTTAGTATGGGTGGGTGTCAGCGCACACCAAGCAAGTACTAAGCAAGAAGGAAAGCAAACAATGGGACGAACCGCTTTCCCGTCACGGGCCGCCTATTTGGCCCACGGTCTGTGGACCCGCGCTGGGCCGTTGCCATAAACCACCGTTTCTGAGACACTAGCATCACGATTGCTGAACTTTTGAAGGAGTCGTTCATGATTGAAAAGAGGTGCATGATCACGAAACGTCTGCCAGCCGCTTGAGCCATGCAAACCAGCATCAACTGAGGCTTCTTGAAGCAGAACACGCTGCCCGCCTCCACCTCCACCTCCACCTTCTGCTCATTGGGATTGTCCGCCCCAAAGCTGTCCACCTAAGTAAAGCAATGGTTCTTCGACTTTCGAATGAAACGTCGGCGTTTGCTCACCCTATGTGCTGCCTATGCTCCGTGCACGTGTCATGTTTGTCTGCGTGCCGCTCGTGATGTACTGAAAGCCGGCAATGCTTGACGGGATGCAGCACTTGATAACGCATGGTATTCCAATAATTGCCCTTAGGCCTATCACATCAACAAGAAACTCACAGGATGTGCATCAACACCGGAAAGGAATGCCAAGATTGGCCATATTAAAGCTTGCTGCTGCTCAGCAGGGAATGAGAAATGGAACGCCCCTCATCAACCGTCCAACTGGTGTCCTTTCAGGGAATCCCTGGTTCATTCCCACCTTCCCTACCTATCGGTTCCAGCCAAAAAAAACAACAACGCACAGGGCCCCTTGAAATCGGAGGTCTCCAGGCCCCACGCAGCAAAGACCCGTTTGCAGCTTCCACCTTCCACCGTTGGTCAAAACGGAACGGCCAGATTCACCGCAAGGACCGGCAAAAAAAAAGTCAGCATCAAAGTCACCCCCTACATGGGTTGAAGGGAAACCACCCGTGCTTGACGTTGATAACCCCCAAGAAAGGGTCAAACTCATGCCACGCAAACGGTTTAGATGGCCGATTGGGGTCCCTGGTTCCCCGAACTCAAAGGAAAATCACTACCGTTTTTGTTTTTCCGGATCCGACGAAGAGACACCCCAGACCAAAAGAAAAAGCTCATCTCTTGGGGGCCACGAAACATGGACCAAAGGCTGGAAAACCAACCTGTCACAAAGGTCGACTTTTTCGCTGTGGGCTGGGGGAAAATCCTGAGGTGAAAAAAGTATCCCACCCCAAAGAAAACCCATCGAACTGACCAGACCGCGAGGCTGATGGGGCAGTGACTAGGCCTCGCAGCAGGGTGGCAGGGCCTCGGATCTGCGAGCGATCCGAAAGGGGACACCTGGGATTTCACGGTGGGAGCTAAGGCTTGATTCCCCATTCTCACCCATCGTTCCTCGGTTGCGACATCTGCTCTGCTAAAAGTGTGCTTTCAGTGGTTTAGTACGGAAAACCCAAATTAGTTGGCAAAAAGTCAAAGTCCCAACATCCGAGCAAAATGCACAAGGGGTTCTCTGTAGAAACCACCTTTTTTCCAGGTGTTTGGCCAATTTTTTTGAAGAGAAGGATCCCTGAAGAGCATGGGGAGGGTACCACTAGAATGGAGCCCACAGCTGGCTGCCTTACTTTAAAATGATCAAAGTCGCCCCTAAGTGGCAGATTAAAGGGAAACAATCGCACTTTCTGACTTTGATACCCCTCCAAGAAACAACTAAAGGAATGGCTGCAGCACAAGTCATGTACTTAAAACATCTGACCCAAAAAGAGGCCCCAAAAGCTTTTGTGGGGGATTTTGTCCGAGAACATGTGAAGAGTACTAAGGCTGGGGCTTTGTAACACCGGTAATTCCGGAAGCCCGGGTGGGGTGGGGTGGGGGATGCCGTTCAGCTATAGGGGCCCACGGAGATTTGCCGGAAAGGGCCCATGACCAAAGTGGGTGACGGTGGTTCTTCAAATCGGCCTGACAGGTCAAAGACGGCCTGGAGCGAACACACGAGGCGTATCTCTATCAGTATATTAGGTATACACTTACCTCATGTTCATGTGCATTTGTATTTTGTTTAAATGTGTTATACATTTACTATATCTTCAAATCAGATTGCTTGGTCATCAATCAAAGTGAATGCAAAAGTACCATCCGTGTTTTCTGCACGACTCTGAATGCATCACGACCAGTTGCATGCATCCCGGCAATCCACCCACTCAGACTGACCCTGCAAGAGTCCCTATCGCTTCTCCTTGGGCATGACATAAGGATCTCTTAAGAACACGCCCCGCATCCTTTAGATTCCCCGCTGTTGCAGGGACTCCCGCGGGTCTCGTCTCGTCAAATTCGTACTGGAATCTAGGCTGTTGGGTTCTGATCAAACTGCTTCTGGGGTTCACTCCCTAGCACAAAGAAGGCTTTAGTCTCATCCCCCCTTCAAACAGCCAGGGGAAAGTTCCTCTTTTGCACTGAAGACGTCCATTTGTTTAAGCCCAACCCCTGGAACAAATGAACATAGCAGTGATAATTCCCTTTAAACACTAACTGGGAAATATAATACCTGCTGTGGACGGCCAAAATCCTGCACCACCTAAGACACCCTGGTGTCTGATGATCCCCCTGTATATAAATACCAACAAACCCTGGATTCAACCATGGTTTCACTTCGTGCGGGTTTGCTTCGTGCGGATTTCCCCGTCCATCCGCGGAAATTTTCTGCAGAAAGGATTGATCTGCATCCCAGGCACAGGTGGGCTGCAGGACGCCCATGGCAACGCCTCAAGCGAGGCATGGCTTACCCCGAACTAAGCCAACTGGTGGTGGGCTCCTTTAAGGGGATCCCGAAACGGTTCATTCCAACTCATTGCCTACTTATCGCACCAGCAAGACAACGGATCCATGACCCATCCAGGAGCGCTTTCTTGCTTGGCACAAATTCAGTGAAGAAATCCCGGAAGAGATTTGCAGTGTCTCAAGCAAGCTGAAGCCAGGATTGAAGTACGATGACGTAGCAGTACCTAGAGTCTCCATGACCCTTTAAAAATGGGTCATTGACCCCTTTATTTTGGGTAATGACCCCATTGTTTAAGGATCATGGAGACTCCAGGTAGCAGTAATTATCGTTTTGTTGGTGGTCGTCGTTGTAGTGGTGTAAAAGCTGTAGCTGTAGCGGTAGCACTGCAATAGCGGTAGCTCAGCAGCAGCAGTAGCAATCATAGTCGTGTCGTAGTCGTAGATTTCGTGTATTGGTAGTGGTAGTGGAAATGAAGAGTGGAAGTGGTAGTAGAGCAGAAGTCAAAGGTGGTAGAAGTAGTCAAAGTAGTAGGGGCTAAGTAGAAAAAGCGGTCGAGTAGTACAAATAATTAGTAGAAGTAGTAGTCATCACGTCCTAATTATCAGGAGGTGGGGTAGGCATAGCAATCGACCTACTACAAGCGGTTGCAGCTGTGGAAATAGTATATAGCGTGCAGCACGCGTTGCGAGGGATCTATGATACCAGGTATGCTTTGTGTGACCTGCACGGCTCAAACCCCCGGCCTTTAGACATCATGCACCCAAAGGAACAAGCCCACATTTGCTAGGTCCTCCACTGGAGAGGTTAGAATAAGGGTACCCTTCTTTCTGTAGTCTATTTTAGTAGGGGAACCCTCCCCCAACAAAGGGTACAAGGGCACTACTGGCGGACCTAGCTTGTCATACTAACTCTCGCCCGCTGCTCCGCGCGTCTCCCATTGCGGTCAAACAGGGCCGAGGCTGAAACAAGGTGCTAACTCGCCAGCTTGGACAAATCAAAGCGCATATCCGTCCACATAAGTGTCCTCTTGGTAAAATAGATGGCCCTGGTAATGAAACCCATCTACACCAGTGCCATCTATTTCTAATCAAACTAATCTAAAAAGGACACCTATATCCATCCACCTTTGGATTGGCCAGGGGAAATGAATTTCATTCTGGGTCCAAAGCTTCACACCAAACGTTTCAATCGAGGCTGGATCAGTTTGGCCGGATGCGAAGCCAGGCAACTTGGCGCAATCAGAAACGCTGCTCCGTCGGGTCCACAACAAGTTTGTGTTTTACCTGGAGTCTCCATGATCCTTTAAAAATGGGTCATTGACCCGATTTTTTTGGGTAATGACCCCATTGTTTGAGGGTCTTGGAGACTCCAGGTACTTATTTTCAGCGATCTCCAAAAGGCTGAAGCTTTGTTCACACAAGCTGCTTTTGTTGACTGCAAAGTGTCGCGGCTCCAGGGCCTCTTCCTCACAAATTAAAATGCTGCAGGGTCTTTAGCTGAAAAGGGGATGCTGAAACATACTAACAAGGGGGCAACCAACAAGACCTCGAGTTCATCTCCAGCTTCGGCTTGCCGACTAAGTGCAGCACCTGCTGGCTTCTTCGCACCAGGCGGCATAGAAGCCTGCTAGACTTAGAGGTGGCTGGCAAGCCATGTAAGCAGTCTTTTGCTTTTGGAGTTGGTCCCCCCTTGTTTGCGGCTTAAAGGGAAACCAAGAGGAACACCCCCCCCCCCTCCATTTGTTCATTTTTGGGGTGTTATCTGAGCCAAAACCAAATCCGGGGCCCTCCAAAAAACAGGCTCTCCTGATTCCGTTCCATATGGGTGCGTCTGCTTGTCGGGCCCCCACCCAAAATGAGGGTCCGTTTTCAAGGAAAACACAAAATCATTCAGCACCCGAGCCTCAGTCAGGTCCCCTGTTCCGGCTGGTTCCCACCGACTGAATCACTCGAATTGCCTGCTGAAAGAAGGCGGAGCCCACCAGGTGCGTGCCCATGCGAGACACCTCAGGCCAAAGGGTTCAATCGCCGCTATCCAAAAAAAAAATATCCATTGGGCCCAGCTTCCAGAGCGGTTTTGGTCCGGAAAATGTGTCCAGCGACAGATTCCCTTTAAAAACAACAGGCCAACCGGGGAACAAAAATAGATTCTTGAGCCAATGAAGGCATAGGTGGGCAGCCAAGGCCGATGCCCCGGTATTTTTCCTTGCGATGGCAATGATGGATATCTTTCTGACCACCTTCAAAAGCGGCAAGCGGCAGAGTTCAACACAAAGTCAGCGTTAACAACCCACGCAGCGATTCCATTTCCCTGATGTTGTAGGCACCCAACACCTTACCACCCGTCAAAAAACCAATGTATTATAGTTGTTTACACATTTCGTCAAGGGCTCCTTCATTCCCCCGAATCCATCCCACAGGATGCACGGAACAAACTGCTGGAGAGGACCAGGCTTCCTCCGTGTGGACGGTCCTTCAACTGAGGCATGGAAGCCGAACCTTCAAGCAGCGAATTACCATGTTGCCCGGGTTGGCGCATGTGCGGAAGCCAACTTGACAAATGGAACGCAGGTTGGACGACTCAGACGGGGAATTATGGGCACCTCCAAAAAGTGTTTTTGGGTTCCCTGCAGTTACTGTAAATGCCGAAGCATGCAAGCGAAGAAAAGAGCCATGAAGCAACAGTTTTGAGCATAGGGCTACTACAAGTTAGACGTTACTACCATATTCCACTGGTACAGCAGAAGTGCCAAAATAAATGCATCCAACAGTCACCATGGGCAACATGTCCTTGAGGCAACCCTGTACTAGCACGCAAATTGAGCAGGACTCCCCCAGCACGTTTTTTGTTTTTTTTGTCACATGCCCTCCCCCTCCACCATTCTTACTCAACCAAGATCCAATCGGCAAGAAAGCGGCATTGGTTTCTCTCCTCTGCTAAACGCTGGTCGCTGCTGGAATCAAGTCGAACAGATCTGCCGAGGTTCAAAGCGAACAGATCTGCCGCTTTGCGCTGACAAAACAATCTGCCGCCCGATGCGCGGAGAAAAACAAAAAAAACATCTCCGAGGCGCAAAAAATCGGGTCAGGAACTGGTCAAAGACCGGTGCCAAGCCTCAGGCGCTGAGCTCCCCATGCCAAACACTCCGAGTGACTCCTTGTAGGTGACTCAACTTAGGTCATGTACAAGATAATAGATGTAGGCAAATAATTGACGTAACATCTAATACCTACAGCAAGGGCTGGAACATGATAATGCGAGACTACGCAAAATCTTTCGGAAAGCCCACGTTATTCAGTAAACAACTTAGAAGCAAAGAGTGCACCGAACGGTTTCACTCATGAGTTTTGTCTACCGTTCAGTCGGCAACCGTTGGCTATATTGGAGTGACAAAGGTCTGCTGAAGCTTGCAAGCAATGCCACCGATTCATTTTGCCTATCCCATTCACTTGTGGCGAGCTTTTCCTTGATATTCAGCCATTTCACTACCATTCACCAACCTGAACGAATCAATCCCCAAGGAGCCTTCATGGGTGAGGTAACCCTCTCTCGCGCTCAGTGCAAAACGGAGCGCAAGCGGCGCGCAGGCTGCAACTAAAGAAACAAGAGCGAGCCACAACGAAAGCCGTCCGCTGGGCTCCCTGAGCCACTTGCAAGCTTTTAGGCTGCAGCCAACTAGACGCCCAAAGCCAGACAAGCCAAGCCGACTGGAGTGGAAGGCGTTCTCAAGATCATGTCTTTTTCAGTGCCGTCTATTTTCAAACAACGTTATACCTGTAAAGGCCAACCTATGCTCAAGAGAGGAAGATGCAATCGAAAACCCACCGCAACTTGCGATTGGGACACTTCTAGCCTCTGCGAGGGCAAAAGGCCGAGGCTAAGTGGGTACCCCAAACTTGAACATTCGGTGACACCAAAATGGTGCGGCTGTCGGAGTCAGGTAAACCGACCCCCAACCAACATGTCCGACAGGACTTTCTGCGTTGCTCAACTGCTTCTTGAAGCACTGGGGTGCCTCTTGGTACCCCTGTTTTTCGTGGGCTAAAGGGAAACCCAAAAGGAAACCCGCCAATTGTTTTTTGGGGGGGGACCCCCAAACGAAGACACACCTTGGAAACTTGGAGCCGTGCCCGGATCCAGTCTGATGATGCGCTTTCTGCCCATCCCCAGAAGAGAGGTGACCTCAAGGCGAAAGGCTGAACCCACGCTGGAAGAATGGCTGGAGGAATTCTGTTTGGGTGCTAAACTGGGTCAAAGAATGCATGATAAGACTTAGGCCCAGTTATAGAATGTATATTCTATTGTTTGCTCCCTTTGAGTCACTGGTAACATGTAACATGTATCCTGAGTCTACCCCACAATGTGTCTTTGTGCTTTCATTTGTCAGTCAACTATCTGCGGTGGTTTTATGCGAGCGCATTGAAGTGATAAAGCCTGCGCTATCCACAAAGCTTGGCCCAGCAAGAAGCTGCACTGAGGAGAGTCTGCTAGGCACACGATCTAAGGAAACAAACGTCAAACACATGAATCGCAATTCATGTCACTACTTGATACCTCCCAAGATCTGGGCATTCTAAACAGGCCAAAGTGAAGTGAACGGTTGACCCCCACACCATAGCTCTTGTCTCCGAAAGCGCCACTGGGCACAATAGGCGAGGGCAACATAAACTCAAGTACCAAACATTTCGCCCAAGTGCAATTAGTAAGCTGCCCAGCGGTTGGTAAACAAACGCTCAGGCAAACATCACAGTCCCTTCATTCATGGAGCATGCACAAAATCATATTTCTAAGCCAAACCAAACCTGACCAACTTCGGCGTTTTCAAATCATCTATGAGTGGCCCGGCGTTCTGGTTCTCTTCGAAGATTTTGGCTAGCGCGAACCAGTACCTGAAATGAGGCGATCAGGCGATCAGAGTTACTCCTCCACCCAAAGCGCAAGATTCAAAGGGTGGGCCCTACCTGGAGTCTCCATGACCCTTAAAAAGTGGGGTCATTACCCAAAATAATGGGGGTCAATGACCCATTTTAAAGGGTCAGAAGGAGAACATAATGGGGGTCAATGACCCATTTTTAAAGGGTCAGAAGGAGACTCCAGGTAGTGGGACACCCTCAAACCTCTACGGCCCAACGGCCAACGGCCCATGCGAGCGGGCTTCGGACATCGCCGAGTTTGTAAGCCACGGAACCTGAAGAGTTGCCACTACCTGAAGCCTCATGCAAGTGCAAGCGCATGGTGCTGGTGCGGTCTGGCGTGCCGAAGCATCACAAAATGGCCCAGGTATAATGGAGCTCACTCAATTTGCCGTGTTGGCTACAGGCATCTTGCGTCTGGACAAATAACAATGCGATGTTACGGCATCTGGGGGAAAAGAAAAGGATCAGGCGCACTGATGCAAGTCATCTTTCTGCAAGTCCTCGAATTCCTTTCAGCACGGTCTCAAGAATCAAGGTCGCAGGCACAAACGCAGGCGCAGGAACGCAAACAACGTCGAAAACGACGAACCAACCAACCAACCAACCAACCAACCAACCAACCAACCAACCAAGCAAAACGAAACACGCAAACAAGCACAAAGCAAGCAAGCAATCAAGCAGGCAAGCAAACAAACAAACGAATAGACAAACAAACTAAACCTACAAACCAACCAACCCACCCACCCACCCACCCACCCACCCACCCACCAACCAACCAACCATCCAAAAAAAACAAACAAACAATGCAAACAAACACATCAGCAAACAAACAAATACAAACACCACGCACAAACACAAACACAACACCAAAAACATTAAAACATAAACAAAAACAAGCAAGCAAGCAAGCCAACCGTAGCAGCAGCAGCGGCGGCGGCGGCGGGCGGCGGCGAGGGGCTGCAACAACAACAGCAGCACCAGCGGCGACAAACGGCAAAGGCAACAAGCAGGCAGCAAAACGTCTCGCAGAACAAGAAATGCATGTGAAACAAACAGATTCCCGAAGGACATTTAAGTCATAATCAAAACCCGGTCTTGAAATGGTCCACCCAGAACCATGCTTCAAGAATTAAGAAGGCGGATATCCGCAGCTATTTATGGCAAGGGGATTGTCCCCAACCTAACCTTCATCTACCCAAGGGTTTTGAGCACGTGGCTCATTTCACCTTGCATTATGCACCTCTCCTCGTGCATGTTGTACGCGTCGACGTACTTGCTGTATATGCAGCGCACCGCAGGCTCCGCCATGACCTGTAGCTTGTTGTTCATGCACACATGAAACAACCGGCTGCGTTGCGCTAATGCTATATTATATAGTGAGATTACATACAGTGGATGGACAAAATCCATTTCGCACAACCCAAAAAATCCTGGAATGATGATTCCCCTGTAAATACCAACAAACCATGGTGTGGTGCAGGATTTCGTCCATCCACAGTATGATACATTCCGTTCGTTTTTGTTTATATTTACACCAACATCCCCCCATACCTTAGGGGGGGGTAGGGGGTCCCCCGATTCCATGTCTAGTCTTCCCCATGAAAGGGACAATGGAACTATAAATGGAATTCCAGGGGTCACCCCCCTCCCCCAATTCAATTTTTAAGGGGGCGGGGATACACCAAGGAAAAAGGCTTGTGTGCGGAGAGCGAGGCTGGTGCGTGCAATGGGGAGTTGTCAACTACGTCTATTTCCTGGATCGTTGCTGGGGATCTGTACGACTTTGGATCTGTGGTTTGTGTGGAAGTATTTGGCACTACCACATGGATGAAACATTAGCATGTGCCGGTGTTGCGCTGGTTTCCAGCTGTCTACGCTTTAGTTTAGTATGAAAGCTCTTTCTCATTTTTGGATTTATTGTTGGTTCCAATGTAAACGACACATTTTGGAAAACCATTGGGAAATCACACAGTTTCCAAGTGGTACCCTTAACCAATAAATCAGTTCCACTGTTGGAACGAAACTTTGTTGGTTCTGCGACTGGCCCATGGCAGAAATCGGAGCTTTCTCAAAAAAAAGAGATCCTATCCGTTCCTTTTCTCATGGTAAGCTCGTTAACATGGGACCTGATAGAATGTCCCTGGAAGCTCATTATCCTCTCAAAGGGATGTTACCATTGGTTAGCTTCATTGGCTTCGCTGCTTCATTTCCCAACCCTCGCCCCCCTTCGCAAGGGACCACTGGGTAGCGCGTTCATCCCAACCGTCTGAAACAAATGTGTTGGTTGAGAAGGAAACCTGCAGAAGCAAACGGCAGGACAGCTCGTTCATTATTACACTATTGCCATCTCCGGACGGTGTATTCGCAAAAGCCCTTGCAAACAACCGCTCCATGGCTGTATGTAGACCCAATTATTCTGTCTCGACAGTTGATAATTGACCACCTCATGAGCAAAGGTAGTCCCAAAGCCCTCCAATCGATTCTCAATGAAGCAACCCCAAACAAACAAACAAACAACAGCGCGAAAAAAAAAAAAAAAAAAAAAAAAAACTGAAAGAGCTTAAGGTGGGCAGAACATCTAGTAAATCTAATCTACACATGAGCTTCATCTAGTAGTTAGTCTACATATGAACTTCCTAGACTAAAGCAAACACCTATGAGGCCTCGTTTCCCATCTATTGAGCCGGCCGTTGGCTTTCTGGGCCCTGCCTTGTAGGGCAGAAATAAGAAGTCTTGGAGCCGGTGGGCAATCCGCACCTGGCACCCAACAAACGCCAAGCCAAGAGGATTATATATATATACCAGGGTGCTGCTGCTGATTCTCTGGCGGATTCTGTTGCTGGGTGGGGCGGGGCAGCTTGGGTTGGTGAGTGGTTGTTGGTGAGTACTTGGGTGGTGGTGCTTGTGCTGCTGCTGCTGCTGCTGCTGGCGGCGGGTGGGGGCGGTGCGGTGCTGGCGGTGGGGTTCTATTAGGCTCGTCGCGACAGGTGGTGCTGGGTGGCAGTGGGCGTTCCTGGGAAAAGCCAGAGCGCGTCCGATCCGCAATCTGATTCAACCAGCTCCCTTTGTTTGCAACCGTCTTTTTGGGATCCGTCCCCACGGCTGAGTGGCCGCTACCCACAGCGTAGTGTCTCGCAGAGTGATCTTACCACTAGCGCTACAGAGAGAGCGAGAGAGAGAGAAGCTCCTTCTGTTTAAAGTTCAAAGGGGGGCCGTCTGGATTGAACCAATTTGGCCCGTGCGCAACCCCTTCGCCCCCGTAGACTTCTGGCGCTATCAGCGGGGTGCAGCTGCAGTCACTCCACGTGCGGAATAGCTGTGTTTCGCTTCCGAACCAACCAGGCACTCAGCTTGTGTGCCTTCAGCTGCTTGTGGGTCATCTTCGCCCGCTGGAGTTGCGCCTGCCAGAGACGCCGTGAAACTAGACATGGCTTCAGCGGCTGCTTCAGGCAACAACAAAAGGAGCCTGCAAGGACTGACATTCGCTAGCCCATACAAATATACACATGTGAACACATACGCATGTGGTAAAAGGTGGAGTCTACTTCTGCAGTCACATGTAGCATGCTGACATCAACAGCCACCAAGGAGGTCCCTCACAAAGATATGTATATGGGACGCAACCTGTAGCTTTCAGGATCTCGCGTGAGTGAGCAGGACTCCCGTCAACAAGCATAGTCCCCAGTTCAGGAAGCTCGAAAAGGAATGGAACGTGACAGTCCGCAAACAACATCCGAGGATGACAATGGGCAAAACTGATCTCATGATTGGCGCTGCATCCAGCTTCCTGATCCCTCGTACTTCAAAAGAGATGCCCATGAGTGGCCTCCCTCGAAAGTTTAGCAAATGACAACACGGCGCTGTCCAAATGAGGTCATTCACGCATGACATGACCGAGACTCAACCATATACCAAGGCAGGCACCAACTGCAAGCCAAACTTGTTGGGTCCAGGGATGTGCGGGTTTGCTTCACCTCATGCCATCAACCATATTCCGTCCTGTTTTAAAGGGAATCAATTGCTGGGTGCGTTTACCAATGGCATTTTTGGACAATAGCTTTGTGATTGGCAGGCTAGTCTTGCGAGCTTGTTGTTTGGGCAATCACGCGTGAAAACACATATGTATATATATATATATTCTACGTGTATGGCTGAGTCTTGCGGAGGGTATGTAACTCGCAATGGCACGTATCTATCTTGCTACGGAGGTGTAACGGGGTCCTTGTCACGCAGGTGTGCAACCGGAAACAGTTGACAAGTGTCAGCAGCAAAATGTAGCGCAGAACAACAAAGTGCCACGGTTCCAGCGCGAAAGTAGCCATTCCTCATGCCCACTTCCTAAGTGAGTTGGCCAGAAAGAGTCCAAACTGTGTGGTTGCCACTAACATGCTCGCAACCAAAAAGTGTGAAGTCCAGCAACTCAGAAGTGAGAATAGGTCCCAAACCCCCAAACAAAAAGGGAGTAGGAACCTTTACAAAATTTGGGGGCATGCAAAAGATCCAGAAAGGGGATACCCTCCCACCAAGTAACAGCCTGACAGGGGGGTGTCTTGGACGACCATAGTCTCTTTAGAGGGACAGGGTCCCTGTCAGGTTCCAGCCGTAAGCATGGTGGGAGGGTAATTCCCTTCCAAACCAACAGGGAAGGAAACAGTCTAAGGGGCAGATCGAAGGAGACAGATCACCAACATGAGATCGAGGAGACAGTCTCACCATATTGAGAACACCAACCTGGGCTGCCCTCAGATCCCCCGCTAAAAGATTAACCTTTGGTGGGTTAAATGGAAACAACCAAGCACTAAATCACTAAAAGGCTAAAAAGCTAAGGAACCTAAAAGGCTAAAAAGCTAAGGAACCGGATGGCTGGGAGCCACCAAGCAACATGTCACAAACAGGGTAACCCCAAATTAGAACCCTGGTAAATGGAAGCAAGGACTAAAACCTGCGGTCCAATTCCTGGCGGTTTCATTTTGACCCATACCCATTGAGCAGATCCAAGGAGACAGACTCTCACTCGCAACATCCAAAGGCCAGGTGGGCTGCAGAACGCCCATGGCTCTGGCGGTAAAAAAGGTGCTCGCTTTCCGAGTGGATGGCCCCAAAAATGTCCATCTTGCGCTTGTTGCTTTTAATAAAGCCATGTTTTAAACAAAACTAAGCAACAAAGGTTCTTGCCAGGGTGTAGGGTTTAGGGCTCCCAAACAGTGGCTAAAGTCCAGGGACGCAGGAAGAGAGAAAAGGTGGGGTTCATACTGGATCCAGCTTTTTGCTTCGTGCCACTGAACAGAAAGCACTTTGATTTGCGCGTGCCTGGGGATGGTCCAGCTGCCATGCCCGAACGCCCCAAAGCTCTTTCAGGGTGATGGTCTGAACCTCCTAAACGTCATTCGATCGAAGGACGTTTGACGACCAAACCTCCATTTGCCGAGAAGTCCCCTGAGGGGAATATATATATATATATACACGTATATATATATATACTATGTCCAGAAGTGATAGATTTCAAGCCAACAGGAAAAACATTAACATATTCCTTTCCGCAAATGGAAGCAAAGGAAACCAAAGCAAGTTTCGACCCTTGGTGGTGCTTCAAAGCCTTGGAGCAAGGTTCTCTTTGGCGCTCTCCCACCAAACAATAGCCACACACACACATATCGATTCAAGATAGCAATAGCAACAGCAGCCTTGGATATTTCCCTACCGCCAATGGGCCAACATGAGCCGTGCATCCAATTAAAGAAGACCACGATCTGGGCATAGCAACTTGATCAGTCAGGACCATGCGCATGGCTACTCCGCTTTGGCCAACGCTATACCCTCCTACCAATTCACATGGAACCTGACAGGGGGGTCCTGGAAGACCGTTTTCATTTTGAAGGGACGCCCTGTCAGGTTCCATGTTAATTGGTGGGAGGGTAGGTCAAACGATGTTCCTCTCAATTCAAATCAAAGGAATCAAAGTCACTGACACAGCCAATGAGATCAAGGGACTGTTAAACAGCCTGATCTCTGTCAACGTTGCTTCAACAGCCGACACAAGATTCAACATGAGATGACGGGCCGGCCTTGCTTGTCACAAGTTCTCAAAGCAACAGTTTCATCTTGGAACAGTAATAGCGGTGCATCACACTTGGTTTCAATCAGGAAACCCTTGCCAACAAAAAAAACATGTCTTCCGCAAGCTGTCCTCTTCTCAGGTGTTTTACTTGTTTCATTGACGGCTGCCTTCGTCGTTGAAACCACCGTTGCCCGTGCGCTTAGGCTTCCCGAATAGGGTCCCAGCCTCAGGGGGCAACACATCTGTGCAGTTCGTTCAGCTTGCTTGCTTGAGATGAAAGCCACACCCTTGGAATCAATCCTCAAGCCAGCAACGTTGCCCTCCCTTCTTTCTTGGTTGCTCCCCGTTAACTCTAAGGATCCCCGGCAAATTGATGCTTGCAAAAGAGGATAGCCAACAGGACAGAACTTCGCTATGCTGTTGCTTGCCGAAAACTCCGCTTCACCGAACCAATGAATCGCATTGTAAACAGCTATGTCCTGGGCCTGCAACGGAGCGACAGCGAGTCTAATGCGGCTACTCCGGCCAACCCTCAAACTAGCTTTAAACCAACCCGCAAGTCAATACACCTTTAAAGTAGCTTTAAACCAACCCGCAAGTCAACACACACACACACGCAGCACTATTGCCCTCGATTCCAGTAGGTCCTCTTTCCAAAGAGCCCTGATCCGGCGAAGGCTCGACAGGGAGAGCCTCAGCGCGCTCGCCCAAAAACGCGAGCGAATGGAAGCCACGAAAGGCGTCCGACAGCTTTCGGACCCGACCACAACGCGAGCACTACATACATCCAGTGGATATTTCTGCACGTGGGAAGCGTATTGTTCCTTCTGTCAACGGCATGACATGATCTTTGGATCCACTGTTGTTAGAAACTTTTGTTGGTCTTGAAACCAGGGGCACCCCGGAGCCTCCAAAACTGGTAATATGTTTCTTGTGGTTTCCCTTTAAACCAACCCAACAAAAACGGGTGTCCTCAAGTAAAGACTAGAGCCCCCTGTCTGCTCTCCAGGGCCACGAACCGAGATTTCGGGGAAATCTAAGCCGACACCTCACTGTGAGTCAAGAGACATGTGCAGTGGAGAGGTTAGAATAAGTTGGTACCAACTTGTTTCTTTTTTGTCTATTTGGCCATGGGTCAAAATCCAAATCGTACCCCCAGTGAACATCCCCATCCCCACTAAAATAGACTAACATGGGTGGTGCACCTCCCCAAAATGGTACCATTGGTTTTGACTCACAGCCATTTGAGTAGGGGAACCCTCCCCCCCAAAAAAGGTAAACAAGCACTACTGGGGGGCCTGGCCAAAGTCAAGCCTCCCGATCACTTCTCACAATTTATCATCTTACCCCTAATTGGTGGTCTGGTTTGGTGGCTCGGATTTTAAGGGGTACCGTCTGCATGGCTTGAGGACGTGGGGTTCAAATCCATGCCAATCCAGGTACCAATCGCCTGCGGATTCAAAAAGCCCCATCTGCTCCTAGTCCTTTGGGAGCAAACTACCCACACGAGGCAGCGGTCGTTTTGGGCAGGTGCGTAAACGGGCCAAACCAGCGGAACAAAACATGACTCCGCTGAGCATACTCCAGGTCGAGCGGCCCCTTGCTGGACGCAGATGTCAGCACCATTGGAAAAGGCCATGTGCATGTCAAGCGATGTTCTTGAGTTGCCGCTCTCGGGCAAAGATCCTGATCTGCTGCAGTTGTCAAAGGCAAACTCGCTCCTGTGCAATCAACAGCCGAGCTTTGCTCCCGGATACAACTAACAAACAAGTCGCCGCATGGCCTGGGACAGACGCACGTTGCTTGGTCTAGCGTTTTGAGATCAGACTTGAACTTGCATGAAATTATTTGATCAATCTACTGCAGTCATAGACCCTTGCTCGATGTATAGCTTGCATAAACAGCTGCCAGACGGAGCTTCATGCATGTGCTTCACACTGAACAGCGCACATATTGAGTTATCGGGCCGGAGCTGACCTTCAAGCAACCAAGCACGACAAAAACCCTACCCCGGTTGCTTTCTGCTCCCCTGCTCAAAGTGAATAACTTTTAGTGGTTTAATACGGAAAACCCAAATTAGTTGGCAACAAGTCAAAGTCCTAACATGCAAGCAAAATGCACCAGAGGTTCTCTGCAGAAACCACCTTTTTTCCAGGTGTTTGGCCCATTTTTGGCGTAGTCCATCGGGTGTTCCAAAGGCCCTGAGGCTCAACCAGAACGGGTGCAGCCTGAAACGCACCTCTCATCAGCTTTTATTCGTTTCAATCCGTCCGCGCTTAAGTCTATCGTTAACGCCATATACAATGATATTCCGCACTTTCTGCACAGAGCAGGCGCGCAAAACTCTGCTCGGCGGAGGCGCTGGGGGAGGTCCAAGCTTCATGGCAATGCTTTTAGCATTGCTTGCAGCACAGCAAGAGTCTCTTTTGTTGCAAGTACTTCTGTAGCGAAATGTCCATGGGCTCTTCGCAAAAACAACAAAAAAACAACAACAAGTGCTCCTGGAAGGGAACTTGCTCACTTTGATTCCCGAGCAAATTGCTGGAAGTTTCGAGCTCGGTTTGCCAATTCGGTTCATACATTGTCTCCCCCAGCGCATCGATTCAGCGAACTCTCCAACCCCAATTCGGAGAGCCCGCGCGTCTCGTGCCCCTTGGGATGCAGACGAGAATGCCCTCACAGTGCTCAATGCACTGTCCCAGCCGTTGCAAAGGCTCACCCTTGACAACGAGGAGCTTCCCCCCTGACAAGAATCAAAGCAAGCGTTGCCCCGGCTGATAGTTGCGCACGAGTTGAAAACAAGCCTGACAAGTCAAGTATTTCCTATTTGGTCCGTTCTCTCATGGTTGCGCTCCAAGGAAAGCACATGCTAGGTTCTCCAGTAGAGAGGTTAGAAGAAGGGTACCATTTTTTTCTATCTTAGTAGAGGAACCCAACCAAAAAAGGAACGGTAAAAGTTGGGCACCTAGCTGGGCGACCTAGCATGGCATTCGATCAAACTATGCCGGCAGAATGCCAGCAGAATGAACTTCCGGCAGCTCAAAACCCACACATCGACTCGGTTGCTTGCTGCTCCCCTGCTAAAAGTGAATAACTTTTAGTGGTTTAATACGGAAAACCCATCAACTGGCAAAAAGTTGAAGTCCTAACAACCCTTGGCGAAATGCACCAAAGTTGAAGTCCCGGCGGCCCTAAATTTGCTCGCCTGTCAAGATAGGGGAACCCCACAAATGGTGCTGGTGCTTTTGATTTCTGGATAAACCAAGGTGGGGGGGAGTTCCATCGTCATGAAAGAAACAAAACCGGAAGTCAGGTAGTCCGCCAAGTGCTGTATCAGCAAAAATCGAGAAACAAACTTGTCACGCCCCGCCTCACTTTCTGGCTGCAGGTCTCTTTAGGACCGCCTGACTTTGCGGGCAATGCCGGTAGGAACTGGTGGTTGTCCTTTTGGTTCCCCTTTACAGCATCCCAAAAGGGTAGCCTCAAAAAAGACACCCAAATGATTCGAACACTTACCATGACGGGGCTTTCGTCAGTACTAAGTAAGCATAACGCAAAGTGCGAGCAGTGCTCAGGAGCACCAAACTCAGAAGAATCGGATGAAGAGGAACATAAATCTATTTCAGTTGGAGGCCCTAGTTTTCTGCTCCTCTCACTAGCAGCGAACGATTGGGTCGATCGATCAAACTTAGGATACTACAGTGATACTCAGAAACAGAGGCTGCGGCATGTCATCGTTGCCTGCGACCAAAGGCGATGTCCGGCCTCAAATTGATTAAGGCAAAGGCCAACGAAAGCTCGAGTGAAAGCCAGGGCGACGCCGGCTCGTCAGGGAAGCAGCCGAAACGAGAAAAACAGAACACCGCCAAAGCCATAGGTGTCCTTTTTGGGGCAAAGAGATGGGTTTCACTGGTAGATGATGAAACCACCAGGTATACCAAGAATCGCCCGGCCTCTATTTTCTAAGCAAACCAACCAAAAAGGACACCTATGGCCAAAGCGCTTGAACAGCCCTGCGTCCTCAGAACGGAGGAAGAAATTGCGAGGAACGATGCGCAAAAAACGCTGCAGAGCGCAATCAGAGCACATAAGTTTGTTCAGAGCGCGGAACAGAATGGAGAGAAGAACGGAGGGAAGGGCAGACAGAGTAGGTAGAGCGCAGAGAAAAGCCAAGCGAAGAGCTGGAATGGAGATTCAGAGAAGATTGCGAAGAGAAGAGCGCAGCGCGAAGTGGGCAGAAGAGCAAAGAAAAGAGCGGAGCAAAGACTGGGCAGAGGAGCGGAGCCAATGATGGGCAGAAAAGCAGAGAGTGAGAGAGAAGCGGAGCACAGGGAAATAAAAGCTGGGAGCGCGACAACCTCGAAATCACCGCAAAAGTAACTTTCAGAACCCGCAACATGCTCACGTCTTAGGGTTGTCCTAGAGCTTCCCGGTGCAAATCCGCAAGCCGCGAACTCGTGGCCAAAGCGCCTTCGCAGTCTTCGCCTTCGCCTTGGCTTTCGCCTGTCGAAAGCCAGGCGCTCACCCAAAAGGGGGGGCCTTTAGCAAAAATCGACCTGGAGTCTCCCAAAAAATGGGCGCCATATCCATATCCGTATACCTGGAGACTCCTTCTGAGCCTTCAAAAATGGTTGGTCATTATATACCCAAAATCATGAAATCAATCACCCATTTTTGAAAAGTCATGGAGACTCTAGGTACAAACTCCGCATGAGAAAGAAGCTGTGCCATAGACAGGTGATGAGGCGGTGAGGCCAATGGCACGTGCGATGGCTCTTCCGGCAGCCTCTACTTTACAGCAGATTTCAAAGGCCAGACAACAATTTGCTGTAAAGCACGCAAATAATTATGTACTCAAGACCATGTCAACTGCGGCGTGTGTTGCCCGCCGAACATACGCTACATGACATTCACTGTACACTTGGTCCATGTATTTGTGGCTGACCTAAAAGGCGATGAGGGATACACTGATAAGCACGACACCTTGACCTTTCCATCCATGTGCAGGCACCCCTCCCTACTTTGGTGTCCAGTTGCAGCACTGCAACTTAATTTAGATCCCTCACGCCCGAGCATTCGAACAAATTCGACGTACAGGTCATTGACGCCCAACATGTTTTGCCGGCCTGTTCGGGGCATTCCGTTCTTGACCCAGAGATGGAAACGCTGACTCAATTCAACCCCCAAAAAGCACTGGGAGTCAAGCAGGTGTTCCCTTCACTTTCGTGAAACCAGTCGCTTGGCACCGTGGTGAGCCAGTCCGCGAAAACATTTCCCAGACATCCGCTGCCCCCTCAACGTGTAGGTTCACTACAAGGTGGCCTCAAATTGCTGCATAAAATATCTCACTTCCCGAGTGGATGGCCCAAACAAGGTCCAAACTTCCTGGAGTCTCCATGATCCCTTAAAAATGGGTCAACGACCCCATGATTTTGGGTAATGACCAACCATTTTTAAAGGGTCATGGAGACTCCAGGTTCTTTTTTATCACTAAAATGGGTCCACACCCAAAAAGGTACAAAGTGAGGACCTCAGGAAGCGACATCTGCAGCAAGGTGCACCGCTTGTGAACACATCCCTTCGGGCCGTGGTCGTTGAATCAACATGAATTCCTCGAGAGGTGGACAACCTATTTAGGTGACTTTTTCTTTTTGCAGGTACCCTTTCTCCGTGGTCTTAAACGTAAACCAGAAGGACAACCACAATGTTCCTCAAAAGAAAGACACCCATCTATGTTCCAACAAACCTAGGTCCTCCAGTAGAGAGGATCGAATAACGGCACCCTTTCTTCTGTAGTCTATTTTAGTAGGGGAACCCTCCCAGCCAAAACAAGAAACGATGAGAAAGGGCACCTAGCTGGGGGAGAGAGAAACCAACGAAAAACACAACATCCGTGGCGCTGCGCTCGCTCGCGCAAGCCCAATGCCCTCGCCTTCGCCTTGGCCTTCGCTTTGGGCTTCGCGGGCGAAGCCTTTGCCTTCGCCGCCTAGGGTGTGACACCCTCGTCTCCCCCAATGGGACCCATGAGCAAATCACCTGTTGCCGGTGACATACTGTGGATGGACGACATCCTGCACCACCTTGACACCATGGGAAACCAGTATTTGTTGGTATTTTTAGGGGAATCATCAGAAACCAGGGTTGCTTAGGTGGTGCATCTACAGTAGGTTCACCAGGAGGTCAAAAGGTCCGACGGTTTGGAGAATTGACAATACCGTGACCGCGTCATGGCGAGAAGCACCCGCAGGACCGCACGACCGCAAGATGCAAACGTCCCCGCATCCGGTCACATCATTTGGTCAAGTGCGCAAATCATTTGGTCACATCATTTGGTCTTCTTTCTGCGCACCAAGGCAAAAGGACATATGCAGCTCCGAAAACAGGCTGGCAATCACTGGCCTTGGACCCAAATGAACCGACTCTAATGCAACCCGAATGGACAGTACAACGCTCAGCCTCGTACGTTAAGTGAAGGGCTCCCGCAAGAAAGACATGAAACCCACCGTGGGGTTGCTAAGGCTATTCCTCTTCAAATGGGGCCCGTCTGCTTCAAATGCCTCTGGATCCTCCCCTAGGCCTTCTTTGGAGATGCTGAGGCCTTTCCAGCTGCCTTCTTTGGAGATGCCTCTGCACTGCAGGGCTCTGGCGAAGAGCAAACGGTCCATGCCCAGATGTTTTTTGCCAAAGACTTCTCTGCGCGTAAAAGCAAAGTTAGGCAAAGCGCAAGGATACACGGGGTCTAAACCACAATCTGTCATACATATACATCTCTGAAGTGTTCAAACTTATTATCCGTAAAAAAAGAGTTCCGCCAAAAAAGTAATCCGCCAATGACCTCTTGGGGCTCCGTGTGTCAGGAGAGTAACATCTCGCTCGCAAAAGTGGTGGGCGCGGTGTGCAAGTGGCTCAAACCCGCAAGTCCCCAGTCAACAAACGCGCAAGTCAAACGTTGATGACACACCATACAAAAAAGAAAAGAAACCAGCAAGCCTTGTCGATCTTCCACAGTTCAAGAACGGATGACATACACATCATTGCGCTGGCGCATGTGACATACTACTCTACTAAAATCGTAGATAGAGTTATCTTGTGTAGCGCACGACATGCTTGCTTTGACAAAGAGGGCAACTGCATCTGAGAGCTTCCCACGTGTACCTCTCCCAGATCTGATGCTGGCAAGGACGCCAAAGGCAATGCCTGTCCTTGACAAATCAAGATGATTGGGTTGACCTGATCTAACATAAACGCAGCTCCACGTAGGACACGAGGAAGACCAAACTGCACCCAAGGCAAAACATGCTGCTGGATTCAGGACAAAGAAGCAAGGTGGTCCAATGCCTCTCCCCTATCCAGATAAATCCACTGCTCAAGGGGTGGGCATACTACATGACCTTGGCACAACCTACCCACGGGCGGCTTGCCTTTGCTGCAGGTTTCTTCATCACGGGAGCATCTTCCATCTCCTGAGGGCGACTTGACAAGACCAGCATGGAGCAGTGAGTCGGAATTTTCGGATGCACGTTGTGATCCCAAACCCAAAACCAACCACCGGCAAACTAAAATCAAGTTACACGTTTTTGTTGGACTCTCAGATTCTGGCCGAATATGAAAGGACTGCAAACAAAGGATGTGTACATGGAGAAGCAGAAATAATTCCTCTCATCGCCTTCTGAAACATGACAAAACAAGTAGTGGCCTTGATCCAATCAGCAACATCGGCGTGCCGTGTCTGCTCAAGATGGAGCTTGTGCAATCGAGCAGCCCGCAAGAAAACAACACAACATGCCGGTGGAGGATATTCTGTTGAGCAGCCAAAGCTTCAATAAAGTGCGAAACTAAGGTCATGCTCGTGCTTACAACTTTACTCTCCACTAAGGTAGGCCTGCCAGTCCGCTATCCCAACTAGTTTGGGACTTCTTGGGTGGAAGGCACACAAGAAAGCAAAGTCAAAAGTGCAGCTCCTCATCTTCCTCTGCGTCTTCCTCCTCCTGGCAGACTGATGGATCATTGGCTCGGCCAGAATTTTTGCGGTCACTCGATCGAAGAAGCTCAGCAGGGATCCGTACATGAAAAACTCCTGAACATTGCAACTTGTAAATGGCTGGTTTCCCTTTATTTTGGTGTGGAAAAAACAACATGGTTCGCATGGTTGCAAAATGTATCTTTTAAGGAGCCCTGCTCAGAGACTCAGGCTTGAAGCACATTCACCCTCCAAACATGCCGCATGGCCAGTTCAACAGTGCAAGGCAACATGCTTGCCGAATGCCTGTGTTGCTATCAATGACATGTCTTGGCCTCTTCTTCTTCCTCCTCTTCTTCCTCCTCTTCCTCTTCTTCCTCTTCTTCCTCTTCTGCAGCGTCTTCCTCCTCTTCCTTCTCCTCTGCCTCCTCTTTTTCTGCCTCCGCCTAATCCCGCGGATGGTAGGTGGTTCTTTTTGTGCGGGCCATTCTTCCGGCCAGGCTCCCTTTCGCGCTTTCGGTTTGCCTCAAAATTAATAGGGGAGCCCCTGGACAAGAAACAGGATCCAAACAGAGTGCTTGTTCCCATTGAAGCCTGTAATTATGTTTAATATATATATATATATATATGGCGTCTGTCTGAAGCTTCTTGTCTCCGAAAGCGCTATCTTCGAGGAAATAAATCGCGACCACCATCGCGGAGAGGGGGGGGCAACACTGAGACCAAAAGGTCGCGCCCATAATATATTTGAATACAAGGACCTTTTGGACGACTCTCCCATACACACTGTATCAATATGTGAATCAATATATATATATACTATACATATATACATACAGATATTGCTAGCCCCCGGTACTATATGTGTTCTACAAAGAATATATTTTGCAATGCACGTACTTTCCTCACCTCGAAATTGAAAAGTCAGGACTCAACGGCGCCGTGAGGAATTGTCTCGCCTTGGCCTTGGCCTTGGCCTTCGCGCCGCCCTTGGCCTTCGCTTTGGGCTCGGCCTTCGCTTTGGGCTCGGCCTTCGCCTTTGGCTCGGCTCTGGCCGCCGGCTTCTTCATCGGCACCTGGAGAATAGATTGAAGGGACATCCGAAGCATTCAACCAGCCACTCATACTTTGAATCCATGCACTCCTGCACACTGACATGGCCACTCACGTTTTGCTTGGTTTGCACAAGCTGCCCAGGACCTGCTGGGTTCTTTACATTCGCGTCCATAACCTTTGTGGGATAGCCATGCAGCGCCGAACGACCAAATCAAGGTGGTATTCAGTGCAAGTACGTACTGGGCAGAGTATTCACGTGATGCTTAGGGATTGTGCAGGCAGGTTTACTGTCACTGTTGGCTGTCTGCCAACATGAAGCAGTTTGGAACAACCTCAAATGCGCTTCCAGTTCAACAACCTGCTGGAAACTGGCGTGTCGAACGGCACAACACGCAACATCAGTTGCAAGACTCGCAACTTGCAACTGAAAACACTGCACCGGTGCTCTCTCTCTGGGTGTGCGAAAAAGGAGGGATGTCGTGCAAGTTGGCTCTGAGAAGTGGCAGATCCGAACCAGGCTCGAACTGAACTTGCTCAGGGCAATGCGGGATATGGACCAGCAATTACATTCATATGACATTGTAAAGTCCTTCCATATACAAGTGTTATACACATATTTATGTATATATTGACACAGATGACAAATTCAATGCGGAAACCTTGTTCACCCATGTTTTTTCATCCAGGCAAGCTTTGACTGGCATGTTGCTCGCATTTATTGGGCAATTACGACTTTGGCCTTCACCCAACCGTTTCCCAACAATGTTTCTTTGAAGCCTCTTGGAAGGGGGTTCGTAATTGGATATTGGTCAAAATCAAACCACCAGGATATGGAGCACAGGTTTTAGTCAGGGATACAGTTTGGGTACCTGTCTTTGACCTACAGCCAATTGTCCCTGGAAAGGGTTTGTGGAACCTTGGACGGGGGGGCTCCCGACGTCTCCCCGGACAATCAAAGAAGGACATCTTGCGAGAGAGAGATCTCCCCAAAAGAAGACGACTTCAAAAGGAAACCCAACACCGGCGGTTCTTCGGCCCGCGTACACAAAACACATATACTTTTAGATTCTAATTCAAATAGCCATGAGTCAAAATCCCGTACCCCCAGTGAACATCCCAATCCCCAGTCAAATCCGCCGACGCCAGTCGAGCGTGTAGATGGCAGTCCGCAACTGGTCTTGCTTCGGAATCTCTTATCAAAGCTCTTTCGTGCTAAAAATATGCGTTTCGCCGAGGTCTCCAGGGGAGGGGACGGGTTCCCCGGAGGCACAGGATCTGCATCCCCAGCATCATCAGGATCGCCTTGTTGCCATGAATTTGTCCTTTGTTGTTGCAGATACTAGTGGTGTTTTGATGTTTCAAGCGATGTTGGAATTGGCCTGCTAGGGGTTTGGGTGGGGACAAGTGCAGTGATACTTTGAGGAATTGTTGAAATGTGCAAAAATTAGTGTTTTTTGCAATTCCTCACCTGTACGGAGCA
Source organism: Effrenium voratum (assembly GCA_963377175.1). Classification (NCBI taxonomy): domain Eukaryota; class Dinophyceae; order Suessiales; family Symbiodiniaceae; genus Effrenium; species Effrenium voratum. The sequence continues at coordinate 430,404 of CAUJNA010002446.1, read as the reverse complement.
GTTACTGCGAAACATCCCCTGCATTGGGGTATTTGAGGGGGGTTGCTAGTATCGGTTTTTGATGGTTGCTCTTGGGAAATATCTAAAAGCCCTAGTTTGTTGCACTTTTTGTGGCTAGCCGGCTGCATTCCCAGGATTCCCCACATCTAAGGTATTTTCTGTGTTTGGTCAATGTTGCGTGTCTGAAAGTCTTAAAATCTTGAGCGCGAAGATTGGGTCTGTTCCTGTAAGTTGTGTGGTTGCATCCCTTGCATTTCCTCAGCACTGGGACATGAAAAACAGGAAAGTGCCAAGAAGGCCTTGTTGTACTTACAAAAAAATGGGGCCTTGCTTTCAGCCCTGCTGCCGAAGTCAAAGCGGCATTGGTTGCATTCTTGTTAAAAGACCAATGTGACCGAGGCAAAAAACATCTTCTTCCTTACCCCAAATTCAAGGCACCCTCTCCTTCCACGTGTTACGAGCCCAGTGTGACCTAGGCAAAAAAACGTCTTTTTCCTTACCCCAAATTCAAGGCACCTCAGAGGGGCGATGGTTGTTCTCCTTCCACAGTGAGGCGTTAAGAGACCCATGTGACCAAGGTAAAAGACGTCTTCGGACGTCTTTTTCCCGACCCCAAACTTGAGGTACCCTGCAGCCGGCCTCAGAGGGGCGTCGTTTGGTCTCTTTTCACGTGTTAAGAGCCCCATATTGACCCAAGCAAAAAAACGTCTTTTTCTTTGGCACCTCAGAGGGGCGTTGTTTGTTCTCCTTCCACTGGGGCGTTGCTTGTTTTCCTTCCAGGCGTTAAGAGACCCATGTGACCTAGGCAAAAAGACGTCTTTTTCCTGACCCCAAACTTGAGGTGCCCTGCCTCCGACCTTAGAGGTGCGTCGTTTGGCGTCGTTTGGTCTCTTTTCACTTGTTAAGAGCCCCATATGACCTAGGCAAAAAGACGTCTTTTTCCTTACCCCGAACTCAAGGCACCCTCTCCTTCCACGTGTTAAGAGCCGCATGTGACCTAGTTGCTTGTTCTCCTTCCAGGCGCTAAGAGACCCATGTGACCTAGGCAAAAAGACGTCGCTGTTTGTAATCGTCTTTTTCCTTACCCCAAATTCGAGGCACTCTGCGGCCGACGTCAGAGGGGCGTTGTTTGTTCTCCCCTCAACACGTTAAGAGACCGATGTGACCTAGGCAAAAGGACGTCTTGCTCCCGGCCCCAAATTCGAGGCACCCTGCAGCCGACGTCAGAGGGGCGTTGTTTGCGTTCTCCTTCCACGCGCTAAGAGCCCCACTTGACCTAGGCAAAAAAAAGAGGTCTTGTTCCCTACCCAAAATTCAAGGCACCCTGTAGCCGACGTCAGAGCGGCGTTGTTTGTTCTTCTTCCACGCGTTAAGAGCTCCACGTGACATCAGCCCCAGTTTATTAATAGGGGACTGTCCACCGGCGTCGGCGGATCGCGTAGCGATTTCAATAGACTAACGTGGGTGGTGCGCCTACCCCAAAATGGTACCATTGGTGTTGACCCACAGCCATGTAGTTGAATTCAAACACCTGGAGTCTCCATGACCCTTAAACAATGGAATCATTACTCAACATAATGGGGTCAATGACCCATTTGTAAAGGTCATGAAGACTCTAGGTTGTTGTACTCAAAAACATACAACTGTTTTGGAGGAGACCCGAGGGCGGGTTAACCTTCCCCTGGGCCTCTTCCTCTTGAGGCTCCTCCTCCTCCTCCTCCTCTGCTGCAGCTTCCTCTTGCGGCTCCTCCTCTGGTGCCTCCGACAGGTCCAACGACACAAAGAAGCCCAGGTGAAGGCAGAAACATAGGTGGCCTTTTGGAAAAATAGATGGCCCTGGTAAATGGAACAACATTTATTTTTAACCAAACTAACCTAAAAAGAACCCCTAATTAGAAAACCAGGTCCTCCAGTAAAGAGCTTGGAATAAGGGTACCCGTTTGGATTGCTGTAGTCTATTTTAGTAGGGCACTACTGGCAGACCTAGAAACAATAATCATCCAACTGCGTCCGATCAAGTTGCCAACATTTGAATCCTGTTGGAGAAAGCCATGCTGCTTGGCATGAACAATCAAAGGGGGAGGTTTGATCGAACTCATTTCAACACAATGAACGGTGAAACACTGGAAAACAATGACTGCTCCCTCTGCCAAGGTCAGTGAGCAATGTTGAAATCAAGCCTTGCGCAGGGCGAGCAAATTGATTGACGCTTTGCATCAAAAAGCAGCGATGTCATCACTCCTCAATCATCAAGCTGAGAAAGGACACCACCCCGCACACTGGCGCGGGTCTGCCCCCTTGCATTCGCCTCAGCCGCTGCCTTTGCTTTGGCCTTCGCTTTGCCTTTCCTTCGTGGCAAAAGGCGGGCGAGAAGCAAAAAAGAGGCTTGTCTCGAGGCTCGCTTTACTCAAGGCATGGAGGGTAAGTGCGGTTGTGGCTCATTTCCTCTCAGCCGATAGACTTTGGAAGGATGTCAGCGTGAAGCGAAAACACATTGACATGACAATTTGATGCATGGGTACTCCCGGAACTCTGCGCACATGTGGACGTGTTTCTCAAAATGGATCCCCCAAAATGTGGTGTTCTTGTGGTGTCCTTCAGAAACCAAACAAGAAGGGGTCCAGAAACTTCCATCTTGGCATTGTATCCTTTGTAGAAATATCATTGCCTCTGCATACATCGAAGTAGTAGCTACTTCCAGATCCCGTCGATGCTTGACACATTGCTACAAGTTTCGACGGGCACGCTGACAAATTGAGAAATCGGTATGCACAGATCGTTTCGCATTAGGGCGTTGTCTACCGTGGACAGCAACATAGCTTGTTGTTTGGCTTTAGACAAAGAACTCAATGAACATCTCTTACAATAAAGACACACTTCCTGAACGACGTGTCAACGTGCTTTATCTTTGCCTGTGTGAACCAAACCATCAGCATTCTGTTTAAGTTGTGAGCAAATCGTACCAAGTGGCGCCGCTGCTGGCTTCTTCATGATGGGAGCCTGCATGTGCTAAGGCAGGTCAAATGGATGGCAGCACAGTGCTGAAGACGAAACAATCCAGCCACACAACGCGAGACTGCAAAACACAAGAAAACCTCTCGACAAGCATGTGATCTTGAGCCGCCGTATGGTGTACATCAAACGTCGATGTAGCGCTCATCGCACGGACAAATGACAAATGACAATGACAAATGACAATGACAAATGACAATAACTCCCGCGGAAAGTGGGGATCCCCTCGAATCTGTGAGCTCCTTCTAATTTGCCCAAAAATGCTCTGGTGTAGGATCACTATCCTCAGCTTCAACTCGCACGTGACGACTTTTGCTACCACGCCCTAAGGGATGTGCTCTTGCAATACCCGCTATTGTCATGCAACAGCGCTGGGAACAGCCTCGTCAGCAACGTATACTGATACATATGCATATATATATATATACACATACGCATATAATTACATAAACCATTGTAGCAGGGTATGTACATGAGGATGGCCTGGCAACCACCTCATGTAGTGGCAATACCACATATTGCTGCATGCCAACGCCCTCCGATCCCGGAAAGCACTATAATGCACCAGCTTCGATAATAACATCAGACCCAACATAGTGTCGACATGCGGCAGTGTGTGTGTGTGTATTATATATAATATAGATATACGGCATACGACAGAATATGCATGTGCATGTGCATCTCTGTGTGTATGGTGGCGTGCAATTTTGCAGTGTTAAAGCCTTGCTTGATGGATGGAACATAGCGTTGACATGATGAACCGAGGGATCCCCTTTTTGGTTGGCTTTAAAGGGAAAGCAACATGAAACCGTTGCCATGTTAAGGGGGTTCCCTAAAAAAGACACCCATTTTTAATCACCTGCGCGCTTTGTTATTTTGTTACGGCGGATGTTTCGGCCGGAGTCCATGCAGAACAGCCGCGGCTGCAAGGCTGACTATTCTTCCTGCAGGGAGGGTCGTCTGTTTGTGTTTCTTTTTTCTGTACCTTTTTTTTTGGGTGGCGTTAGAGGGGAAGAAACGGGACACCACCAATTTGGAGGGGAGCTTGATTTTGAGATCAGCCGGAAGAGGATCAGCCTGTTTTCCAGACACAACTTTGCACGGGCCTCGGCCAAGAAATTGCAGACTTGGACTCGACATCTTGAACATCTGGTGGCTTTCATGATTGGCCGAGCCCGAAGGGAGCCTGGTCGACTGCGCCTGGCGGCCCAACAACTCCCACCAAATCAGTCCATTGAGTTGCTCCCGATCGATGACATTTTGTGTAGCTATAGGCATGTGTAAGGCTTACTTGAGGTTGCTCCGACTCTGGAAGGGGAGAAAGTGGGCCTTGCAAAAGGAGGCGGAAACCATGCGGATGCCTTAAATTGAAGAAGCAAATCAACCACACTCGACCCCAAAACCATGGTGAATTTCCACTCCTTCGGACACACCGAATCCCAAACCCGTGTAATTGGTTGACCATGAGAGGACCATCCCCGGTTTATAATCGGAGGGGGCAGGGCCGGGTTCAAGTACAATCGGACCATGGACACCCAATCTGCATGACTTGTGCGTGTTCCTCGAAAGCGCAGGGTGGCACAAACCAACCCACCAACCAAGCAACCAACTAACCAGTTAAAAAGCAGCCGACCAATGGGAAACAAAGAAAACAAGAAGATCAAATAATCAAACACCAAGCAGCCAAACAACCAACGTGAAGAAGGCGTGATCCAACAGGAACAACGCCGCAAAGGGCAACCTAGCAGCCTTTCCAACGAGAAAAGAGGGCTTCTACCCATGCAAAGAGCACACGCTTAAGCTGTCCATGCTGTGTCGATGCCCGAGTACCACCCGAGAACAAGGGGTAAGAAACATGGCATAGGAGAAAGCTTCGGGCACTCACAAGGTGGCAAACCGCCCAAATGTAGGGATCTGCACTCTTTACATTGCCCAAGGGCACACTGCAGATCGGTAAGCCAGTAAGAGTGATTGGCGCCGGGCCGCTTCGAGGCTTTCGCATGCACAGGCCTGTGCGTTAACTACTTAACTGGGCCCCGATTTGGCGCGACTTCTGCGCTGCCTTCGACTGGCCTGAACAATGCCCTTCGAACGGCCAATGGTCTCCCGTTAAAGGAGTGGAATTTAGAGGCGTTCAGGTTCAGCACTGATTGGGGACCTTTGGGTGGACATCTTCTTGGGATGTATGTCCACCACTTTTCAGGGCCAAACTTAGTCCGCTGTAAACAGGCAACCTTTTCCTGGGAGAGAATAATGGACAAGAACCCCAAAGGGCAAATTGTTTGCTTAAGTCTCGCATGCGGGCATAATTCCAAAATATAGCCGCAAGAAGCATAGCAGATTGATCAGACGTTGCATTATCTTGTTCATGATGTCAGTTGAACAGTGCGAACCCGACTCACGCTGCTTTCTGAATGCAATTCTGCCCGTTTGCTTCATATCGCAAATCCCGGCATAAAGCCAGTCACAAAAAGTTCACTGCAAAAAAGCAATCGCCCGCAACGCAAAGGAAACTTAAGGTTGATTGTGCTCTCCCAGGCTGACATGAAGCCCAATTCAATACACCCAAGTAAAGTGGAATGGCGCCATGTACAACACCGCCATCACCTTAGAAGAAGCTGCTGGCATCTTTCAACAAGTCATCAACAAGGGCTTAGGAAGACACCTCTGACAGTGCCTGACTGAGCACTAATTGTTGCAGAGCCGTGCTCGCAGCCTGGTGGCAATTGATAAGAAACGCTCAAACTGTCTGACGCCCCGCATTGTGTGATTTGGCGGGTCAAAACCGCTGGTGAACATCAAAATCGGTGGCAAATAGATGTTCATCCACCCCAAAATGGGATCGCCATAAGTTATGCCCCAGTTGGGTTTCTTTTCCTTTTGGGACCCCTTGTGGTTCCCTGCGCGGAAACCAAAAGGAAGCAGCACAAAACTGGCTCGCTGCCCTGAGGGAAGTCAGTCGAATGACGTGGCCATTGCGGGTCAAACCTATCGAAGGCTACGACTTCACAAACGATGGCGGAGACAAAAAGCTGAACACGTTCCCATCGCCTCGGTGCGACGGCTAGCGACAGCTTCGGATTTAATAATTCATGAATATTGGGGAATATGGGACTTCATGTAAGTCTGCTATTGTTCGTATTTGCTTCGTCCCCACTTGTTGCTAGCCCTCCGTGTTTTTGGGAGAGACCCAGACCCCGAAATGGAGCTTCGCTCCCCCGGAGTACTTGAGCGATGGCTCTCGTGAACAACAAATTCAAGCTGCCGGTGAAATGCAAATCTCAAGGACTCAACATGTTGCCAAGCTCAATCCCACCATAAGCCAACGCCTCGCCCTCCCCTGACACATTCATGTCCAAAAGTTCCGTGGAGCCTTCTAACAAGGCACATTCACTTTCTTAAGGTACCAAGGGATCCTGGCTGCCAAAAAGGGCGTCCGGGAAAAAACAACATACAATCCGGCTTGGCTTCCTTATCAGGAATTCAAAAATATGTCCGGTGGTGAAATCGCTGCTCTTTAAAGCCAGCAGGGGAATATTGAAATCACATCTTCCTTTCAGCAAATTGGAGGTTCCAGATCCCAACCAACCAGCCAACCAACCAGCCAACCAAAACCAACCAAAACCAACCAAAACCAACCAAAACCAACCAAAACCAACCAACACCAACAAAGCCAACCAAAGCCAACCAAAGCCAACCAAAACCAACTAAAACCAACCAAAACCAACCAAAACCAACAAAACCAACCAAAACCAACCAAAACAACCAACACAAAAAAACACCAACAAACCAACCAAACTAACCAAAACCAACCAAACCCAACAAAAGCAACCAAAACCAACCCAAACCAGCCAAAACCAACCAAAACCAACAAAACCAACCAAAACCAACCAAAACAACCAACACCAACAAAACCAACCAAACCAACCAAAACCAACCCCAAAAAACAGCCAAAAAAGCATACCAAGAAAACACCCATCCACTCAACGGACGTGAACCGCTTCAGCCGCGGCGCCATGTTGGCAAAGCCGGCTCCGGCCAGGGGCCTTTTGCCGATGCCCGATCAGCTGGCACACGTCCTCCACACGACGCGTGGGTCGGTTGGTCGGTCAGTCGTATGTTTTTGGACTCTCCTAACCAAGCAAAAAAACAATGAAGAGGTTGTTATGTTTCCCCAAAGACAGGGGATCCACATTTGCAAACTTATTGATTCGAGTCATGGAGACTCCAGGTTGACATACGCTTTTGGCTCCCTTGGTACACTTGATGGAGCCCATGTGTGTTTCAGAAGTTCAATGATTCTGTCGGTTCGGATTTGTATTTGAACCCCTGTAATTTGAGGGTAGGTTTACCGCCCCAAACTCCAAACCAGCGGGCTCCCAACCAAGCAGAAACCACTTCGCCGCACCTCGCCTCTACCATCTGCGTGTTCAGCATGAAGTAGTTGTGCCGCAAGGCATGAACGTTCCTGAGCCCGAACACCCCCGGCCCTTTGTGCAGGCTTTTCCAACAAGCCCGGCCAAGGCAGCAAGCGAAAATTGGACATGTTGGATCAAACCCAGGCGTGCTTTGGCAAAGAATTAATACCTGGAGTCTCCATGACCCTTAAACAATGGTTGGTCATCGCCCAACATATTGGTTGGTCAATGACCCATTTTTGATTCGGGTCAGAAGGATACTCTAGGTACATCCATTTGTGAATGATTAGACTCCGGGTTGCAAACCTAAAATATGCAAAGGACCTACATCGTGTCCAGCTCGCCTTACCCCCAGGCAAGCTCGCCATATAGGCAAATGCTTGTACCGAACTTGCCAGTACAATGTCAAGCGAGTCAAGTGTGATGAGTTCAGGCTCGCATGAAATACGCGTACACGGTAGACGGCCATGGCTTTTCGGAACGAGTTTTGAAGGATGGAAAGTGCTCATCGCCCTCTGTTTACAATGTGTTTCGCAGCCATGACCGGCAATTGTTGCGTGACACATACAGCTTGAAAGCGTCACAAATTTGGGCCGAGCGCACAACAGAGACACGTCATGCTGCGCAGTCCACGTTCATTGCACGTGGTGATTGATGTACATGTCCTCTTACCAAGTCCTCCACAAAAAATGTCGCAACACAGCCTGACTTACACAAAACACCACGGCCGTCTACATCTTAGTCCGACTCTGCATTGTGAGATGCCAAAGGGCTGATCGATGTTGGAACAGTCAATGATGTCAATGGTCCCATCGCCTCAGGTTGCAAACCGAAACATGCCATGCGCACGTCTCCCCCTGTCCGGGACTGTCGAGCATTTTGATTCTTTCAGTGCTGGAGGGTCAATTCAATTGGCAAAACAGGTACATGTACCCCAAGATTGAAGCCATCACACCCACCAAAAACCCGAAAGAAGCCGGTTGCGAAAGGTATTTGAGCATTCGGAGTGCGCTTCAATCCACCCCTTGCTCAACAAGCGACTGCACTGCCGAGAGCTGCAGCAAATAAGTATACAGTTATATCCCAGACCTCTAGCGGTCATGGGAAAAAGGACATCCTGGTTTTGGAGGTTGATGCGAAAGGGAAACCGCCTCCACCAAACACCAACGGTCCGTGGTCTGGGATGGATGTGGTTGCTGTCGGCCCCTGAAATGTTGCAATCAAGAACATGCAACATGAGCACAAAGCAAAGAAGAGGGACATACCTGCCCGACGAGCAAGCAACGCGCAGGCGGGAATAACACACACACAGGCGCAGGACATGTGCGACCGCGTTGTCAAGCGTTTAGGAAAATGCAACCTAGCTCCTTGAGATATTGGAACACATGGCTGTGGGTCAAAAATTGGTGCCCAAAATGGCTTGCCCTGGTAAATGGAACCCTGGTAATACAACCTGCGGTCCAATTCCTAGTGGTTTAATTTTGACCCACAGCCAAATTGCTTTACCAGAAATACCAGATCGACCATGCAGGAGATCTCCCGTGAGCGACACTAGAGGCCGATAGCCTGAAACAAGTTGCGAATAGATGCGCCGATCGCTCCATCTGATGCACTTTGCCCACAAGCCCTCAACTACACGCATTGCAAACACGGCTATGGCTATGCAGAGGAGCCAACCCAAATAGACTTCACACAACCCAATGAAGCAACAAAAGTCTCCTTTTCAATGTCACCTAGTTAGACCTCTATTTGAAGCAGCAAATGATTCGCGGGGAGGCTTAGCTGCTAGAAGATTGAAAAACCACCGAACACTCACACGCTAAGAATGCATTGAACCTTGATTGCACTCCAATCAATGTCGGCACACTATTAGCAAACCCCATCTGATTGAAGACGCCCGGTTTTCCCAGCCAACTGCAGGTTTAAAGGCACCCACAAGGTTTGGCCCCAAGACCCTTTACGTTTATCGAGGCACTTGCGAAAATCATTAAAGATGTCCCTTTCTGGCCCAAACTCAAAACACCAAACACACCATGTTTAACTACCAAAGCTATTGCCAATACTTTCAATGCGAACTCATTTCTAATCAGAACCAGTTATTAAACAACCAGGCTTGACAAGCTCGTAAAGGGTACCCCCCTTCAAGGCTGCCACCCCCCCTCCGCCCCGAAATGTCGCTGATTCATGGCCCACTCCAGCCCTAGGAAAGGACCGGAGAGGACTGGCCAGGTCCAAACTAATCCGAGGGGGCCTTGAAGACCCTCCCAAATCCGGTTTTCCAAACGGGGCACTATCCATGTACCCCCATTACCTGACAAACTCAAGCTTGGCAGTTCGGAGCTTCATCCGAGCTGCCTGGGATGTGTGGCTTCACATTGAGCGACAGCTGGCTGCTAGCCCCCGATGTTAATCTTCGCCCCACTATGCGCCCATCCAGGGTATGCCTGGCATCCGCGGAAATAAACTCAGCCCAAAACATCCGCGTCACGGTTGAAATCATTGCTGTGGGTCAAGTCTGGGATGACGGAGGCCCGCAAGAAGAGGTATAAACAGTTTATATTGACATTACCTAAATCTACGTCTCCCTCGGAGTGCTGTTGGAGGTGCTGATGACTGCGCGGGCGCATTTTTGCAAAATTGACGGCAGGGTGCTTGGGACCTTGCAGTTTGCAGTGGGCTGATTTGGGTGTTTGGATGTGTTTGGGGTGCTATTTGAGGCACCTCAAACAGCCCCAAAAACAGGACCTGCACCAGAACCCCAAACTGCATGCCCCTGCGCGCCTGCCGTCACCAGCACCCCCAAACATCACCAGCACTTCCAAACTGCACGCCAAACAGTACCCCCCGTGCTGACAATCTTGCCCGCGTCTGCCGGCACCTCAAACAGCACCGCAAACATATGCGTTCGCGCTGTACCCGCATCTCCAACAACCCCGAACAGCACCAGCAAACAGCACCCGCAACAGCACCGTGCAAATGCATCTCGCACAAGTACGGCCCCGTCCATCGTGCAAAAAAAAGGCGCCCACCCCGAACAGCACCCCAAAATCTTGGCCCTGACTTGCCCAATCCGCGCAATCCTTTTAATCCCCCGCTCGAACCCCAGCTGAGGTTCATGCTCAAACTGGAGACGGTAAGCTCTTGAGCCCCAAACCTAAACTGGCAATCCTGAATCACCAAAAGCCATCCCCTAAAGCTTCCTGGAGTCATGACCCTCTACAATGGTTCCATGAGCCCTTTCTTGGTTCTCCTTCAAGTTGTGTGTGCCCTTGCTCGGTGCTTGTCTTCGGCTCAAAGGAGTCGTTCTCAATTCGAATAGGTGTCGCCTCCAAAATCCGGACCCATCTTGGACGACAGAAGCCAATAAATCGCCCCTTCAGAACTACCATCAAACCTCCATTTTGTTAAAAAAAAAAAAAACAATAAATAAGAAATGTTCTTGGATGTTGATAAAACACTCGAAACAAAACCATTGTGCCTTAAGGGGCACAAAAAAAAGAAGCGCATACCATACGGGTGGATTTTCCTTTTCCCTTACTGCCAGTCAGGGCTCCAAAACGTTGCCCCACCAAACACACGAGAAGCCAAAGATCGAAAACACCAAGGGTGCCTGGGTGCCTGAAGCTAACTCAGCAAGTGTTTAGCTTCTACCTGGAGTCTCCGTGACCCCTAAAAAAGAGGAGTCATAACCGCGCTTAATTTTGGGTAATGACCAACCATTTTTAAAGGGTCATGGAGACTCCAGGTAGGTACCTCGCTCAGTGGAGATGAGTGGGCCACACACTTAATGCTGACTCCACATTGATCAACCCCAGTTGATCAATACAGGGGTGTTCCCTCCAAATAGTGGTCTGAGTCCCCACATTTTACGCAGAAAGAAAGCCCCCCCGATTAAATTGGGGTTGAGTAATACTGTGGATGGATAAAATCCTGCACCATGTTGAAACCATTGTAAACCATTGTTTCGTGTTGTTGTGCGTTGAGGGATCGAAAATCGTTCCGTTGGAGTTTTTTGGTGGTGCGACATGGACTTCGTAACCCCAGCTTATTCATAGGGCCCTCCACAAGTGGTCTGATTCCTCATAGTTCACCCCATGGCGGATGAATAAACCCTTGTTCCCTCCAAAAGTGGTCCGAATCCCCACTAAAAGGGGACACCCCTTTGAACAAATCAATCAGGGGTTTCTTCATCCAGGGTTCACAAATTTTGGGAGTCCACGCAACGAAGGGCCCCACGGCATCCCACGTCCCAGGCTTCATCCCAGGTATCAGGGCCTACGGTGCAGGCCACGAGCAGCGCCGCTGTTCAGGGTGTGCTCGCCATTGGCGTAGCTCTCCATGAAGAGCGACCTGAAGTCGAACCCAACTGGGTGTGGCTCAAAGTAGAGCCAGGGTTACGCAGCTGTTTAGTCTTTGGTTCCATTTACCAAGGCGCCATTTTGGTACATTTTTGTGAGCCGCAGCCAACTCCTTGCGAGAAGTGGGGAATGGGTCAAAATCCAAATCGTAGCCCCAGTGAACATCCCAATCCAACCACTAAAATAGGTTCTAAAATTGGGGGGTGCACCTATGGGATCCCATTGGTTTTGACCCACCGCCAATTGGGGAATGAGGCAATGAACCTGGGGGTCCCCTTAAAGGAAACCACCAGTTGGATGGTTTATAGGGGTCATTCCATTTCTCATTCCCTGCCTATCGCAAGAAACCGACCTGGAAACCCACACGTGACGTTTTTGTTTTTCTGTCCCTACGGTTCGGGCCACAAAAAACGGCCATACGGCTTTCCAGGAAAAGCAATCTCCTCAAAAGATGACCACCCCTACCAACCCCAATTGAAGAGTCTCTCTGCATCATGGCACGAATGAACCCAACTTTTTACATGGTGCTTCTCGAAATGAAATGGGAACAACAACTGAAGGACGATTGGGCTGAAAGCATGTTGCCGCCATGTTTTGTCAAGCCCTGATCGTCCCAACTCGCACTCAACTCGCAACGCGTTTCTGCACCAGCACACAAACACACTCACGCAGCATCACAAAAGGACATCCGCACCCATGCAAGATACAATGGGCCCCATCCCACAGAGACACAGGATACGAAGGAGGCAGACACAACCAAAACAAAAACACAACCTTGACTTTCATGACTGCATGTGAGAGAAACTGTCAAGGACAAGGTTGCACGCTGGGACGTGTACGAGTGGCTTCCACAGGCACAATGTACTTCCCAGTTGTTCAAGCTCCCGCTCGAAACGGGCTTCAACAGAGAGAGACAAGGAAGGGTTGGTTTTGCTTTGGTTTCCTTTCACAGGTATTCAAGCGCAAGTTCGCCCTACATCAACAAGATCACGTCTTCAATGATGGGGTGCGCTGTATATCACGCAGGGTAAAGGTAAGTTGATACAGCATGACAGATTGTGGTGCTGCGCGTTTTTTTCTTCTGTCACTCCTAGCCTGTCTAAAGGGACGCCTTGACTTGCGACACAGCTTTGATTGTCAAAAACATACCCTGTGTCGGCTGAACTACAATCAATACTCGCCTAGCAAACGTGGCAACCTGGCAACATCCAGCGGCCTTGTGTCAGGTGCATCTTTTTCGGACCACTTTCCACACCCTACATGCTCGTGTGCTATTTGACTGGCCATCGCCTCGATCCTTCAATGGCCGGCCAAATGAGTAGTTTAAAGTCTTTGCTTCCATTTCTGAGTTGCCCGCAGGACCTAGAAACAAAAGGTACCTTTTGGGGCCGTGACTAAACATGGGAAAACTAAAACGTCAAAAAGCCATTGGGTACCACTTGTTGAGCCACAGCCAAGTCTTCAGACTCACCCTGCTGCAAGGGTTACCGAGCGGCTTTCCACAAAGGTCTACGGTCTCAATTGAAACCGAGCGGCTGAACGCAGGTGCCGAAGAGCTTCTGCTTTCTGCAGCCCCTGAAATGCGAAAAGCTGCAAAGTGTCAATCTCTCTACATAGGCTTCAAGCAACAAAGCTGTTCAATGGCTTGGGAAACGTGCTGATCTTGTTGAAATCAGGAGATTCAATCCAAGCGAACACCATCGTGCTCGTTTTGGCCCCTGAAAAAGCCGCTGACGAATGGCGCCGTGCCCCAGAAAAAAAAAAGGAAACTGGGTGAAGGAGGCAAGCAATGCTCCATTGCCACTTTTGACAGTCGTACAGCCACGAAAGGCATCGACATTGCTGTGTGTGACTCCTCAAGCGTCGTCAGCACTGGTACAGTCAGCCTTAGCCACAATAGAACTACGGCCTTAGCAACGTCACATGTTCTGATTGTGTGTGTGTTTCCTAGTCAAGCTTAAAGACAACAAATACTCCATGTTTCACATGTAGTCAACCTCATTCTGCATGTCCAAAGAAACTTGGAGGAAACCAACCCCACACCAAAGGGCAACTTGAACAGCTTCCCTTGAAAAGTGGTTCCTACAGAACATTGGGGGGCTGCTTATTTATTCCACAAGCAGTGGCAAACAGGGATCCTTACATTATACACCCGAACTTTCCCTTGATGGTGGTTTCCCTTCATTTTGGTGTTGAAAAAACAACATGTTTCAAATGGTTGCAAGATGTCTCTTTTAAGGAGCCCTGGCAAACCATGAATGCAATCTCAGATGCACAGTGGATTTCCATGGGAAAAAAAGGATTGGCACCTTTTTTTTTGTTGGGTGAGTTTAAAGGAATTGGAACCCTTACCCAAAAAAAACAAAAGCAACACTGGGCAACTGGGGAACCCTTACCAAGGAAGAAAAGCAACACTGGGCAACAGAGCTTTTTTTTGTCTCTCCTTCCCGTCACACAGGAGAGCGCGCTGCGCACCACGCCGCTCCAAAAGAGGGCACCATCGTTGCTGTCCTGGGACAAGGACCGAATGCAGTTGCACACGCATCTGGACCTGACTTCTCAAAACCCGGAAAAAAAAAGGGTCTTAGCCACCCAAGTTCTCTAATACCCGGGAAAAAAGAGGGGGGAGGGGAAAAAACGGGTCTTAGCCCCCCCAAAAGCACCGTCCTTTCACAAAAAGCAGGAGGTCCATGTCCCACAGAAACAAACGCAGTTGCTGATGCCAATGGTGTTTTTCTGTTTTGATCGATGTTGGATTTGGCATGTTTGGGGTCTTGGCAAGGGCAAGTGTAGAGACGATGTAGGGACTTTTAGAAGTCCATATTTCGGGTATTTGAAAGGGCTTGCTGTCATCCTTTTTGGTGGTTGATTTTGGCAAAAATCAAGAAGCGCTGGTTTTTGCTCGCTGCATCCCCAGCATTCCCTGCATTCTCGGCATTCCAATTTATTGCCTCCGAAGTTGATGACATTTTGCACTTGGACATTTGGTACGGCCTGGTATGCAAACTGGCTGCACCCTCCGCATTCTCAGCATATGGGAGGGATATGCAGTTAGTCGCGGCAGTCGTCGCCACACATGTCGGCGGATCTCGTAGCGATTTCATGAAGGTGGTTTTGTATTGGTTCAAGTAGAGTCAAATACATTTACCTTTATGTGTGTGTGTCTGCACGTGTGTGTACACGTACTTTCCTTCCAGCTAGTTGCTCCTCCCTGCCTCGATACTGACCACAAGAATCAACCGCATCCTGGCAGCCATCACACAATGGAAGTCGGACCCACTTGTTTGTGCAGCAGAAGCCAATTCACGCAAAAGTGCGCTCCTTGCTTCCAAGGCGCACACGAAAAAAAGAGCATGACTTCCCACAACACAATCCTCCTTTGCCAAAAAAAAAGAAGGTCCGAAGCACAGGCTTCCCCTCCAAGAGGATGTTCATGTTTGGGGTTGCTTCTCGGGCCAACATCATGCAAACCTCTGGGAAAAAAATGGGTTGTCCTCCCCAAACTAGCAGTTCAGTTCCTCATGTGCCTTGAATCAATCGAAGGATATGTGGGCGAATACTTTTGTAGCGGACCACCCGAATTGGCGCGCGTCCTTTTGATTTTCCGTTAAACACTTTCCAAAAGAGGAAGCCAAGAAAAGACGAGTAACCCGTATGTCTTTTTCAACTAACTTCCGGGCCTTGGTTTCGCTCGAGACGGAATCACCGGTTCAAACCCTGCCCGGCGAAAACAACCCAAAAACCACTGCTGCAGGGAGACCAAAAGGAAATGGTTCTCTCCGGCCAAGGGTTGCCCTTGATCTTGGTTGACGTTGGAAGGGGAGCAAAAATCTAAGTTTGAGCAGTTAAGTGGGGATTTCCCACTAAACCACAACAAGCAAAAATGTAAAATGTTTCCCAACAACAACCATGTGATGCCCTCAACCATTCAAGGGTGCTGGTCCTGGTTCCTTAGGACCTTAGGAGGTGACTCCCACTAGTCAACCAGAGGGTTGTTGGTTCTGGGTTCCTAGGTCCATCTGCATTAAGTAGCTGGAGGAGTCAATTCTTACACAGTCAATCAACACCAGGCACTTCGCTGGCTCCCCGATCTCGTTTCCTTCCACCCTCCCACCTTTTGAAAGATTTCAAGCAAACAGTACGAGGACCGCAAAGTTACTTGACACAACCTGCTGCAAGCACGCTGCATGGAGCCAAAAGGACCACCCACAAACATAATCCTGGAACCTGCAGATCCCTGGACAATTTCCTGGCAAACAAGTCCATGCAGCCAGGAAGCATTGTATGATGTGAAGTGCTCGGCCTTCCGCATAATGTCCTTGGTGAGGAGGTCTGCATGACCAGCCGCATGGGGACCCGGGAATCAACCCCTGGCTGATGAACTGATCTAGGTCCTCCAGTGGAGAGGTTAATTTTAGTAGGGGAACCCTCCCCCAAAAAAGATGGTCAAAGGGCACTGCTGGGGGACCTTGTGATTAATTAACCCTGATTTTTTGGGCGAAGCACCTCTTCACCCGCCTCGCGTTGAATTCCGCCGTCCAAGGAAACCTCATGCATCATGAGCCATCTGGGAACACACTCGAGCGCTCAAGATTTATCTGCCTGGAGTCTCCATGACCCCTAGAAAAAGGGGTCATAGCCCCTTAATTTTGGGTAATGCCCCCATTTTTAAAGGGTCATGGAGACTCCAGGTAGCTTTGTCTGCGTCATGAAGACAAGAGCATGCCATTGCAATTGCCTGGCACCAACTATGGTCCCTTTAAAGCGTTAATGTGGCACACACTCAATCTGCAAACAACACCCACGAACACTTCACGAACTCAAGGTCCAAAAGGAACAACCCTCACCATGCACTGCCAATGTCTGCAGAAGCTCAGGAAGCTTCTCGTTCACAGTTGAGAGCAACACGTCGGGGTTGAGCATCGTCAAGGTCGCAAGGTGCAACGTCCCTTCGTACTCCATCCGTCCTGGGCGAATGAGTTGCCAGCAACCCACCCGTCCTGAGAGTGGCCAAGAAAACAACACCAATCCTGAACACTGTGGGCACCCTCACGAACAAAAACGAGCACGCACGTTTGAAGCAGCTGCATTTCCAGCAAGCTGGAATCAATCAATGAGGGCATACATGTCACGATTATGGTGTCTAAACTAGAGGTTGTCCTGTTGTTCAACCAAACCATGTGTGTTTTAGTTGATTGGAACCTGTGTTCCAGCAAACCAAGCCCTCCATTTGCTTAAGTCCCCTGGACAAAATAGAAACATATTTCCAGTAGTGAAATCGATTCCCTTTAAAACCAACAGGGGAAAAATGGAAGAAGCTCGTACCCCAGTGAACATCCCAATCCCCAGTAAAATAGGTCCTAAAATGGGTGGTGCACCTATCCCAAACTGGAACCAGACCAAGCTGAGACCACCTGCTCATGGCCCAAGGGGCGGGTCTTCTTGGCGATGAAGCGGCGCTTCTTCGCGCTCCGCGCAGCGCTGGGGTCCGAGCCGTGCCGGGGGCTGAAGCAGGAGGCGATGCTGTGCCAGTTGGTGAAGAAGAACCTCAGCACCAACTGGCACATGGTTTTTAGGCCCTGGTTTTTTTATTATGACCCTGGAGCTGTACTGAGCTGAAGATCCTCACATTATGGGAGTCACAGATTCAATGGATGACATGGCGGTGGCTCAAAACCGTTCTGGGATACCATTTTGGTTGGTAGGTGAATTCACCACTTCCATGGAAGAACCTATTTTAGTGGTTGGATTGGGATGTTCGCCGGGGGTAAGGGAAAATTAAAGAGCTAGGCTTACGCAGCTTCTAGTGTTTGTTTCCATTTTACCAAGGTGCCATGTCGGTACATTTATTTGGGCCACAGCCACATCCCAACCATCCAAAATCGAATACCTTTCTATCCGAACACCCTTTGCCTGAAAAGTAAGTGTCAGGGGATAGCCCCCATGGCTGTGGGTCAAAACCGTTTTGGGATGCACCACCCATTTTAGAACCTATTTTAGTGGGGATTGGGATGTTCACGGGGGGTACGGGATTTTCACCCATGGCCACATCCCAACCATCCAAAAGCCAATACATGTCTATACCAAAAAACAACTTTATCTGAAAAGGAAGTGTCAGGGGATAAACGACATCCTAATGTTGACACCCTATTACACCTTTAGGGGGAAGCACAACTGGTACCTGTACCTCTATTATGAGCGATTCGCCACACTTCAATCTTGAACCAAGTAGGGCGAACTGAGGGGAGGGGCCACTACGAAACCAGGGCTTATGCCAGGCAGGGATGAACCGAGCCTGCCGGCATTCAATTCCATGCACCGGTGTCTCTTCCACTAGGCCTAAAAGATCAAACAAACACCCATTCCTGAAGTCCAATTAATCCTGACATGTGCCGTCCGACCCCTTATACCTGTAGGATTATTCTAACAAATTCGCGTGCCCGACGCTGAGATGCACACCCTTGCCGGTGCAGTGTAATGGCTATGTACGGCTTCCCCCACGTAATTCATTCATTGCATCTACCAGCCGCATCTTCCAGGCCGAACCTCCACGTCGCATGGTGTGCCACACAAAAAAAAAACCAGCCCTTCAGGTGAGCACCTCAAGTTGGCCATAAAACTGCGATGCTTCCCTGCCAAACGTTGACTATGCGGCCTTTTTAGGCCCAGGCTATCAGCTTGGTGTCCAAAAACCCACCCGGGTTCTGAGGAAAAAGAACAACGCCTTTCGGGCCCCACCCGCATCAAGGCCCTTCAGACCCCGATGCCAGAAGGCTCTGCGCCGCAGGAGTGCGTCAAGATGTGCACCTTGCTTCGCTTTTGCGTGCTTTGTTCCGGGCTATCCTTCAAAGATTTTACGGGCTGCTATCCTTCACCTTGCACCCTTTTGGGACTCTAAGCCAAAGGGGACCAGGCATCAATATTTTTAGAATCTTTTGCAAAGGCTCCCTATCTCGGACGCCCTGTGGATGTCCACGGGAAAAATAATCAATCGGCATCCATTTTTGGTTGGTTGACTGTCAGGGGAACCCTTACCCTAAAACAAAAATGAAAAATAGGGGCACCACAGCTATGTTTCGACCTCCCCCAGCCCAAAATCAGAGAAACAAATATCGTCGGCGGCCATGGGTCGCCGGGATGGTTCGCCTTTTGGGCTGGCAGAAATGACACGCTCTCGCACCAAACATAGCTTGGTTGCTTTCTGCTCCCCTGCTAAAAGTGAATAACTTTTAGTGGTTTAATACGGAAAACATATGTGTTGGCAAAAAGTTAAAGTCCTAACATCCAGCAAAATGCACCAAAGATAAGTTCGCGGAGCGCTACCAAAATGGGAGGAACATAAACTAGGTCCTCCAGTAGAGAGGTTAGAATCAGTTGGTACCAACTGTTTTTTTAATGTTGTCTATTTTAGTGGGGGAACCCTCTCCCAAAAAAGGGTAAAAGGGCACTACTGGGTGACCTACCTAGTTGGTATGTAAGAGATCGTCAAACAAATGGAACCCAGCCTTTGCGGACTCCCTTGAGACGCTTTCGAACGAAACGGTGATTGAGGAAGTCTTGGTTGACGTTGGAAGGGGAGCAACAATTTAAATGTTAGCAGTTAAGTGGGGATTTCCCACTAAACCAAAATAAGCAATCATGTAAAATGTTTCCCAACAACAACCATGAAGTGGGCGTTAAAGCTGACATGGGCACCTCGGAGAAGTAAGCGGACAAGCTCCGCAGGAAGCTGGCGAAGTCCGCGCCGTAGTCTTTGAAACGACTCTTGGCATGGAAGTAGGTGAGTTCAGCTCCTAAGCCGAGAAACCGGACCGGGCAGCTTCAAAGCTGGGCTGCCCGATTTCAGATCCCCCGCTAAAAGTGACTCACTTTTAGTGGGTTAAATGGAAACTGCCACTAAACACTAAGAAGCTAAAGGGCTAAGGAACCAGATGGCTGGGAGCCACCAAGACAAGGTGTTCCTCAAAGGCTGCGTTCCTTGAGGACGCACAACCAAGGGGACGCGCAGTGCTCAACCATCTAAACCGGAAAGAGGGAAGGCCTCGGTGAGCTTTCTGTGCGATCCTTATGACACAAGTGACTCAGTGTTTGGCAACTCGCGTGTCATGGAGGACAGGCTTTGAGTCGCGGCTCCATTCCGGCAAAGGAGGTCTTTAAGATCCGAGAAACACTTCCTCCTGGTTGTTCAAACGAATGATCCCATCTCAGCGCAAAAAGCGGAAGCAAAGCAATGCTATCTACACCAACTACCTACTGTCTTGGAGGGGCCGTAGCCAGCCTTGGGCAAGATTCTCTGATTCCAGGCTTGGAGAGTCTCAAACAGCCCCAATAGAAACAACAAGTCTTTGTGAGTCAAGCGGCTTGGGAGCCTTAAAATCCTTCCTCTGAAAGCATGTTCACCGACGAACAAAATGATCACGATCAGCAATAACACATGCACTGATTACTCTATTCCCTGCCGTGAATTCAGGCCTCAAAAAAGGGGCCTTCATCCGCAAGCAAACGCCGCGGCCAAGGAAGACTAGGTCCTCCAGTAGAGAGGTTAGAATAAGGGTACCCTTTTTTTCTGTAGTTTATTTTAGTAGGGGAACCCTCCCCAACAAAAAGAAACGGTAAAAGGGCAGTACTGGGGGACCTAGAAGATTGGCGGCTCGATCCATCTCGGACCGAGCGAGCTGACTCGCTCGCGAGATCTCTCGGTTTCTCCTCCAGCGTAGCTGAAGACAAAAGGCACGATGTGCGGAGGCATGTTGCCCAAAGAGAAGGTCTGGGCCTTGGCTCAGCGCCATCAACCGGAAAGTGGCCCATTGATGGGAAACAGTCCAAAAAAATGAGAACCCATGTTAACAATCACCTGTAGGGCATCCCATGCTATTGCCTCACCCTCCAAAGCTCCACTTGCAGCCTCAAGATCAGGTGCTTGGCTCAAGCAATGTGGTTTCCGGTGCTTCCAAGCACTGCTCAGGCTGAAATGGAAGCTGTGAATGCAAGCCAGGTTCACAAGAAGTCAGTTTTGTCCCCCCATGTCCCTGCCGAATTGACCAACAAAAGCTGGATCCCACAGAGACCCAAAAACTTGAGTCACTGAGGCCCCGGGCAACTCGCCCAAGAGCTGTTGCGAGGTCACAGTTGAAGCCGTGGATAAACACCAGGGCCTTTTGCTGGCTGGCGCGAGAGATGCGGGAAGAAATGGAATGACCCTTAGAAACCATCCAACTGGTCGTTTCCTTTGAGGGGACCAATTCCTGGGTTCATTCCCACATGCCACCAGCAAGCTTGGGGCTTGGGGAAGCCCAAATGTGCCTTTGGGAAAGCAAGGCCGATTTCCTTGAAACCGGGCGGCGAACAATTTATCACATAAATCTGATCATCTGATCCAACCATGCAGCAAACTGCGGGGAAGAGGATTCTCCGTATGCGACATTGAGGGAAACTTCTGTATGAGTGCCAGTTGTGGGCAGTCCAGGACTGGTTGGAACCACCGCACAAAGTGCTTGCTCTTGAAACTATGGAAATAAGCATAACCATTGTGTCTACAAGAAGACTTCAAGTCTTCCGTTTGCTCAAGCAGCTACAACAAATACATCTCATATGACCTTAGATAAATTGATTTGTCGAGCAATGCCTCAAAGACCAAGTTCCGGGTTCCTCAAATGGTGTCTAGCCACTAGGCATTTGGGTTTGACTTAAACTAGGTAAACCCCCAACATGGGTGGTTTCATTTTGGTTTCACCATCCTAAAAAGAGTAGCCTCAACAGAAGGACACCCTTACCTCAGTTGACCAAAGGAACCGGAAATCAAAGGTTTTATCACCTTTTGGGGCCATGACAATAAGCCGAGGGGGAAATCAACAGTTATCACAGGTAAGGAGACTAAAAGCTGGAGATCCGCACGGGATTGCCCTTTCTCTGCAATTACCCGGGTTTTGAGACCGTGGCTCAACTGAGCTGCAGCAATTTTATACGTTTATACCACCTTTAGGGGCCACCGTAAACCCAAAAAGGGGGAACAAAAGAACCATAAGTCAGAGGTTTTAATGTTTTCTCACTTTTGGGGGCCCTTTTTGGCCCCCGAAAGGGGACACACACGGGGAAAAATGGTCTCCCAAAGTCACGTCAGATGAGTGTGGCTCAAAATTAAACAGAAGGGGTTACGCAGGTTTTGGTCCATGTCTCCACTTACCGGGGCAAGCCATTTTGGAATTCCGGTTTTTTGGGCCACAGCCAGATCCCGGTCTTTACCGCCTCCGGGGCGGCGTGGATGGACTTCACCCTGGAGACCGCGAGGTCGGAGACGTAGCCCACGCTCTCTCCTCCCGAAACAGACGAGAGGCTCAGATGCGTGGGATTTTTCCAGGGGAAAAAACAACTGGGCTCGGCATCCATGTTTGTTTGGCTTGGTGGACTTCTTTTTTTAGTCCACAAACTTGGCGGACTTTAAAGGGAAACCCTTTAAAACCCGAAAAGAAACAAAAACAAAAAGGGCACCACTGGGCAACTGGTCCAAAAAACGACTTGGGGCCAGGGACGTAGGGACGCGACGCCAAGTTACCGGTTCTGACATGGCACCTGTGGTGGGTACCTGGAAGATTCATTTCCAGTTGGAAAAAAAGCCCCTGTCAGTTGCCATGTTAGTTGGAGGGAGGCTCAGCGCAATCAAAAGCGTAGCCAAACCCCCCCCTGGACCCTCAAACTACCCTTAGCGGAGCATCGAGCCTAACCCGAATCAAAGGCGTACCCAAACCCCCCCCCCCCCCCGAACCCTCACCCGTAAACAAAGGGAAGTCCTCCCGAAACTCGGGAGACGACGCCTTCACCAATTGGAGATCCTTGGAGTCTGACCCGAATCAAAAGCGCTACCCAGGATTTTCAAGGACCCTCAAACTACCTGCAAAAAAGGGAATTCACCCGATCATCTTGCGCAAAAAAACATCTTCTAAGGGAACTTTGAGAGTCCAGGCCCTTTCTTTTGTGTGACCTCGATTTTGAAGGACGAAGGCTTCAGGCACTTTTTGGACATTTCGGAGGTCCGGACTCGGAGTGCGCACATGGAATTCAGGTTGGAAAGTAGTCTCTCAGTATCTTCTAGGTCCTCCAGTAGAGAGGTTAGAATAAGGGTACCTTTTTTTTCTGTAGTCTATTTTCGTAGGGGAACCCTCCCCAAAAAAGGGTAAAAGTGCACTACTGGGGACCTAACATTTATGTCCAGAGGAATCTCCCCTTTTTGGGGGAGGCGGGGGGCCCTTTCTAGCTCAGTGCGATTTTGTGCAGGTGTCGTCTCCCATCCCATGCTCCTTCTGGAAAGGAGATGGCAACCTGCATGGCCAGGTGGAGGTTTCCCCAGAAAGCTCCGGCGTTTCTGCCGGGAAGAGTTCCAGCGGTTGCTGTTGGGAATAATTGCCACCTGGTCTTTTCTTCATACAAGGAAATGATTCGGTTTCCAGAAACCAACAGGAAACAAGCTATTTTTGGGGTCCAAGGTCGAATGTTGGAGACACACCCATTGTGAATATCTTGCAGCCTTTTGGCGAAGATCAAAGGCTAACGGGGATCTATGTCCGCCAACAACTAAGCGCCACATCGCTGCCCAGCCAAGAAGCCCCCAGCCAAAGGAAATACCAAAAAGTCCCCCCGTTGCCCACATAAAAGGAAGGAATCAGCTTCCCGCATCCGCCTCATTAGGTTCAGTGCTTTCTAGTCCTCCCGAAACCTTCTGGCAGTCTTCCCGTAGCCTCCCTGTTGCATTCCTGCAGTCTCCCGTCGTGAGCTCTTCCAGCAGTCTTTGGGCAGTCTTCCGGCAGTCTTTTCTATGGACGTATAGTACGACTTCTTTCTACTTCAAGGCAATCAATAGGCCAATGCTGGCGAAACTCGGAAAACCATTCACCAGGAGGACCCGTGGTCAAACCACTACAAAAAAAAGGGCCATACGGAAAACGATAATAAATAAAATACATTGCTACGCCCAGACTCAGGTATTCCTTAGGTGGTGGTTTGGATGTGGGATTTGAACCCCTGGTTCTTGTAGAGCAAATTGCATAGCCACCAAACCATTCAATGCAAACCACCAATTAGCGTGAAGCTGACAGACTATAGTGTCTCGCTTGTGCATCCTCTCAACATACCTGAGCACTGCCTCCACAACAGCCCGTTTCAGGCCACAAATAGGCGGATCACAGTAGCTTAGAACAATGCGACTACATCCGGTGAAGCTACACAAAAACAAGATCATCAGAAACGATCATGTTGACCCTGGCCCCTCACTAAACGTTTCCCGGAATTTCATGGTTCGGAACGTCCAGGGCTATTCTCCTTCACGGACTTCAATGGGTTGCTGAGGTGCGGGCACGGTCTGAGTTCCTTTTTGCACGTCTTCGAATCGGCCAAACTGGATCACTCTCACAGTTCAAGAGACGGAACTGCGGATGGACAAAATCCGTTCGAACCCACATGGTTGAAACCATCACGATTGTTGGTATTTGTGTTGGGGAATCGAAATCATTCCGTGGGGGTTCGGAACGGTGGTGCCTCAGAGGATTTCGTCCAATCCACAGAAGGAACCCAGGACCAACAACTTTTTTGTTGACTAGGAGGGTCTCCCAATCCAAGGAACCCATGACCAAACAACACCCCTTGGTTGTTTGATCCACATGGGAAGCACAACAGCTGTTGCTGCTTGTGGGGCCTGACCCCGCCCGTCACAAGAACAAACGCCGCGCACTGAGCGAGTCGCAAAGACAAACGCATGACCTGAGCAATAACTTGCTGGGTTTTTAGGAGGGTCTTCTATTCCTCACTTGCTGAGTGGATGGCCCAAAAAGAGTTCAAACTTTATATTTACAACTAAAATGGTCTTCCCAAAAAGTTTAAAGTTCATGAACTCAGGAAGTGAGATTCTAAGGAACCAGGACCAAAACCCCCTTGCTTTTTTGATCCATGGCAAGGCATCCCTTCAACCGACGCCGGTCGACTGCCAATCCGTTCGCCTGGGATGGACCCACCATGTCGATCTCTTTGGCCGAGCCCTGAAGCGGAGACCCCGTGCACTTCGGGTGTCTTTTGGCTGAGGCTGCCTGGTTTGATTGGGGAAACCAGAGATCTAGTAAGCCATCTACACCCATTGCATGGCTTAGGTTACAAGACATCTCAACCATGATTGGGTGTAGATTGCTGCTCTGAGGCAGTTGTGGGCCTGTTTTCAAGGGAAACCAAAGGGGCCACCGGCCATTCTTGCTTCGGGTTGCAGCACATTGCAAGCTGCCGAAACAGGCACATCTCACGTCTGAGAGGTGTCGAGCACGAGCAACGCAGCAGTTGCGTGGTTTTTTCCTCCCTGCTGTCCCGAACTTTGCGTGTCAGGGGGGCTTTGGTCTGGCAATGAGTTGCCTTGCTGGCCGGTTTGGCCTGGGAAATGAAAAGGAGCCTCTCTGAGTTCTTAACCTGGGCAAAAAGGGATCAGCGGAAGGGATGCCGGTAAACTATGCCACACTAAGACATGAGCTGAAACATAGAGGACTTCTATGCATCTCGCCGGAGTTGCTGCCAGTAAAACGGCCTGTCATCTCAGACAGAACTCCGCAAACTGTTGGCATGTCCCTGTTGATCCATACCAGCTGCCAGCTTTGTCGTACCAGTTTTGTCCGTGCAACACAATGGACAAGCGACTGTATGATCTTCATTGTACGGACTCAAGGGCAGTTTCAGAACAGGTATCACCTCCGAATGCCTTCAAATTAGGGGCCGTCAAGCAGGGCTTTGAAGAACAAATGACACACAAATGCCTGATCCGTATGCTTCCCCAAAGGCATCGAACCGTACCCGAGGCAACCCAGCCATGAGCAGGTAGCGAGCCGATTGTTCAGTCGGCGATCCGTCTCCAGAAAAATCAGCCAGCCGGGATCGCCAGTTGCGATCGCTGTTCTCCATCCACTGTACTGTCCCGAAACCAGCAACCGTGACTGAAAAAAAGAGCCGCAACTTGGCCATCTACCTAGAGTCTCCTTCTGACCCTTCAAAAATGGGTCAATGACCAACCATGAGTTTGGGTAATGACCAACCATTTTTTATGGGTCATGGAATTTCCAGGTAGGGATCCCTCAGTGCCATCTGCCGGAGACTTCAGCGATCGGGAACCTCTGCACTGAATCGCGCCTCGGAGACAACCTCCAGCCGGATCTGAGGATCCTCCGTCGCCTGGGTGATCAACTTTCTGCAAAAATGGCCCACCAAGCAAGCAAGCAACCAACCAAGCAACCAAGCAGGAAACTCCAGACACCAAATGCCCAGGTGATGCTTGCCCTCACGAGAGGCGCATGGGTCCCGAAAGAAAATCTCTGGTACCCTCAACTGTGTTAGTGCGAAAGGTAAATTCCCCCACCAGGACTCGCTCTGACACACCCCTAGTCAGTCAATCATCAATGCCTCCCGCGACTGCCTAGGCCTGCCCGCCTCAAACAAGCAACAGCAAGCCATCTTACGAGTGCAAGCGTCCTTTGGTTAAAAAAGTGAAAACCAATTCGGTACATTTGTTCAGGCTGTAGGGGGCCCTTGTCCCAGGCATTTATCAGACACGATTTTCATCGCATCTATGGGCAGTGTGCCAGTTTCTTATCTGACCAATCTCACTCCACTTCACTTGCACACTGGGCCAGACTTCGGCCCGGCAACACAACCAACTGCAGTCGCCGGTGAAAAGAGAGAAGATGCAGAACAACCCGAACAGTCAAAGGCGTTGCCGATTGCAGGAAAGCCCGAACAGTTCTCAAGTTGTTTTGCCGCTGAAAGGGCAAAAACCTTTTCACCGCCTCAGACCAGCTCTCACCACCGCACCCGCCGAGTCGAGTCGCGTCGCCTCGAGCCGAGCGCGTCGAGCGAGTCGAGCGAGCACCGCACCTGCCGCATCTTGTAGTTCTCCAGGAGCCGGTCGGCCATCTCCTGCCACGGGATCCGGTGAGCCGCTGGCTTTCTTGGTCTTGCGCCTATGGCTAAGGCTCAAACATCGGGCCCGAAATGGCAAAAAAGCCCCGGAAATTGAAATCTAGGTCCTCCAGATTTCAGAGGTTAGAATAAGGGTACCCGATTTTTGTCTGTCGATTTTTGTAGGGGAAGCCGCCTGTAAGGGGGAACTACTGGGGGACCTAGAAATGGATTTGCCCATGGGTGGGGCTCAAACATCGGCAGGCCCGAAATGCCGCGCGCCATTTAGGAAAAGGACGCGAAACGTAAAACCTGTTTGGCCCCCCTGGCTCTGAAGAATTTCGGCCAAATGCATTGCCTGGATCTGTCCAAGACATCATGATCCAAAGCTTCTCTCAAGATCTGCGAAAGTAATCGTAGGATCCCTACGATCATTCCCCATGTCTCCCCAACAAGACCCTGACGGGGCCTTGTCCGAGGCAAAATAAAGACGACATCAACCTCACCCCCCAGCTGCTGCAACTGAAAGCCCTTTCTCCTCGACGTCCGGCATCTCGTTATGGTAGTTCACCGCAGGAAGGAATGGAAAAAAGCCCCCAGCGAAGGACGCCTGGCGAACCAACGCGTGGTTTGGGATGGCGGGTTCGTGTCCCCGGGAATTGGATACAGAGGCATCTCACTCGGCATTCTGGAGCCATACGCGCTTCCCATGCGCAAAGTCACAACCTGGAGTCTCCATGACCCTGAAAAAATGGGGTCGTAACCTAAAATAATGGGGTCATTGACCATTGTTAAAGGGTCATGGAGACTCTAGTCATGAGCTTGGACCCTCCAAATTCCTTAAACACATGTCGTTGCCGCAGAAATGTGGGGTGAACTCCTCCTCTTACGGTCGGAGGGTCCCGGAAGACGCTTTTCAGCTCATCCGGCTCTCCCGGATTCCCATCCCGCTGCGGAGCTCGCTGGCCTCAACTTGCCCCACTCCGAAGCGTAGTTTCGAGTCCTTGCGAATGAGAAGGCATGCGCGACACGAAGGAAGGGGAGACATGGGTGGTTTTGTGGCCATCAAGCGTGTGGGTATAAGTGCGACCGCTTAACAAATTCTGCCCAACGACCATTTGGGCACTTGGATGGGGGCTGCTGAGTTGTGAGAATGAATAGACGGCTGAGGGGATGCCCGTGCAAAATCGCATGAGGCGCCCTTGCAGAGACAACACATCGGCAGCAGATCAACATAGAGGCGTCGCAGCCCTGACTCAAGAAACGAAATGAGGACAACTGAAGTTCTGGATGCGGACTCCCACAAGCACCTGGGTGACCCCACGGCGCCAAACAAGTCGTGCAAAGATGCTACGTGAGGCGTTGATGTCGATTTGGCCGGCTTTTTTTTCTTATTTAGTTTGAGAAACAAGTGGCTGCTATATCGCACTGCGACCACGGGAACGTCATGCTTCGGCCTGTCGCATGCGAGGTTCTCTCTTCTTCGTCCTCTCCCTGCTCCCTGCAGCGCAGGCTTCGGCCTGGTCTGGCCGTTGGTTCGGCCGTCCGCTGGCCCGTCCGGCCACTCGCAAGTCAGCCTTGTGACGGCGGTCCTTGTCCGCGGGAGCCTCAAACCTGCCCTGGTCCGGCCACCGGGGAGCCTCAGCCTTCGGACTGGCACGGCTGTCAGTTCCTGCGTGTCAAGGCTATAGACACGAAGCTCAGGCCAAATTGCCACGGCTGTCGGCTGTCATGTGGCACCGGCTAGAGTATGACAGGGTGTGGTAAAAACAAGGCATGCCTGGAGATTCATTCTCCGGCCTTTTCCTGGGCGTTTTAGTTTCCTGGTAGTTTTGGGCGTGTTGGGCGTTCTAAGTGGTTTCTAGGAATTTTGCGCGACCCCCGAGCCCAAAAAGCGTCTTTTTCTGATTTGCGGGCGTTTGCGGGGTTTTGCGGGCGTTTGCGGGCTTTTTGCGGGCGTTTTGCGGGTAATTCTGGGCGGGGAAAACGTGAAACCGTACCAATTCTGAAATCTCAAAAATTTAGGAGCTTTAGTAGTTTTAGGCGACTTCACGAAAAAAACATCGAGATTTACGAAAAGCAAGTCAAAGCCGAGAACTACCAGGAAATTCATGGAGAATGAATCTCCAGGTGCAGGTCTAAATAAAAATCGACCAAAGACAAGCTGGTTCCAATCGGTCCTTCTGAGGGCACATGGAAGACTTGTGCAGAGCATCCTTCTGACAGTCCGCTCGCGAGGTCGCATAGCCCACGGCGCATTGCCTCGCATCACTGGAGCGCTGCACCCATGTGAAACAAACGTCGGAAGATCTGTTTCTGCGTGCGACTGATTTCGCGATATAATCTGTGAAATTGCATGGGTGTCTGTTTTCACGAGATCCCCCCCCAAAGCAAAAGTGGTTTCCGCCTGGTGTCCCTTGAAAACCAACCCAAAAGGGGCACCAACTCCCAAATGAAACCGAGCTATTTCTTGCGACAATTTTAGAAACTGACTGCCAGATCCACATTGCTCAGGTAACATATTCAACCCTCACTGACTCACCACCATGCAAGGGTGGTCCATTTGTACGCGAGCACGCAGGTACAAATGGACCACCCTTGGAGGGTACTGGCCCCTTCTTGCTGGTTCGATAGGGAGGGAATGAAAAATGGAATGACCCCGAACTAAAGCATCTATTTCCTATGGTTTCTTTGGAAACGGTTCATTCCCAACATCCTGGGTCATTCCCTACCTATCGCACAAGCAAGCCAGCCTTTTGCTTTCCTGTTTGCTCTCCTCCCCTGTCCAGATGCCCAGTGGCCATGGGAAAAAAGGGCATCCTTTTTGGTTGGTTGAGGTTAAAGGGGAACCCTTCCCAAGAAAACGGAACAAAAGGCGGAATCCCCTGGGCAACTAGGCAACTGGGTTTAGATCTAAACACACGGAGCCCTGAAAACCAAGCACGCAGGAACTGGAGCTCCCGGCAGGAACTGCGCGCCGGTGCCATACTCCCTGGAATTCCACATGCCAGCTGGCGCTCCATGGACCCACTCGCCACGCAGAACTTCCTGGCGAGGATCACGTGCAACAGGCGGCTGGGATGGGTGTGCCTAGGTCCTGGGTGAGTGCTGGGCCAAGCTAGTGAGGGGTGCGTAACCTGGGTTCTAACCTACTTGCAACTGGACCAACTCACTCATAAGTAGGTTCAAGTTAGTCTAGGTTCTCCAGCTTTGAGAGCATAGAATAGGTTGGTACCATATTTTGTTGTTTGTTTGTCTATTTTAGTAGGGGAACCCTCCCCCACAAAAGGGTAAAAGGGCACTACTGGGGGACCTAGCCTCCCAACAAAAACAGCAAATATGACCAGCCAAGATAAATAGGCTCAACACTGAAAGCGGTCAAAGCTGCGTTCCTGAGTAGGCACCAACCTCAATTCTCAACCAATACGGGTGCCTTCGATTCAGCTCGACTATGTGGGCTCCTGGTTTTGGACACACAACATCATGTTGCTTATCCGACTCTGGTTTTGACAACTTAGAACAGTCCAACGCGTGTACCTTGAAAAAGAAAAAACGAGAAAACAACAAAGAAAACAAAGACCACAAAAAAAAAGGTTTTTCACCCAACCCTGGTGCAACTGATTCGGAACACACCGCGCAAAGGCTTCAGCCCGTGGCCTTCAGTGCAAACCACCGCGAAACAGCCTCGCGAACCAAGCTGCTCCGTGGAACGAGGTGTCGTACCACACCCCCTGGCCGTGGGGCCGATGCTGAGTGTCCACCTGACCCGATGACCCGAAGCGAAGGGAACGAGGCTGGCCACTCGCGAGCGGTGGTGGAAGCCACCAGTGAGCCGGGAAGGGCGGGTTTCCCACCATGTTCAATGGGTTTCCCCTGGACTGAGAGTGCAGGAAAAGTGGGGAAAATACAAGAATATGTCCACTGGGCTTCCCCCCATGCCGCCCTCTCTCCGTATGGCACCCGTCCCTCCAAACTGATCTTCCAGATACCCTCCCTCTGCCATGGCAAGGGCGCTGTTTCACAAGCTCCATCTCTCAAGGTTTTCCAAACCGTTGGTTCTTTCAGCATACCTGGAGTCTCCCTAAGGACCCTTAAAAAATGGTTGGTCATTGCCCCCAAAATAATGGTTGGTCAATGACCCATTTTTTATTCGGGTCATGGAGACTCTAGGTAATTGGGACGGATGGGCTCACTCCCCATGGTCGTTCTCGTGGCTTTTTTTCCATCCAAAACAAACCCAACAGGGTGCCCAAAATGGCATACCGTATTAACGTCTGGCAGGCAACGCTGAAAAATCAGGGCTGACTGCGTGAATCTCCTCAACCAATATCTCAGAACATAGCATGGGAGCGACCATCAGCCCAACCCCGCCAGCCTCTCCCACGTACCTGTGACTCAGAAAGTGAGTGCATGTGTGAAGGCATCACAACAAAACATAGGTCCAAAAGTCGGCAAAACTGCACGAGCGGCCAGGTGCGCTCCTCAACCTCGTGTCACGCACAGCTCAGCAGCAAACTTCCGCTGACCTGTGGTTCCTCCAAAAAAGGTAACGGTTTATAAATTAGAATAGCACTAAATGGTGAAACAAGTTTTTTTTAATAGCACCTACTGTATCAACATGAAACCAGGTGACTAGTAGAAGCACTTAGCTATGGCGAATGAGCTTTTCTTGGGTGCTGCTGCTCATCCTGTGCAGCTCATCCTGTGCAGCTCACGGGGATCTGTTTTCGCAACTTTGCAACTGCCAAGATGTACCTAGAGTCTCCTTCTGACCCTTTCAAAATTTGTCATTGACCCCATTATTTTGGGTAGTGACCCCATCTTTTTAAGGGTCATGGAGACTCCAGGTAGATTAATCATGAACTCACTTCCTGAGTGGATCGGCCAAAACAAGTGTGAATTGCTAGCTTGCCACTAAAATGGTCTTCTCAAAAAGGATGAAGTCCAGGAACTCAGACAGTGAGTGAACCGCATTCGAAAGAACAATGACAATAATTCGATCACTATGATTGCAAGAACGGGACAGCAGAAGCAACTGCTTCTAGCCAAGGTGCATAAACTCTGCGGAATTCCAGCCAAAGACTCCCGAGGGCTTGTAGGTGTAGTGCCAGGCTTGATTGGTAGTCGCCCGCAGCTTCCGTACGCATCCTTAGCACATCAGCTCGCACCAGAGACTCAGATGCCCAGTGGGGAAATGGGAAAAAAAGGGCATCCATTTTGGTTGTTTGACTTTAAAGGGGAACCCTTCCCCAAAAAAAAACAGAAAAAAAGGGGACCGCTGGGCAACAGAGAGATGATCCATGAGAATTCCCAGAACAAAGATGCCAACAACCGTTCTACCGTCAGCAGCTTGGAATCTGTGCCTCAGTTCCGCTTCGGACAAGGAAAGGGGAGGTTGTTCGCGCAGCACTAACCACGGCTCTTCTAACGCCTAAACATGTTTCCAACATGTTGCGGACCAGCCGTTCAGCACCGGAAAGAAAGCTGGCACAATATCTGCAATTACACCAACCATGTCAGTTTAGACAAGTCAGGAAACAAGCATCGCAGATTGAGTTTCACCCTGCAGAATAAAGCATAAGTGATTTGGAAAGCTCATAAAATTTTACCTGGAATGACTAATGCCAATTATTGATTTTTCAACGATTGGTATCAGGCGTAGGGCCAAAAATCATTCAAAAGTCCACCATGATAGCCACACTCTTTTTACAGGCGTGAAATGTGATTAGGGACCCTTTAGTGGACATCACGGGTGGGATTCGTGTCCACCAACCACTTTTGAGGTCTAGGTCCTCCAGTAGAGAGGTTAGAATAAGGGTACCTTTTTGCCGTAGTCTATTTTAGTAGGGGAACCCTCCCCCAAAAAAGAATCGGTAAAAGAGCACTGGGGGACCTAGAGGTGGTTCCAACCGTTAAACATCATAGCCAAGCGAGCTGCAAGGCTAACCGGTGTTCGCCTCGTTGCGCCCGGACATAAGCTACCCCTTCACGTGGCTTCGCGGCACCCGGAAAATAAGACGCTGTTGGAATCCGCTTCCATTTCAGCTTACCTCACTGGCTGAGTGGATGGCCCCAAAAAAGCTCGCACTTTATATTTACCACTAAAGCGGTCTTCCCAAAAAGTTTAAAGTTCATGAACTGAGGAAGTGAGTTACTCCAAGCTGTAAAATCGCCAATGTTGGAGGAGTCGCCGATTTTGGCCATTGATTTGAGGTCAGCCAAATCGCAGCAACCCTTGGCGTCAAGAAGCTCCAGCCTACAAGCCATCGCCCCTCGCAGAGGTTGAAGTAGACGGCGCAGGGCAAAATCAGCCGGTGCGGAATAAACAGAAGAATGGTGACCTGAGCGGTCATATCGATCCCTGAATCTTAATATGTTACTCGGTTGCTTTTTTCTGCTCCCCTGCTAAACGTTTAACTTTTAGTGGCTTAATGGAAAACCCATTAGTTGGCAAAAATTAAAGTCCTAACATCCCTTGGCAAAATGCACCAAAGATTCATCGGGGCGCCCTTTTTAGTGGGGGGTCCTTTCCTCCAGGGGACCCCCCTGTTTACTTCGTTCATCAGGGTCAGCATTGCCCAAACTTATCGCTATCTGAGTCAGCGCAAAGGCAGCAATGCTCAAGCCATTAGCATCATGGC
Source organism: Effrenium voratum (assembly GCA_963377175.1). Classification (NCBI taxonomy): domain Eukaryota; class Dinophyceae; order Suessiales; family Symbiodiniaceae; genus Effrenium; species Effrenium voratum. The sequence continues at coordinate 397,059 of CAUJNA010002446.1, read as the reverse complement.
AGCTCCCAGTGATTGCCAATGTAGCATCCAATCTTTTGGGTTTCGCATCGCTCAAATCAGATCCGTACGCTCCCATCAACAGCTCCAGTCATGGGTGTGTGTAGCAACATGAGCAGGAACTTCGGAACCAGGGAAGCAACAGCCAAACAGCCAGCCAGTCGGCAAGAGCGTGAGTCCGTGAGTGAGTAAGTCAGAAAGTAATAACAGCCGTAGTACTCAACAGGGGAAGAAACACAGCGAACCAGAAACCGGGACCCTTATTAACCCCAGTCCGGTAGGCGAGCGCAAACCCTGGTTTTGATCTGATGGGCATCTTGAGCCAAATGGTCATTGCCATTCGACATGTCACTTGAAACACATGCAGTCAATGGGGCCTCTAACATCACATGCATGCACACCCTTCTGGGGTACCTCTTTGGGGGTCAAGGGGTCGTGATTATTCAACTCCCCCCTCCCCGTGCTCACTAAGAGACTTGTATTTTACAGTCGCGCTTGAGCTGCGACCCATGTGATGCAAGGTCCTTTACCAGACCACAAAGAGGGCTTACCTTTGATTTCTGCACCTTTGTTAATGCTTGGTCATCTCAGGCCGGACATCTTTTAACTTTTCGGGCAAATTGGTTCTGATGCCCAAAAGTTTGAGAGCGTGGTCCCACTTCAAGGGTTGCAGTGCTTTTGTGAAGATGTGCTGCCTGGAGATCGGTTGCTACGTACTTGATTACTACGCCCGTGCCGGGTTCAAGTTGCTCAGCAAGTGCGGACAAGTTCACTTTATGAGTGCGCTGTATGTGCCGCATTTTCGGAGAGTAACCTTTCTTGGCAACGAGGATAGTGGCTTGGTTATCTTCGTGCAGCACCAGCTCGACTGGGCGTCCAAGCAAACGTTCCCACAAGGTCAAGGAGGGAAGGCCCTCTTGATACAAGGAAAATGTGAGCGAAACGACCTCAGCTTCGGTGGTGGACCTCGACACGGATGTCTGCCGTTTGCTGAGCCATGCTAAGGGGAAATGGGTGTTTGGTCCTTTGAGGACCAGGAAGCCACCGGATGTGGACTTCGCATCCCTTTCCCCAGCATAGTCGGCATCAGCGTACAATGCGAGGTGAAGATTTTGTGGGTCATCTTTTATGACCCCTACCAAGCGATAGTGGGTCGTCGAGTGGATGTACGCGATAAGACGGGCGAGTTGCCTATCATGGTTGCGAGACCACTTCTGAACGGCGGTTGCTAAGTCACCTATGGGCTTGATGATGTCAGGACGTGCTAGTCGTCCCAGCCATAAGGCCTTCATGAGGAGTTTGCACGCATTTGGGGCTAGCTCACCAGCTGACTGATCATCTTCAGGAGGAAGTGATCCGTCTGGACAGAACGGAGTAGTTACCTTCCGGAGCTTCTCGGGCTGAGTGCCGGTTATAGAACAAAACAGTTCTACGGTTTGACGGGCATAGTCATTCATGTCAAATGCAACGGCACCCTTCAATGCGCTTACAGCTGCATTCAGATCATGCTCTTGAGGCTCTGCGGGGCCATCTATAAAGACATGATTACGCCCGAGCACCCGAAAGATCGGCTCGGGAGGCTCTACATTTATCATTTTTGTAAGCTTAGCCCAAAAGGCTTCATGTGCATCTGCGGGACCTGAGAGGGTTAAGTCATCGACGTAAGTCGAGAGCATAAGGCCTACCCCTTTAAAGAAAAAGTTTCCAGGAAACTCTGGGATTTCTTCTCCTCCCAGCTGCTTGAGCAGTTTCTTAAGGTGTGCCTCCCACAGACCTCCTGCGTCAGGGTGACCATATAGGGCACGAATCAACAAGACCACGGGTTTCACGAACTTGGAACCCCATTCCTTTGGCCGCAGCTCAGGCGGGAGCTCGATCCACGTCTGAAACTGTGAGCTAAGGAACGCCTGGACATAGGCTTTTACCGCGTCAGCGGTGGTGACCGTGTGTCCTGGGATGCACCCATACGCCAGGCAGGCGTTTAGGCCCTGTACCGAGGTGGGGTTTGCCCCCAGTTCTTGGTACACCGCGGGTGCACCGGCTTCATCTTTTGCACAGTCTCCCCTGAACACGATGCGCCCCTTTACCTTTTGGAGGTGCTTCGCAAGTTCATAGAACTTGATGCTGGCGATCGTCATGAGCTGACCAAAGTGCACCTTGATCCCAGACTGTCGCGCTTGAGCTGCGACCTCAGCCTTCTCCCGGACAGTTGAACTATCCCATACTCCGACGTCTTGGAGTCCGGTCGCCTCCTGCTTGATCGCTTCCAATGCTTCAGGAGATGCAAGCATCTCAGCACGGGACAGGAGTTTAGTGACCATTGCATGCGCTTAGCCTTGGAGGGCATGTCGACAGCATAAGCAAGTAGACTTTGGACATCAAGGAGTTCCTCAACAATACCCTTTACTTTAGAGTCTGATTCAACGAGGAGGGTGAAGTCATCTGCTCCAGAAAGCGGAGATTCGTGCTTTAGGGACTGTTCCTTAACACGATGCTCCGTCTGCTGAGTGACTGGAACTACAGGCATTGCTTGAACCGAAGTCCTACAAACTTTGGGATATAATGCTTTGGCGATCAAACCACACATTTGCTCAGGGTAGAATGCAGTGCGGGAGGTTCGGCTCCCTGCCGCTGGAGTATGTTTTTCGGACTTTGTGTGCGGACACTGGCGATCAGCGAATGCTTCGGCAAGGGCCTTTGATGTAGTTTTGATGTGCCAAGGCTTCTTGATGGGTGAACCATTTTCGTCCGTCAAGCCGACAGCACAGCCGTGGAACGAAACACCGTGGAACACGTCCTTGTGGCGTTCGAAGAACTCGGCTACATCTGGCCTTTGCCATCCCTCGCAGTCGCGTGGCCACTCGAAGGTGACTGATCCGCCGGCCTTCAAAACATGCTCGGCGTGCAATGCAAACTTTGAAAACATCACTTTGGATTGCTTGACTTTTTCCTCTAACTTCTTCTTAAACGGCTTTCCTAACCTGTGGAGGTTCAGCCTCTGCCAAGGTGATCCTGAGACACATGGAATGGCTGCCCACAAGTTGGGTCGGACGCACTGCGAGAGTTGATAAGCGAGCTGCTCATCCGCAACGGCTGACTCTATAAGTCAATGTACTCCTTTGCTAATCGGACATGTGGGATGTCGAGATCCTTGAACACATTACCCATTGAGGAATTAGGTGAACAAGCAAATTCAAACATCGGGCCAACAGCATCGCGCGCTAGGCGCTTGCGAGCACGTTTGTTGCCAACGGTAAACGGAGGGCGTTCATCGCCCCCTGAAGCTGACAAGGGTTACCGAAAACGGATGGCTTCTCTTTCGTGGTCTCAGCAAGTGTTGTGCTGGATGCGGTTGACACGGTGACGGCTGCTCCTGAGCTGACTGGGATGTTACCCTCGTGAGGACTGAGCCCCCCTGCTGCGCTTAAAGCTGCAGCCGAATGCTCGGAATCACTATATAACCTAAAAATGGTTATGCCAGTCCAGAACACAGGGAGTTCTCGATGTGCTGAGAATCTGCCTGCCCAACCATCACTGATATCTTCCTTGCTACCATCTTGCCGGGACACAACGCGAGTGGTCCTACCGGGTGTGATTCTGCACACTGACACGGGACAATCGCCGACATCCTTGGGAGTGAAAAGTTTAATCCTAGGCTGATGATGCACGCGGATTAACACGTTACCACTAGGCTTATAAACCCATTCATCCTTCTTGGTTGATGCGGGGACAGCGTCGGTATGCGGAACACTGGGCCGAGAAGAGGCGGGCTCTCCAAGCAAGGCACGGACGATATCGGGGTCTCCCTCCTCAGGCGCCTCGATCTCTGGGGCTTCTGGGGGTTCTAGGGAGGACGCCTTTGCAGCGCGTATAGCAGCTGCCTCATCTGCACCCTTACTTGGTTTGGTGGCCTCCTCACTTGCTGCCTTTTTGGCCTTTGCTTCTTCCTTTTCACTTTCAACTAGCTCTGCAAACCTTTTGCGGCATTCGTCAGTGTGATGCCTGGAACTAGCATGGCCGGTGCAGGCCTTGCACCCAGGCGTCTCCTTGAACTTTATGATCCGTTCAATGGTGATGTACACACTTCGTGACTTAAAGCCTGACGGTGTTGACGGGGCAGGGATGCCTTCAGGAATGAACGGAACATCTCTGATGGCATATTCAGGAACCTCGCCATCGCCTGTTCGCAGGGCTCGATCGGCAAGCGGCCGCGATGGGGAAAACAGGACCGCCTTCCTCGACGAACAACTCAGGTTCTGGCACGTCATGGACAGTAACATTTCCATTGGTCCTGAAACTTTGGTAGTCCATAACTTTTAGCACCCTTCGATATCGCATCCCTGGATCGATACGCCAACCCATAAACAAGCCTGGAGCCATGTTGGGTTCTAGGGTTCTCTTTCCAGCTGACTTTAGGCGATACCAAACGAGCTGTCCGAAGCAACAGCGGACGCCGTCGAACTTCTCCTTGGTGAGTGCTTCCCATTGCGTCTTTGTCGGGTCGAACGTGGACGGTCGGTCGAAGGACATCGAGAGGCATGCAAAGGGATAGGAGTGCGTGTGCAGAGAGTAGGGCAAACCCGATTGATGGTGTATGCTCCTGCAACACTCTTTCTCCTCTCGGACATCTCGCTCGAGCTCGGAGTTGTGGGGCCAGCGATTCGGCAACGAAGTTTCGGGGATCATCCCTACTTCCTCGGCCGCTCCCTGCAACTCTCCAGCTTCATCCATTTTTATGAGACAGTGTGGAGCGAGTTCGTTGGCTCTGAGGCCAATTCCTTGCGTGCGACGGAATGTCTCTCTTAGAGACCGGGTATGCGACCCTTGCGCCGGAAAACACATCCCTGATGACATGGTGGGATTTTATTCCGCCTATGCCGATGCCAACATGTTCATCGCCTTTCGCCAAGATCACGCTATCAGTAGCGAGCTGCTGGTAGGGAGCGGTGGGTGCGTCGAGAAGATCGTCACTCCGCCCCCCTGGTTTCCTGGCGACACGCATTGAGGTGTTCTTAGCGATGTTGCAAATCTTGCAGAAGGGATTCTTGGGAAAGTGAGTCCGTTGGTGTTCCGGTGAACTGGCTTCGGCCCGAAGCCGGGGTTCATCACGAAGCTCACCACCTTCTGCAAAATCGACAAGCCTGCGCTCGTCATCAGGATGTTCGGTCACCGCTGGTGCGGGTGCAGGAGGTGCTCCAACAGGTGGTGGTGCTGGCGGCGGATCCGGGGGCTCGGCCGGAGGCCTTTCCTCCGGAGCTGGCATGGCTGGCTTTTCGTTGCGCGTAAAGCTTGCAACCTTAATCTCTTGGACCACATCATCAATGAGCGCATTGAGCTGCTCCTTTCCTTCTTCTGGCACTTGGGGAGGTGATGGAAAATCCTGGCATGGATCAACGATGAAGGACCCATCATCGGACAAGGAAACTGCATCATCCTCGACTTTCACAGGGGAACCAACGACATTGATTGGTCGAAGATTCGCGGCTTGATCAACGATCTGCGGTTTGACTACCTCATCGTACTGTGGTACGTGTTCAACGACCCTGGAGGCGTTGATCCTAGAACGGCGAGGAACCCGAAGCTTGCACTTACCAATCTCAGAAGGAGGCACAAGATAAGGAACGCTCTCTCTGGGGTCCCAGATAAAGAGGTAACCTCGATCGATGACGGTCTTGCCAATTGATTGAGCGGGCGGACATTCGTTCAAAACATAAACCTGCTCATCAGGTGGGATCACACGGGAGTCCTCAAACGCAAGAGATTTATCTCCTTGTTGTGCTCCTCCGCCTGTGGCAAAGCCTACCGGTGTGTTGGTCTTGCGTACGCAATGCATCATGGTGCTGTTCAAAGCCTGCTTACCGATGAGGTGGCGACCTGCAGCAGTGTCCCATAGCCAACTGATGCTATTGTTCCTGGCGGGGACACTTGGGACTGCTGGGACTACGGCGGCAACAGCGGCCGGAGATTTCGCCTTACTGAGGGCCCGTGGAGGTGGCCCAGTGTACTTCTCGGTCGGCGAGTGGAGGAAGGCGCAGGACTTAGCCCTACACGCATCATAGGCATAGAACATACACGGAACTTTTGCCTTTTCAACGGCTGACATCTTTGCTGTCTTGGACACAGCCTTCGACCTCGGCGTGAGATTAGAAGGGGTAGTGTCTCCCTTGTTTGCATTTTGGGACTTCGGAGGAGGAGGCTTAGGGTTCGAAGGACTTTTACCTTTAGGCGCAGGAGCGGCTGGGGTGCCGCCTTTATCCTGCCCTTGATCCCCTTTCTTATCACCTTTCTTGTTCTTCTTCTTCTCCTTCTTAGTCTCTGCTGGCAAAGCGCTGGTAGCTGCTTCCTTGCCCCTGCCACGAACAGCCGGTTTGAGCTTAACATCTTGATCGGCAAGCTCAATGGCCAGGTCTGCCTTCGCCCACAGCCATGCACAGGTGCGGCGGTGACTATCATGGGCGGACTCACGGGCCTTCTCAACGCGATGCTTCATTATTGGGCACTTCTCAAACTCATCCATGAGATGATTGAAAAGAGTTCTTTCCTTGGGGAGCTCATCAAGAGGTATCGCACGGAGAATATAGTTGTACTTGGAAAGCCTCTATGTCCGCTACTGATTGGCCGGCAAGTTTCAAACCTAGAAGATTGCGTTCTCCAAGGATGCCGATCCGATCACGCTCCAGTTGAAAGTGCTTGAAGATCGAACGCAACATCACGCGCCCATTGGGCATTGTACCTGCGGTGTTCCGTTCGTGCTCCACCATGTTTTGGAACAGCAACCCAAACTTGCCTTTGCGACACGTTTTCAACAGCTTGGCGGCTATCTCACGGGTTGTGCGTGGGAAACGTTTATCTGCCCTGAGTTGTTCCTCGGATGAGGTCAGGCAATCCTGAGCCCAGAGATAGAGCTCGTCACCGGTCGTCTTTTGCAAACGTCCAATGGCCATGAGGACTTGATTCACGTATCCACGCGCCTGTCCGGCGTTCTCTGGCGGAAGCGGAAGCACTAAATCCTTAAGGTCCTTTATGCGAACCACGGTTTCCTCATACGAGGCCGGATCTGATGCGCTTGTAGCAGCATCCCCACCACTTGCATCTGCTGCTTGAGTACCTTGTCCCTGACCCCCATTCATGGAAAGGGAGGGGCAGGCGGTATCATCATGCGGGCCACCACAGACACGGCATGAAGGGGTATGACCCTCGTCACCGGATTCTGAGGATGTGTCGGAGCTTGCCTCCGAAGGTGCGAGTGGGGAGGATGGGAATTGAGCCACTTGACTTGTACTTGCACTTGTTAGCCTAAGCGTGGGGACAGCAGTTGTGTGCTGGGCAGCTACGGAAGGTGGGGGTGCCTGAGCCGATGCGATCGGGGGCGAAGCCCCTGATACCCCTACCTGGGCCTCAACTAACTTTGAAAGTTGATGGACCAGCTCAGTTAAAGAGGACATTTGTGCCTGTACGTCTACAGGTCCCCTTACATCCTGAGTCCGAGCGACATCCGGTGGTCCTTGTGGTTGTGCACGTGGATCACCATCCTGGATTTGCACACGCTTGGCATCTGACTTGATGTCGGGCTGTGGGGGAGCGAAGGATTTTGGGAAACCAACAGGGGCACGTGGCGCTACCTTAGGGTTGCTACTTGAACTTCCCGATGCGCCTAGAGCTGCATCCTTCGGGGGACACTGCTCACGTGTGGCATCACTCGGCCCTTGAACTTGGGGAGCCTGTGATCCAACCTGAAGGTCACTTCCAACGTCATTTAGCCCCGATGACCCGGGATCCGTAGGATTTTGACTTTCATGACTTTCATCCGGAGGTACCGGAACATTTTGTGCCATGGATGCGACAGCCCTTTCTAGGTCAGCAAGGCGTTGCGACAACAAAAGGTTTTCAGTCCCTAATGTATCTATCACTTTGCTTTGCTATAGCCTCCTGTCTCAACCTGGACACTTCGGCCTCTGCGGCCGACCTTGCTTGTTGGGCTTCATGCCTAGCACGTTCAACATGGCCTACGGCTTCCTGTCTTAACAGATGGACATGGCCTTCAGCTTCCTGCCTCACCTGTTGAACATGGCCTTGGGCTTCCTGTTGAGAATGCTGTGCAGCTTGTTCAGCTAATGCTGTCTGAGCACGGGCTCGTTCGACTGCTTGCTGGGCTTGGTATGTCAGTTCCGTTGCCTGTTGTCTAAAGGTCTGCTCCCTTTGTTGCGCAACAGCGGCAACCTCCCCTAGCCTTTGGCGTGCCTCGTCCGCTGCTCGATGCTCGTGAAGGGCAACATTGGCAGCCTGATCAGCAATGAGCGAAGCTTGATGCGCACGTTGCAATGCCGATCCGGCCACGAATGCAGCGGCACTCATGTCCCTAGATGGGTCGGGCGTAGGCACTTGCGGGCTATATACAAGGGGGGTTGCAGTAGAGTCTGAATCAGGTTCCTCTACAATGGGAGTCCTACGGGGAGGAGTCGCGTTTCGTTCGCGGCTACGAACATTTCTTGATGAGGATGCCCTGGAACCTACGGGAACTACGGACATTGCGGGTACCGAAATATCACCGAGTTCAGGGTCTTCCTCATTAGATTCTCCCCCAGGGGTTGACCTTGACCTATCATCCGAAGGTGGGGAAATCCCTGATGCCATGTCGGATGCACCTTTCACACGAGGCCAGGCTCACGTATGCTGACACACCGCGCTTCAAGCTGCGGCCCTTGAAACTTATAATACAACCGGTGTTGGAAACCGGTGCACTTGACCGGTGTTGGAAACCGGTGCCTTTGCTGCGCTTGAGCTGCAGCCTCCGGCAGTGCCAGGTCAGCGAAAAAGTCCGCGGCCGCCCCTTGCAGAGTGGGGGCGGTTACCAACTTCTTCAAGGTACTCTGTCTGGTCGAGTACTCTGGCAGGACGGAGGAGGCGTCGGTGTTGGTTGAGATACTCGTGGAGCTCGTCCAACGCCTCGTAGAGCGCCCGATTGGCGTCTCGCCGCTCGACACAAATGCCGAGTGCGCCTGCAATGCGGCACTCCCTCAGGGTGGCGTTGTTGTCGTCGATGATGACGCTCGCCCCCAGCTGCGCTAGAGCTGCAGCCTTGCCAGATGGACCAACCCGCTTCCAAGTGAGGACAACGTCTCCAAACGGAGGGGTGCCCAAACCGTCGATGGAGTCGTTGCAAACGCGGGTGAACTGGGTGGCAAGCCGAAGGGTGCTCTCCCGTGTTTCACGGGCTTGACAGTAACTCACGATACGAAATTGGATAGGAAAATGGTTTCGGTACAGCTTTGCTAGCGTCCGAAATAACCAATCCTTTGGCGCACCGTCGGGCTCGATGGCAATATCGAGCGTGTTATGCCAGTCAAGGCAGGCGATGATCGGCTCCCTGGCGTCAGGTTGAGGTACGCCGAAATCGGGTGTTCCGTCACCGGAGGGTGCTGCTGCACTTGGGGGCTGCTTGACCGGCAATTTGGGTGCCGGGGCAGCCTTGAACCTCACCTGTGGTGGTGGTGAGGGTGGCGCCCGCTTGTAGGCTTTGGGCGGCGTCTCAAGCCGTTTTACCCCGCTAATCGATCTTGGAACCGACGCTGCGCGTTGAGCTGCAGCCCTTGGCACTGGTGCTGGGGGTGCTGGTGGTGCTCTCAGCGGTGGTGGGGGTATGGCCTTTGACGCAGCGCGATCCGCAGCTGCCTGGTCAATTACGCTTTGTGGGGGCGCTTTGACCTTGGCTTCCCGCTTGGTAAAAACTATCCGAGCGGTCTTTGTTGCGGGTGCTGTGGATGAGTCGCGCCCGGCAGGTGCAGGCTGTACCTTCTCCGGCCTGCTTTTACAGGCGGAAAGGATGACGGTCGGGACGGGCTCTCAGAGCTGGTCCTTGTGGGAACCGCTGCGCTTGGAGCTGCAGCCTGATCTCCCGGCCCTGCTGCTGCCTGTGTCGGAGCTGCGCTTGTAGCTGCAGCCTTGATTGTGGACACAGTTGTGGTGGAGGATGGACTTGATGGGGTGCTTGGTTGTTGCTGAGGCTGGGCTGGTACTGGAGCTGGAGGCTGCCCTGCCGCGCCTTGAGCTGCGGCCTGTGCCCGTTGTAGGATTGGGATCGGTTGGTGTCGGCCTCGGGCGATGACGGCGTCGTAGAGGTCGGGGTAGAGGTCTCGCAGATGCCGATAAGCGTTATCGGAAAAATCTGCTTGCCACGCCAGGAGGGAGCTCCGGTGCAAATCCGATGCCTCCTCCCAGGCGACCCTTGTCACCCCAACCTTGAACTCCCGCCAGGCCCACCGGGTGAGCTCGTCGAAGGCCTCGTAGTAGAGCTTGCGACGATGAGTCCACCCGCCCCTCTGACCACGGGCCGAGAAGGCCGGTGCCGGGTCCATGCACGAAGTGCGCTGACTACCGGACTGAGGGGGCCTAATCCCAAAAAGCAGTTACGGCTGATAACCACTCAACAGGGGAAGAAACACAGCGAACCAGAAACCGGGACCCTTATTAACCCCAGTTCGGTAGGCGAGCGCAAACCCTGGTTTTGATCTGATGGGCATCTTGAGCCAAATGGTCATTGCCATTCGACATGTCACTTGAAACACATGCAGTCAATGGGGCCTCTAACATCACATGCATGCACACCCTTCTGGGGTACCTCTTTGGGGGTCAAGGGGTCGTGATTATTCAACTGTAGTAGAGTATAAAGTAGTAGTCGTAGTCGTAGTAGTAGTAGTAGTAGTAGTAGTAGTAGTAGTAGTACTAGTAGTAGTAGTAGTAGTAGTAGGTGTAGTAGGAGTAGGCGTAGGCGTAGGAGTAGGAGTAGGAGTAGGCGTAGGCGTGCCCGTAGCCAGAACCGTAGTAGTGGTAGTGGTGGGAGTAGCAGCGCACTAGTAGAGGCGTGCTCGTAGTCATAACCGTAGTACTGGTAGTGGTGGGAGTAGTAGTACAGTAGTAGTAAGAGTAGTACAGTGTAGTAGTAGTAGTAGCAGCAGCAGTAGTAGTCGTCGAAGTAGTAGTAGCAGTAGCAGTAGCAGTAGCAGTAGCAGTAGTAGTAGTAGTAGTAGGAGGAGTAGTAGTAGTAGTAGTAGTAGTAGTAGTAGTAGTAGTAATAGTAGCGGCGGCTGTTAACCCAAGGTGGAACCCTGGCAAATGGAACAAATGACTACAACCTGCCCTCCCCCGGTCTTTTTAACTTTGATCCATACCCATATTAAAGACCCAGACATTCTTCAGCCCAAAGCATGCAACTCCTCTACTCCATCAGGAGTCTGATGTCTGCGACTCAGGCTTTGGCGGTCAGGACAGCCAAAAAGACGTAGATGGCGGCGACTTGGTGATTATCTAAGCAGATCCTCGGAAAACTATGTCAGAAAGCGGTTCTGATCTGCAAGAGCCTCAAATCTTGGTTGCTGCCCCTCTGCAACAGGTTCACCCCTTGGGTCCAAGTTGTTCACCCACAAAGCTTCAACCAAAAGGTGAAAGTCCAAAGATCCGTTACCAAAGAGCAAAGAAAGGAACTGGGAAAGATACTATCTGTGTTCATGGGAGAGACCACGTCAAGATACCTGCGCAAAGCGATTGAGGACCCCCTCAAGTAAGGCACCTGCGGTGAGCTCGTTTTACCAGGGGAGCCCATTTGCGCAACGAGATGCACCCGAGAAAAGCTCTGCTTGAGTGTTGCTTGCTAACTTAGTTTGTGAACCTGGGTTAGCAAAAACGACCACCAGGTCCTGCATGGGTAGCCTTACAAACTCCGAACCTGAAAGTGGGTCCTTGAAGCCACAAATCACGTTGCAAACTTGCGGAGGAGTTACCAAGCACACGGATTTTGACAACCATCTGAGCCAAGGTCGACAAGGTCGTGGCTCATGACTACTATCTTGGGAAACGCGCAGGACTCAAGAGGTTGATGACCAGCTAAGCCGGTACAGGACTTGTTGCTAAAACTCCGGAACATGGAGCGCACCACGTCACAAACGGCCTCATAACTGGGTTTGCAACCTACAGGTTAGCCTGAGAGGTCAGAAAGTCACGTTTTTTCGATATTGTTCCTGCAAGATCGCCCCACTAAAGTTTACACCCACCACAAGGGGAAATTTAGGAGGCCCTGAAAATACGTTTAGTCTGGGTCGTTCTCACAAGGGTGGACCCGCCATGTTCCTTTTGGCTTGTCCTTAAACGCACCACAGGGTGCCCTACAAGACATATCCGAATGAGCCTCAGTCGTGCCCTCAATGACATGGGAACGTGGCAACCAAAAGTCGCCATGGCTCCAACGTGGTCTGATCTGGGTTCCGCAAAAAGCCTACCCAAAAGGCTACCCTGAAAAAACCACAAGCAACACATTGGGGGGACTTGTCTAGCATTCTGCTTTAAAGGGAACCATGCCATTTTGGGGCTCTTGACGTGCAACATCTTGCACCACTTGGGACTGGCGATTTGTCAACCAGTCAAATCGGGTGTCATCGCCGGGAATGTGCTCAGTGCTGTTCTTTGAAAGGCCTCTGGGAACCAACCATGTAGTTTTCAGGTTCCTCTTGGGAGTAAAGGGATCTGGGTACAGAAGTTCTTTCCCCCCCAATTTTCCTTTGCGCTTCATCTTCCCCACCTTGCGCCCTCCTTCCTTCCCACCCAACCTCGCCTTTCAGTAGCCTCACTGAGGTAAAATATTGGCCAACCAAAGCAAAATCGTCGAATCGTGGTCTTTCTCACCACGGTCTTCCAAAAAAAACACGTACAAAAAAGCACGGGGCGCTTCCGGGCCCCACTTCCACTGCCCCTGTTTTGGGGACGTGTTGGCCATGCTCAGTGGATTCCACCTACAAAACACTCTTTGTCTTCGGTCGCTATCGACCAGAACTTTGGTTTTTGGGGCCTTCGCCTTCTCTCCCCCTGCCCCCAATAAATCGCGTGGAACAGACACTGCGCGCTATCGCTAAGGCAAACAAAAACAGGGCGACTTCTTGCTTGGAGACTTTCAGATCCCCTAAAGATTTGACTTTTAGTGGGTTAAATGGAAACCACCACCAAACACTAAAAGGATCTAAAAGGCTAAGTTGAACCGGATGGCCGGTTCCGAGCCAAGTTTTGCTCGGTACGTCCTAGGCGCTTCTCGGCGGCCAGCCAGCCGGTGGTCGGCAGCGCCCAGCAGGTGAGTTCCTGCTGATCCCTGTCCGATGCCTCCCGGGCGTCGAACCACCAGGCGAACCAAAGGCAAAATGCGTAGAGCTCCGTGCTCACCTCGCGATGGCAAGGGCGAGGTCCCTGACTTTTTGGGGCGGAGACGGGAGGCTCTGGAAAAATGATTCCCCCCCCCTTCTGTGGAACTCCAAACTTTGAAAGAAAAGTTGCAGGGCAGCTTTGTGCACAAAGAGTTTTGCCCATTGTATGATTAGTGTCTACTTACATTGTATACATATGTGTATATATATATATATATATCATATATTTGTAAACCTCAGTTGTTGCTCACTTGCGTACATTTTACATTAATATGTATGTATATGTATGTATATATCTAAAATAAGTACAGTCTGTCTTACCAGTACAGTCTACCTTATATTCAGCGCAGGTATCCCTCCTCTTGCGGCTTGTTACCTTGGAATACCTTGGGAACATGTCAACGCTTGTGAAGCCTCCGGCATGCACTGGCCGTGGTTGGCACACCGAGTGAACCCCCGTGTGTGATGATGCCAGACCCCCAGAACTCTTGGTGCAAGTCCCTGAAAGTCCCAACTCGGGAAAGCCTCTTTCTGACAAGCCAACTTCATCTGTGTTCTTTGCTCGAGCGTAACACCAAAATACTACACGAGACAGGAACATAGGCTCGGCTATGTGGTGGGGTGGTCGGGTGGCCAGCACGTCGTAAGCCCGTCCAGCCGGTCCGCTCACATGCAAGCAACAAAAAACACCTCACGACTTTGCATACGGCTTGCATGCAAGATGCCCACAGGGTGAAGGTGTGCTCAGGATAATATACCTCACGTGTCCAGAGCGCCTGGACAATCACGTCTTATGACTTTTGGACCAGAAAAGCAACACGAGTTGATCTTTTGGGGCCAAGACTTTGAGTCTTAAGAAGGTCGTGGACATAGTGAGGCGAGCAAAAACACATCACGTCTTTTTGTAAAGCAAAAAACCCAAATGGACCAATAAAACAACCACAAACAACAAAAGGCGCAAAGGTCGATTCCCAAGATATTAGTGGACCAAAAGCTTAGTGGACATATTGGGCCAAAAACAAAATAAACGAGGAAAAAAGCAAAAGGCTGTTAAAACAAAAAAACTCCGCTTCCGCGAGAGATACCGTTTGCATCACAGCGGGCACCACCAGCGCTATGGTGAGAGCCGTGGGAATGAGCCAGACTTGCTGGATGCCGAAGCCTTCCGCCGTGGGCCGCGGCGTGAGGCGAGTGTCCCGTCTTGCTTGGTTTGGCCGGGGAGCCCTCCAAACTTCTAGGGGTACCTTCCAATTCCATTCTTTCCAATCCGAATCTTTTCAGGAAACATTTGGTTTTTTAAGGAAACTTTATTGTTGCCGAAATTCTAGGGGGTACCTTCCGATTCCATTCTTTCCAATCCGAATCTTTTCCGATTCCATTCTTTCCAATCCGAATCTTTTCAGGAAACATTTGGTTTTTTAAGGAAACTTTATTGTTGCCGAAATTCTAGGGGTACCTTCCGATTCCATTCTTTCCAATCCGAATCTTTTCAGGAAACATTTGGTTTTTTAAGGAAACTTTATTGTTGCCGAAATTCTAGGGGGTACCTTCCGATTCCATTCTTTCCAATCCGAATCTTTTCAGGAAACATTTGGTTTTTTAAGGAAACTTTATTGTTGCCGAAATTCTAGGGGGTACCTTCCGATTCCATTCTTTCCAATCCGAATCTTTTCAGGAAACATTTGGTTTTTTAAGGAAACTTTATTGTTGCCGAAATTCTAGGGGGTACCTTCCGATTCCATTCTTTCCAATCCGAATCTTTTCAGGAAACATTTGGTTTTTTAAGGAAACTTTATTTTTGCCGAAATTCTAGGGGGTACCTTCCGATTCCATTCTTTCCAATCCGAATCTTTTCAGGAAACATTTGGTTTTTTAAGGAAACTTTATTTTTGCCGAAATTCTAGGGGGTACCTTCCGATTCCATTCTTTCCAATCCGAATCTTTTCAGGAAACATTTGGTTTTTTAAGGAAACTTTATTTTTGCCGAAATTCTAGGGGGTACCTTCCGATTCCATTCTTTCCAATCCGAATCTTTTCAGGAAACATTTGGTTTTTTAAGGAAACTTTATTTTTGCCGAAATTCTAGGGGGTACCTTCCGATTCCATTCTTTCCAATCCGAATCTTTTCAGGTTGAAACCATCAAAAACCCAAGGAAACAGATCCGGTTTTTGAAAAGAACGATGGTTGAAAAAGAATGGATTCGGAATCAACCCCTAGAAAAATGCTGGTTGTCCTTGTTGGTTTCTAGCCCAAAAAGGGAAAACCCTCAGAAAAAGACAGCCCCATTTGGCTCCCACAAACATGTCTTTCATGGGTGAACTCATTGAACACCCGGCAAGGGTCGCAAAAGTGTCATGCAATCATGTAAATATAAAAAGGTCGGTGGCTGGCAACGTATGCCCCTTCTGAGACCCTGGTGACAACTTTCTCCCCACCTTCCAACCACCTTGGAAGGCGATTGGGGCCAAAAGTACTACTTGTCCACCTTTTAGGTGGGGTCGTAAGCCTGGTGCGCCCCCCTTTTCATTGCTCAAAGGCAAGCCAAACGGATCCCAACTATGGTGGAACACAGGGCAGTCCGCATGCCGAAACAATAGCCCCTTTGGACAGTTGAGTTTCAAGAGACCACGAACCCAAAGGGCTTCAACCTTTAAAAAGACAATCCCAAAGGTTCACACCTCGTTACACTTCAGCCGTAAACGATGGCGCTTCTCGCTTTGCAAAACCTCAATTTGCATGATCGCCCCCCTGGAAAAAATGAGAACATATTTGCAGTAGTGATGGATTCCCTTCCAAACCAACACATGTATAGACAAAAAGAGTCCTTTTAGCTTAAATGGAAGAATGCCAACATGGCTGTGGGTCAAAACCCTGTACCTCCAGTAAACATTCCAATCCAACCACTCAAATAGACTAAAATGGGTGGTGCACCTACGATCTCAAGCCATATAGACCAAAGAGTCCTTTCAGCTTAAATGGAAGAATACAAACCTCGGATGCATCCCCAAAATGGTACCATTGGTTTTGACCCATGGCCACATCGGATGCATCGAGACTCGTTGGGTGGTGATGTCAAAGACTTCCGCCAGCAGCAGCACCACGATGATACTCCGCATGGCGGAGTTCACGTGCCGGCCCAGCCCGTCCTAGCCGACGGAGAAAAAGTGAAGCTTGGGGAGCGAAAATTTCACACCGGATCTTGGTTGCTGTTGACCCCTCTGCAACAAGTTTGAATTACTTTCCAAGAAGTACAAGTCTACAGATCCAAGGGTACCACTCATAGAAGAACCCAAAACATGTTTTTTGGGGGGGGGGGCATCAGGGATGATTGGGCGTCATCTATCTTATCACGAGCAGCTCAAACATCTAGATGAGAGCAACCTGGGTGCCAGTTTTTCCGGCCCGCTTGGCATGGGTATCCCGGCAAAACCTAGCTCCACCCCAGGGAATCGAGGGACTCCTTCACCATGCGGCCATTGCGGATCCGCCGCAGCCGGCGATACTCCATGGCGCAGAAGGCCGACAGGACCCCGTCGATGTCGTCGAAGGCCGCGCTGATGGAAGCAGAGTCATCAGAGCCGACCCCGTCGTCTGAGGAGGCGCTATCTGAGCTGACGATCTCGGGGTCGCTCAGCGCCGGCTTGGTATCCATTGGGCCCGGAAGCTTAATTTGAGCGAAAGCTGAGAAAGCTTCAAGCTGACAACGCTGCAAAGGTCTTGATTCTCTGCATGCAACAGCAACACTGCAGCCCAACGCATTGGGCATCTTCTGCAATTGGGGACCCGTGCAGCCTGGTGTATGCCAGTTCCCCCACTATTCCTAGGCAACCAGCAGATGCCCTTGGCTACCGACAACCACAGGGAAATGGAATCGCTCAAGGCGAGCCACGCTTGGCCGCTTGGCCTCTTCCTCTTCGGCCGGCGGCATCTCCTCATCCTCAGGCTCCTCAAAAAAAACACGTGGGGTCCCTTGATTTAACCAGCTGCTGTGGGTCTGTTGTTGGAGTTGGTACTTGGTACCCCCTTCTGTTGTTGTTTAGGGACACCAAAGGGAAACCACCAATTTAGGGACTCTTCTGAGAAAAGACACACCCATCTAACAACCCATAAGACATGACAAGTGCCAGGCGCTGTTCCTCTCGTTTGCGTCGTTTCCTGACTCGCGGTTGTTTCCTGACTCACAAAACCTTGTGCGCCCGACTCCCAGTGTTTGCGTAGCACCCCGGCACGCTGTTCTGGTCGTTTCCACTCAGAGTTCCAGGACATCAAAACTCAGAGTCCCAGGACATCAAACCATGGTTGCTTGGATACCTCAAACCTGGCCAGACTCTTTCCTGTGAAATGACTGCCCAAAGCGCCAATGACTTGCGGCAATAACCCTGGGATAGGGCGCTTGCCAAGCATCGAATCCTGACTCCCCGAGCCCCCTACTTGTTTCCAATGGTTTTTCGCTGGGATCTCCTAATTCTTCAACTGGCATATCACAAACTTCCTGGTAGCTCCCAAAAAAACGTTCAATGCCCCCAGCACGTTGGTTCCTTTCCAAACAGCAGCTAGCCTGCTTCACTTAGCGTTGTATTGCCAAAATGGCTGGCAAGCACCAGGATGTCCTGCGCGACCGCGGCAGCCGGCTTCTTCATCACGGGGCTTTCAGCATCCTCCTGCGCATTTGGGTCGTGGCACAAGGAATGCATAAATCTGGCTTGTTTCTCCTTTGGTCTCTCTTCCCAACAACCTCCAAAAGGAGATAGCCTCAAACGACTGATGAAATTCGTTCAAAGGACACTTTGCTGTCCCCACAACGTGACTTTCAACTAGCCCAAGCAACATGGAGTTGGTAGTTCAGACTCATATATGCCTCAGCGTTTTGCTTTGTACTGTTGGAACCGCCTGCCAGCTTTTTCTGTGGTTCCCTTCGCTGCGTTTGTTGGCAGAGGTGAACAGTGGGCAGTGCGCTTCAACAACCCCTAATTGTAAGAGACCCTCCTAGTGGTGGGAACATGTTGGCAGTGGTTCGCAGCAGTTCCCGTTTCCAAGTCGGGCGGGATAGGGAGAAAGATATCCAGGATGCCAATTTTAGTCAAGCATCTTCAAAAATCAGACACTGTCTATAATATACCCATACCTTGGAGATGTTCAAATGGCAAACGTGCTTCTGTTGCTCACACGCATGCTGATACTCATGTTCTGGAACGCGCAAATAGCCCACTACTTGGGGCCAGCGGGAAAACATATTGGCTTAGTATGGATTCAGTATTGGCCTAACTCTAGCTGTGTATTGGGGGCATGCAGGTTTGTGAAAATGTGGCGTGCAGCCGTTTGTTTTGGATTGTCTCATGCGACTTAACCAGCATCAGCTCAGCATGCGAATGATCCACCTTTTCTGCGTCATCTGTGGCATCTTCAGGCAACATCAGTTTCAAGTCGCAATGTGTCATGTTCCATCTGCAAGCCGCGCAAGTCAGTGTCCCCTCTGCCCGTGTTATGTCACATCTACAAGGCCAAAGAACATGCCTCCGGCTTATTAAACTCTACGCAGTTTCCATTTCCAATGCATGTGACGAACCACTTTGGAAAGGACATCTTAATCAATTTGAAATCGCAAATATCAGTTCAGATTAAACTCCTTTCTCATTCAATTGTGCTTCCATTATGAGAGAGTTAAAGTCATATTTGGAAAGGCATGCCTTTTTGACCCCTTGTTCGAAACAGAAGGGTTACCTCATGTGTTTTTCTTATTGCCTGGCCAAGTTCTAATTCGTCTTAATGAAGATCCTATTTGGCATACGCAGCCTTATAAGGAGGAGGCTTGAGAGGAGCTTTATATTCACCTGCAGGTTATTAGGTCATAAGAAATTCCCTTTAGATTCTGATTCTGAATTGAAGTTCTGTATAGTTGGTTGTTTGAAAACAACATGTCCACAATATGTGTGTAATCCACATGCTGTTTGGTATCAGGAGCCTTGACAGGATCTTCTAAGAAGCTTTCTTGAGGAGCTTCATAAGGTTCCATAAGGACTTTGCAAGGTTTAAAAGGATTTGCACAAGGACACGGAGCCTTCGAAAGCAGCTGTATTAGGATGCAAAAAACAGCAATATTGGAGTAAACACCGTAAAACAGTAAAACTCTGGAGCCAATGACCCAAAAGGAAACAAGTAAACAAATAACACTATGGAGCCAATGACCCAAAAAGTAAAATAGTAAAGTAAAATGCTGGAGCCAAAAAAAGTGACAAATCAGTAATTAAGAAAAATGCAAAACAAGAAACATATTTAAACCCATCATCCTAACTTAATATTGATACATGCATGCAAAAGTCGGTAAACAAATGTAGATATTTTACCTGAACTCATGGCTCAGGGTCGGCCATAGTGTGAGGAGCGCGAGCGTGTAACCAACGCTCCCGAAAAAACGGACAGAATCGGGTTTCAAGATGCGGGAACACCAGTTCAGGTTGTCCGTTTGGTCGTGAACAACACAAAGCTAATTGGGGCGTACTCCCCTGTAATTCAACATGGACGGCCAAAAGAGGTCCCCCTAAGAAGTCTCCTTTTCAACCAGGCGTTCTTTGGGTTTCGGCCGTTCTGCAGGAGTATCCTAAGAAGGACAACCCGGCCATCCTGCCGCGCTGTGCTTCCGCCAGCGGAAACCGAACAGCGGGTCCTCCACGATGGGATCGGCCGCTTTGGCCTTGGCCTTGGCCTTTCCCTTCCCCTTCGCCTTCGCCTTTGCCTTCCCTCGAGCGGAAAGCGGCATGCGCACGGCAGTGACCTAAGTTACCCCACGTGAGCGTGCCGTTTTTGGAGGCTGGTTTTAAAGGAGGACACCAACGGGAAGACTCCATTGCGGTCCCCAAATGCAGCATTGCAAACACAAATCCTGCCTGAGACCTGAGGTTTCAGTGCCTGCTTTTCGGAGGCCGTTGTCCATTCTAAGGCTCCCAACCTTCCACGGCTACAGGTGGAGAGAAATCATTCATGGGGGCTGGGGGGGGAGAGGGGGGAGGGAGCCCCAATAAGCCCTGAATAAGGCCTTATTGAGGGCTTAATTAGGGCTTATTTGGGCTCCCTACCGCTCCCCCCTCAGCCCCCATGAATAATGCTCAAAGCACACCAGTGCATTCCAGCTAGCGGGAGTTGCGCTCAGTTGCCCCGGACCAAGGCAAAGATTCACCTGTTGAAACCAAAAGGTTGAAACGTCGATTCGCTTTGTGCAAGCGAGGCTGTGAATTACCCGAGTGAAGTGCAAGCACGAAATACCGCGGCATGCAAGTAGCTCGCAATGCTCAGGGAGTCCGAGGCTTAACCCATGCCACGCTGATATCACCCCAAATCTCAGAAAGTACACAAAAGATGGCGCTCAATGCCGAGGCAGAATCAGACCAGTCCTGACAGGGATAAATATGTGCTTCATTAATTGTGCCAATCCGGAATCTCCGTTTCCCCAAACAAACAGTTCGTGAAGCGCTTTAAGCTCCAATAATCCAAACGATCGCAGACCTGCAACCAGTGTTCAAAATCATGGAACTCGCTCCAACATACATGCAAAGCATGAGGCTCACATCAAAACTCACAGCATCAAGCAGAACAAATCAGAGAACACATGCAAAGTCGAGAAACATTTAGTGTCCCGACCACTGTGCTTCCAGTTTCCCCCCCAGCGGTCGCCTGCTGGCTTCGTCTTATTCTGGCGCGGAAAAAATACGCCACTTCCATGATTCCCCCCGTGTCAAGCCGCTTGCAGAAAGCAACACCGGGGGCGTTGCAATCTCTCGTTGCATGGGCGAAGTCTTGCCAAACCAGACATGGACGAAACTCGGTGGATTTGCCAATCCATGGGCTCAGAAACTCACAGTGGATTGGCCCGGAAAAACAGCGAAACCTACGAACTCTCAAGACCAACTCAAGTAGACTCGGCCGAAGTTCGGCGAGAGGAAGGGTTTAGATCCGATTCGCCAAGGTGGGTTTCCTTTGGGTTTCTCGGTGCCCAAAAAGGCTCCACAAAATCATGAAGCATGCGGTCGACATGTCTGTTCCCAAAGAAGGTCTGGTTCTTTCTTTGGGAGTACCCCTTTTTGATGCCTTCAAAGGAACACCAAAGGAACTCCACATTTTTTGTTGGGTCCCGACAAATGCAGCCAAAAGGTGCCTTCATGCTTCGTTCCAAGGGTACAGTAATACACATGTAAGCTTGGCTGTTGGCCTGAGACACACGCGTACCCGGCCTCGGCATCCTGGGCCAGGTGGGGCACACAAGTAAGTTGTGGTCTATGCCATAAGGACGGACACATCTCATCGAGAAATCTGCATCTTCACATGGAAGCTCATCAGCCACCCATAATTATCTTCTTCAAATCTCTCGAAAGGCGGCATATTCCACCTGACGCACCTGAACAGTTGTTGCCTCACAGTAAAGGTAACTGTCAATCCCCACTGGCTGCAAACTTGTGATATGTAGACCTCCACTCAGGCTTCCGCCGAAATGAGCACAGGCCACCCACCAAAGCCACAAGCGGCACGTGCTCTCGAAAGGCACGTCACACACACACACACTGAACAAGCTAGATGAAAACTAGTCGCAAGCTGGCCGCAGCGACAGTATCGAGCACTACTAGGTCCTCCAGTAGAGAACACTCGATTTTGTTGCTGTCTATTTTAGTAGGGGAACCCTGCCCCAAAAAAGAAACGGTAAAAGGGCACTACTGGGAGACCTTGACTAAGAGGTTGTAACTTTTTCCATTGTGAAGTCCTACAACCTCAAATGCGGAGTCCTTGTTCTGTCTGAAATTGAAACATCCTGTAAGCAGCACAATATATGAGGGAGAATTCCACAACGCATCATGGTCAAAGAGTTTGTTCTTCAAACAGCATCCACCCAGAACATGGATTCCAAATACAAGTCAACGAAACATATGGCCGTGGGTCAGCACCAATGGTACCATTTTGGGGTAGGTGCACCACCCATTTTAGTCTGTTTTAGTGGTTGGATTGGGATGTTCACTGGGGTTGCGGGGTTTTGACCCATAGCCATATGGGTTGACCCCCCACATTTGGCTCGACAAAAAACAAGGAAACGAAGAACATGGGTTGCGTACCCACAGCTGCGTCGGATGCTGTGCGCCCGGCTCCCATCTCAACATCCTGCCAAGAAGCTCCGTCGACTTCTCTCCGTCTGTTCAAATCGGAGTCGTGTTAATCACTGTGAGCCATCACCAAAACATGTACCTGGAGTCTCCATGACCCTTACACAATTGGGTCATTGCCCAAAATAATGGGGTCAATGACCCATTTTTAAAGGGTCATGGAGACTCTAGGTAGGCCTCATGAGCTTTCTCATGGCGTCCAGGTGCTTGAAGAGCAAATGCACTGGAGTAACATGATTGTGGTTACCTACATGTACCTATAGAGTCTCCTTCTGACCGAATCAAAAATAGGTCAACGACACCATTCTTTTGGGTGACCAACCATTTTTTAAGGGTCGTGGAGAATTCAGGTAGGCCTTATGACCTTGCGTGGCGTCCAGGTGCTTGAAGAGCGAATGCAGCTATGGAGTAAGCTGATGGTGGTCGTTTAGCCCACCTTTGAAAGCCTGAAGTCCAAAAACGCCAGAAAACCAAGCAGGCCAGGGCTGTGGGAACTGGAATCCACTTCTGTGATACAACAATAAGGGCTTCCCAAAGACTAACCCACCACACGGGGGAGATTCCCAAAAGTATCGCAGTCGGGTAAAACCCCTTGATCCCACAACCCTGCAGGCTAAAAGGAACCCAAGCCCGGTCTTCCGTTGTGGGCTGTGGCCTCTTTCGATCCGGGCGCACCTCTGCGCCGGCAGGCTTCTTGAGAGGTCCCTGGCGGTGAGACCAGGACGCGATCAGCAAATTGCAGGGCTCACTGGATTCCTTGAACAGTGGGAATTTTATTGATGGTTTTCCTTGCAACTGAAGGAAATGAACCAGGATTTCCAGAAACCAAAGTCTGATACTGGAGTTATGCTGCGATTTCAACGCACCGCCCAAGCGATTTGAGAATGGAGATGAAGAGAGCCAGCGTTGGGTGTCCTGCCTTCTGCTAACAACTTTGAACATCCATCAAGCCCACTTGTAAAGTCATCTCAAGACACTTCGCCGAAGGGCGGAGATCTTCAAAGGGCAGGACAGTACTTCAGAGAACGTGCTGTACTTCTGTTCTTGACTCGTTGCATCCGTGGAAGCCACTTCTACAACACTTGCCAAAAGATGACGGCAACGCGGTCTACATACCCCATGGTGTCTTTGGCACATTGGTCTCCAATCAAAACCCCGTTACAACCTCAAGCTCCGAATCCTTCCACGGAAACACTTCGGTGGATCTGCGAAACCGGACCCTGCCAAACGCTTGGCTCACCGGAGTGGATTCTCGGATTGGCCAAAACAAATCTACCTGGAGTCTCCTTCTGACCCTTACAAAATGGTTGGTCATTGCCCAAAATAATGGCCATGTTTGATTCGGGTCATGGAGACTCTAGGTAAACTTTTTGCTTGCCACTAAAATTGTCCAAATTCACAAAGTGACTAAAGTCCAGGCACTCAGGAAGTAAGTTGGCTTCATGCTGATGTCCAAATTCCAAAGGCCGAAAGTGGACAATCTACCTGAGAACTGGCTCCCGGGCCCCAACCGATGCCGAGTCGCCTTCGAGGGATTCTCCTTGTTCAACGCCTCCGAAAAACGGAGGATTGCAACGAAAGCAAAGAAATATTCGGTGAACAATGCTCAGTTTGCAGCCATGGCAAATAAGATCTGTTGCATTTTGTGATAGTTTTCAATGGTTGACGTCAAAGCGACTTGAACATATGTTCTACCGCCATCAGTTGTGTCAATCAAACAAAGGCGGACCATGTGTCCAACAAGTGTATCATATTGCCAAGTAGTCCTAGTCCAAGCTTCTAAATCGGTTCATGAACAACCTCCCCCCATTTTGCGGTTAGCTTAAACATCTGCGAGTGTTCCTCCCAGGCGGGCTTGGCTTGACACGTCAAACTTGAATCAGGATCGGTGCAAATTGTTCAAAGGCCCCCTTTCGAAACCGCACGCGTCACGCGGCCCCAGTTCAAAACATATCATAACGAAGAATCAAACCAGCAACCTAAAGATATGATCAAACAAGCAAGCTAAAGATATGATCCATACGTTTTTGGTGGGGAGTTTGGTGGACAACTGCAACATGCTTTGCAGCGGCTATCGCTTTCTTTGTAATGGTCCCCTCCAAAATGGATGGTGCCGATGCTGTCGCAGAAAAAAAAACACACGCCGGAATAGTGGCTTGCCTGGCATCCACTGGGGAGCCTTTCTGAGAACGGTTTCCCGAAATCTCCCGAATCGCTGACCTCAACAGGCTGCAGATGTTATCCTCCTCGCCGATTGGCCAGAATCTGCCAGTTTGCCAGGTGGATTGGCTGGTTGGTTGCCCTTTTCCCATTTGCCGAAGGAAATTCGCCTTTTGTGACCATGACGAAAAATGAACCAAAGCAGGAAAACCACAAGTTCTCAGATCCGTCGACTCGCTTCGGGCAGAGCAAAATCTGCCAAGCGCTAGATTGGTTGGTTGTCCTTGCGGTGGGTTGGTCCTCTCCAGGGCTCCGACCACCAGTACGGACCTCACCTCCTGTTCGGTCATATGCTCCAGATCCCCGTCACTGTACCTCGCCAAGGTACTGACTTTCACTGATCCGTTGGCTTCTCAACACAACTCCATGGCCATACATTCAAGTTGCGACCCTCTGGTGACCTCTTTCTGAGGAGTTGCGTCCACCAAGGAAGCCCTCCACAAACACTCATTTCGATCTGTGCCCGCGTTTCCTTGGAAGGCCATGCAAAGTGGAAAATGTTCGAGGCCCAAAGGATCAATACAAGTACACCAAAGCAGCACAGCCCACACCAAAATGACTCCCGAAACAAAAGCTTCACAACACATGTGGTGTCGTTTCAAAAGGCTGTGTTCCTGTTTTACTTCGGATCTTAACGAGTACCTGACTACTGGGCAGAAAATGATCTAGTACAGGGTGAGTTCCTCTGTCTGGCTAGTAGGCCTTTGTCACCGTTTGTGCATACAACTAAAACTTTGGGGAAGTTTGGCAAGCCATCACATCGTCAAACAAAATCAGAGGGCAAATTCAGTAGAAGACATTATAAAATCACGTTGGATGAGGAACATCCAACTTATAATGATTGTCTAAGCCCCCCGGCTAGAGTTGGAGCGGCTGCCTAGTCTATCAAACTTTACAAGACAGGCAAAGTCACAGAATCCCTGCTTAAAAATGTCAAGAACAGTGGCAACATCTTCTTGGCAACCCCTCTGCCTGACCCGAGAAAAAAAAGAGCTTCTGAGCCGAATATATACCAGCTGACGGAGTCAGCTGATGCGGTCATCCTTTGGCTTCTGGGCGTTGGTTATTTTGTTCCGCGGTCAGTCTGTTCTCACCAATGACTTTGCAACTCAAAAGATCTACCTGGAGTCTCCATGACCCTTTAAAAATGGGTCATTGCCCAAACAAATGGGGTCAATGACCCATTTTTAAAGGGTCATGGAGACTCTAGGTACACATGGCTTCACCATCGTAACACACAGTAGTTGCAGCGCTTGCAACGTATTTGGGGTCATGCTCAACCATGCAATCAATCGCTCGACTTGTGCATTTCCAAGGGTTAAGTTACAGGAATTTATACACGAAAACAGCTTTTTTAGGGTGTTCGGGGCGTGTCCTGTAGATGTTCCTGTAAGTTACACCTTTGAGCATTGTTCGTCCTCAGCAAAACCAAGCCACAAGCAATGTGACTTGGTCTTTCTCTGCCTTTGCTTGTCTGGCTAATGCTGGAAATATTCCGGGGTTGAACGAACTGCATGGACGAGATTTCAAAGCCTTCTGCCCTGGAGTTGGTTGGTATCCATGTTTCCTCCTTATCGTTTTACAATGTCTTGGAGTTAGGAGTGGTTTCGTGTGACTTAAGTTGTGGACTGGGCCACCTTCTGGACTAACCAAGCGTGCGCCACCGAACTGGACGCCATTGCAGTCTACATTGCTTCCCCTGGAACAAAAAAGTAAAAATATTTCCACTAGTGCTAGATTCCCTCTGAAACCAACAGGGCAAAAATGGAAGTACCCGCCTCTGCTCGCCCGCCCAATCGTTCGCCTAAATGCCCAACCGCCCAAGCGCCGCCTGACCCGGTAGAGGCGCTCCCTCGAGATCTGCCCAACCTCGATGTCCTCCACCACGCCTTTGCAGACCTCTCGTCTTTTCGCTGCATTTTGTTGGGCGGGCTTCTCGGATCAGGAACACAGAGAAAGAAGACGGCTTCGCATATTGTCTTCTTTCTTTTTTTTAAAGAGAAGCTCAATGTATCTTGTGACTCACCATCAGACTCAGTGTCACTTTCATGTTCTTTTCCATGTGATTGTGATTGTCATGACTAATCATGTGTTCAGCATTTTCGACACAAATTCCATCCATTGGAACCCTTTCCTCCGTCTCCATTTAGACCTCGAAACTAGGAATTGATCGCACTGGATGTGCTTGCATGGTCCGGAACCCACTTTGCGCTTGCGAGCGAAACGGCGGAGAATCGCAAATCTCGTCCGGGTGGACTGGCTGGCCCGACATGTCTCCCACTCAGGGAGCAAAGAATCGTGTTTGGTTCTGCATGCTAGCACATGATTCGTGGATTTGCAATAGTTTGGCTCTCAGGCAAGAACCTAATTGTGTATATGAGCGTCTGGTTCTTTGCGGGTCCCTTGTTAGGGTTTTGGGAGGCCAAAAGGAAAACCACCAATTTGGCGGCTCCAGAAGCCAAAAACAACATGCACACACACACACACTCATCATATCTGTCTCGAAAAACCCGTGCATAGCTCCTGCACGTAAACAAACATCTCGCCCTGGAAGGAATCCTGGAACTTGGAATGCTCGCATTGGCTCCACTGATCTCCACTGACCCAGAAGGTTGACCCAATATTAACCCCTGCTTCTTCATAGGGGGTGATTCTCCTCCCAAAAGTGATTCCCCACTAAACCCACGGGCACCCATCTATGGGGTCAACATTTCCAATGAGCCGGCCTAAGGCCTGAAACCTCCGATGCTGTCAAATGACAAGCACCCTTGGAATATGAAGCTCTGCAATCGGATCCTGCGACCAAACAGCTCCCGGAGCTGGGACACTCAGCCCACCTTTTAAGCTTTTGGAGGACAACAACAACCAAGTGTCCAAGTTCTTTCACCTTTTTTCAGGACTCGATTAAACAATTTTCGACCTCACAACACAAAAGCACGTGTCCTGAAGTCCGAAGCCGACATCGCAAACGCCGAAACGGAACCACAACACCTCCCTTTGGAACACCTCCCCACTTCGCACCCATGGAACCTGAATCCGGAGGCTTCAATCCAACGTCTCGGCCCCACCTCCCCGCCCACGGTCTTGTGGATCTCAGCGAAGCGGAGCTCGTCGCTCTCCTCGGAAGCCACGGCCACTACACTTTGAGCCTGTTGGCGTCCAAAGGGACCCCTTTTGGCGTCCCTTTGAACCTTTGAACCTTTGAACCTTTTGGACCTTTTGGACCCGGAAATCTTTCAGATCTTGCAAAGCTTCCTCTTTCGCGCCGCAAAAAAGCTGCACCACAAAACTTCCGGCGCGCCTTCTCCTCGTCTGGCAGCTCCTCGATTTCCTCCTCAACATCCTCAGCGAGTCGGAAAAAAATAGGCTGCACTGAACTGGGCTGTCCTCAGATGCCCTGCAAAAAGTTTAACTCTCAGTATAATAGAAACCCCCACTAAACCCTAAATGTCTAAAAGCTAAGGAACCAGGCTGGCTGGGAACCTTCTCTGGATTGGGAGCCTTTCAATGGAACCTTGCCATGCTTGCGCCCCTTCAAAACCCAGAGGGGTATACAGTAACCCCCCCACACACACACCCGTGGTGGGTCGAAGAGTTTCGAAGAGTTCCGTCGGACCAACCATGGTGCCTTGAATATAAAATTTGCCTGTCGACAAAGGCAACTTGATCACCGCAAGGGGCTTGACAAGTTTAGAACACACTATGTTTCAGGGCATACTCGGTCAAATAAAGTGACGTCCTGAAAAAGTATCCTCAAATCGGTGGTTTAAAGGGAAATGTGGCCAAGTAAGTTTACGACTGCCAAAATGTAAGAGACCCAGGTATAGCGACAGCTTGCCAGTCCCGCGTTTCAGGATGGATTCCCACGGCCCTCGCTTTGTCCTCCAAAACGATCCCGATGTCAAGAATCAGCACATGCCGTGGATTGCGAAATCCTCTTCGGCACCGTTCAGAAAAAACGGAATGATGTTCGATTCCCCAACATAAATGCCAATAAACGTTGTGGTTTCAACCATATGGTAACTCACTTTGTGGTGCGAACGGATTTCGCAACCATGCACAGTAGTTTCCATTGTGCAGGAAATCGCGGGGTTTTACCCGACGCACATTTTCTGAACCCATCCGCAAGCTAGGGACCCCACCTCAGTCGCCTCGGGAACGAGTCCACGTGCCGGATGAACAACGGAATGGCCGAAAACAGTAAACTCCCTAGGCTTCCTCGGACGTTTTGTAAATGTGCTCTGGGCAAAGGACGTTTCTGGGAACTCGAGGGATGTCTTTGGGAAGGGCTCTTGGGTCTCTAATCTTGGGCGCGCCAGGTTCACCTGCTCATGACCTGCATGGCCCACATGTTGCAGCGGAAGTGGTTTCATCACTACTTCAAGCCAAGTTTCCAAGTTTCAAACAAAACGAGTGTATAAAAAAACGAGTGATTTGAGGTTCCACCGATGTCTACTTCAAAAAAAAGAGGGACGTAGACAAACCGTAGACAACCCGTAGACAACCCATAGAAAGGACGCTTTTTCCCGTAGAACGCACGTTGTTGTTGCTTTGCGTAGAACGCACGTTTTTTGGCGTAGAAAGGACATTTCCTGGTACCCCCGGGAGAGCAAAATTGACACGGGAATTATCGGGAATTGTTCCACGCAGCCCCGCACCGTGATTTCCAGCATCAGTGGCAACGAACATGATCTGCTTGCGATCTCATAACTTACTCATTCATGGTAGTCAGTCAGGAAAAGAAGTTGTGAAAAGCAATGCTCAGTATGCACATGCGGCCGAAAAGGGCTCCAAAAGGGGTAAAAGGGCATCTTCCCAAATATGTGCTTTGCAAACCCAAAAATGTGCTGTGGACCCCATAAATGTGCTTCATCGAAAAAGATGTGTGTTTGAAATGTGCTTTGGATTTTGAGGGAACTTGTTATTTGCCACCGAAATGGTCCAGACCCAAAACGTTTACAGCCCATGAACTCAGGGAGTAAGATGGGGCTTCGCAGTTCACATCCAAAAAACTGAGCTCTACCATCTTGCACCCAAGTATGGGGAGCACAAGAAACAGGGACAAAACGGGGGAGGGGGGGAACTAAAGAACTCAGGCTGTTTACCTTCAAGTCTGTGCCTGGAAGAACTAACCCCAGAATCTTGCACACTGCGCATCGGTCATGGTCCAAGGTGGCGACTGGAGGTGTCCCATGTTATAATCACTTGGTCCTCCAGTAGAGAGGGTAGAATAAGAGCACCCAATTTTTTCTGTAGTCTATTCTAGTAGGGGAACCCTCCCCCAAAAAGGGGTGAGAGGACTTAGATCATGAGAAGCAACAGCACACATCAATTCACAACCATCTGCACAGGCATTGGATGCTGAGCAGCGCAGACACAAACACAGGCAGAGGCAAAGACACAAACACTGCCCACAAACACCGACACAGAGACACGTACACATGCGCAGGCATACAACTGCGGTTGGGCGTTCAGCACTTTGAATCCAAAGGTCTCCATGCAGCTAACATGCGAGCTAGGTCTGCGTTGTGGAGTCGTAAGATGTCGTAAGTCTGGAGTCTAGATGAATGTTGCAACTCCGACGCCCGAATCAGATTGGCTGATAGCCAGCATGCTCTGCCCAACATCCAGCAAATTTTGGATTGGGACAGGCTAAAAGACTTCTGAGCAACTCATGGCATTCGCGCGGGTCACCAAAAAACTTCAGCCCCAACTGGAAGCCTCCTTGGCAGACAAGACGTGTTTCTGCTCGAAGGTGTGTTTGCACAAGTCCAATGTTAAAAGCTGCAAACCTTTAATGTTTTGCAGACCAACGCTTTTTCCAGGTCTCTGAGGCCGTCGCCATCCTTGTCCCGACAAAAAACCAAAAGCCTGCGCCCCCTTTGGGCCAAACAGCAAAGCCGCTCCAGCTCTTACACGCAAAGATCTCAGATCTCACCAACAAAACGCGGTCGCCCTTTGAGGAGCAAGCGCAAGCCCCAAGGCATCCGCAGCCTTCCCTTTATGTGTGCTGAAGGAACTGCCCTGAGGGAACTACGCTTGTCTTTTGTAAGCAAATGCACCAGGCCTCACATTGGCTCCGAGACATTGTCGGAGTATCAATGGGGCATCGTTTCGGGGCGTGTGTCGTGTGACGGAAAAACTTCCCAATTTCCAAGAAGCTAAATAAAAGCCAAGCTAACACACAAGAGCCTTCTCTGCCTGGGGGTAGTCATGGAAACAGCGGACTGAGCTACGCCAGTTTCAAGCGTTGCTGAAGGGTCGCGGCCTCGCGTGGCCCAAACATCGGTTTAGGTGGATTTGCTGGCTGGCTGCAACTTCCAGGTTGCAAGTCGCAACTTTCAGTACAAGCGCAGTACGCACATTTCACTTTGGCAGCTCCGGCTCGAAGGTCGCAGCTTTGCGCCGTAGACCGTAGCTGCCGGGACTGGTGAGCCGGTCACGCCGCTGAAGGCTCCGCGTTGTGCCCGGCATGACACTTGAGCGAAACTACCGAATGCATGAAGTTCAAAAACCATGCTCAGAGGGGTATCGTTTCTTTGTAAGTCCTCTATCCTTCTCCAAGGAAAATGCAAACAACCAGTCTCGAATGAAACACCTTTGCTAAAGTGGTCTATGATAATTCTAAAGTTGCCTCATATTTATATATATACTTAAATATCGTAAATATGTATTATAATAATATATATATATATGTATATATATATATACATATATGATAGGCTTTCATTTAGGGATTCGTCCGGATGACAACGAACTCCATGCTCTCGTGGAATCGCTCCCGTGTCAATGGCGACATGTTTGCCGATTGACACGGAACCCGAAAAAAAGAAAACCCTTATTTGTACCTTGACCGAATGGGCCAGCTCTTTGTCGCAGGAATGCTAAGCTTGAGCACACATGACTGAGCCCAACCGACCCTGCGGCTTAGCTGGCTCAATCCTTTGGGTGGGACCTCGAGATTCCGACGTTCCATCCGTCTTTCATTCCTTTCGACTGCTTTGCAACAACCAGTTGGCCAGTTGGCTGGAATTGGGTGTTACTCCCCCAAACTTAGCCAAGCAGCCACCTTTCCGACTCTTGGGCGTCATCCCGACTCATAAGCAAAGTGTTTGCTATGAGGTTCGCAAACCAATCTTCGCCTTTCCGGCCCTCCTGCGCTCTTTCCCTGCTAGTTCACGTATCAGGTGGTCATCCTCCAAAATGACATGACTGCAACAGGCGGGACGAGTCGTTTTGCCTCAGCTCTCGCCGGGCGGGTGAAACCGATTCGCTCCCGTGAGCTCCCGAGGCAGCTTCCGCATTTGAGTTTGAGCAAACACCACCGTCAAACTCATCTGAAGTGCAAAATGGTTCAAATGATTCTAGCGATGTGCTGTGTATCAGCATGAGCTCACACCAACCATGGCAATACTCGGGAGAAATGTATGGTTTCCGTTGTGCTTCGCATCTGCTTGGCCTACTCCAGGCCCTGTCTGGCGCGTTCACGGGCTTCCAAAGCTTGGAATTCCTCCTTGGACAACCTGCACCAGATCTCGGCTCTGTGTTAATTGCTGGTCTGGGGGCTGGGGACATTTTGCAAGTCGAGTGACTTGCCAAACTTGCCAAACACAAAACCTCATCTTCAATCTTCAATCTTTACTTTGCATCTGAAGTGGGCACGTACTGGTGGTACCAAATGTGAGTGTGTGTGAGCACACAACTATATCTGCACACCATGTTGCCTCATACGGATGCAGCTGTGCCAAGCACCATGTACGACGAACCCGTCCTTATCAGAATCTGGTTGCTCCAATTGGATGAAGGTATTGAAAGCAACCCAAGAATCTCACGGCTCGTGACTTGCAGTAGCGGGTGATCAAAGTGAGGTCTAGAGAAACATATCTGATGATTTCCCTTCGGGAGAGGAACCAAATGTGAGCCTCGCTTTTTGGCATCCAGAAAACTCTAGTTTCGACAAACTCAAACAAATGGCATACACTCAGAAATCCCCTTGAAGGGCAAATTGCCATATGCTCGAAGGTCAACAGCGCATGGCCTGTTGCAGGAATCTGTTGCGGCTACGAGTGGTTTGCGAGGGAACATGTCACAGTGCGGACAAGGGCAAAGGAAAACCCCATTCTGAGCTGTCCAATGGGCTGTGATGAACATCCGTTCGGAGCTGTGAATAAGAATGCATCGCATACCATACCATGGATGGCCAAGAAAGGATTGCCCGTGTAAGATGCAAGGCTCCTTTGGGGCAGCTCTCTTCACCCAGGTATGAGGAATGGCCAGTACAAATTGGCTACACATCCGGGCGAATCTCCGTTCTGCGGACTCTGTCTTTGAGTATACTCTGCTTTGAAAGTGGTAGTTCTAAAGGGAAAACACAAGGACAACCCGCCCCTCAAAGAAACACACACACACGTCAAATCCGTCCAATCTTGACATGTTCGACCCGAGTTCCAGAAAAAAAATGCAGGTGGAACTCCCATGATGAATTCTTCATGCCAAATTCTTCGACGCCTCGGTGGCAAAAACACACACACACACACAAACACACAAACACACAAACACACAAACACACAAACACACAAACACACAAACACACAAACACACAAACACACAAACACACAAACACACAAACACACAAACACACAAACACACAAACACACAAACACACACAAACACACAAACACACAAACACACAAACACACAAACACACAAACACACAAACACACAAACACACACACACACACACACGGCAGTTGCCGGCACTGAGCACTCCGGCAGCCCATCGCCGTCCGAGTCGGCAGCGCCGAACCTGGGGCAGGCAAGGCATAAGCCACTTCTGCTGTTCTGGTTGATACCTGGAGTCTCCATGACCCTTAAACAATGGGGTCACTGCCCAAAATAATGGGGTCAATGATACATTTTTAAAGGGTCATGGAGACTCCAGGTAAAACTGTTCCGTCTAAGTTAAGCAAGCGTCTACCTGGAGCCCTGAAAAAACATGGGGTCGCAATCCAAAACAATGGCAGCTAGAAAACCAAATTCGGCTGTGAATTGTTCCATCACGAACACCCGGGCCGCCTACAAGGGCCCAAATCACTTCTGACGCACACCGAACGCGGAAAGAGGCAGCGCCTCCTGCGAGAGGGCTGATGCTAAAAGGGGTGTCCAAGCTAGCCCTCCCCCGATGTTGAGATGGGTCGAACTTAAACCACGGGGCCGCAGGTCTTGGTCCATGTTTCCACTTACTAGGGATCCATTTGGGGTAGCTATTTTTTCCCACAGCCTTGAGTGCAAATGAACAACTGGTGACCCTTATGCTCATATTTACCAGCTGGAACAAAAGCAACTTGCTCCAAATTTGTCAATGCTGGTTCAGGCGAATTCGTTGTTCCGGATTTGCCAGGCGCCGAAGCACACCCCTTTAAAGGGTCATGGAGACTCCAGGAACATGGTTGTGAAGTTTGCCTTCGCTTTCGCTTTCGCAACGACAAGTTTGCATCCTGCGAGGTATGCGAGCATTGGCCAGCCTTTCACAAGTAGAAACATCAAGGCCTTTTGCGCGTTCGCAATCAAGGACAAGTCTACAATTTGAAGATACTTCTTTTTCACGACAACTTTCACGACGGTCTTAGAACGCAACAAACTTGTGTCAAATGGGGGGATTTTCCGCAAGTGGTTTCCCTTGCTGGTGCTCAGTAGGAAATGAGGGAAAGAACCTGGGGGTCCAGTTGGATGGTTCAGTTCGAGGGTAGTTCCATTTCTCATTCCCTACTCATCGCAGCGATCGCAAGTGCCTTTCGGCGTTCAAGAAATCCTAAAAACGATGCGCGCAACAGGCGCCGGTTCCTCAAGTCCGGATCGAGCCGACAGGTGGACTTAGCATCTTTGGGCGGAAAAAAGGAACGGGGATGGATTTCTTGACTTCCCAAAGATCAGGGGACCCACTCACGGGTCCCAGAAAAAGCCGGTCACTTGTACCAAAGGACGTCCTCAGGTGGGTGGCATCCGATTCCCGAACCCATTTTGTGGGTGGTGCCCTAAAACGGCATTTCTTCCCGGGGTCCCCAAAAACGGAATTTGTTTCGGGGGGGTCCCCTAAAAAGGCATGAGTTCCGAGAATCCCCTAAAATGCACCTGCCTATTTGTTAAAACCCGCTACGAATCGGTGGGTTTCCCGCTTTTTCTGCCAGGTGGCACGATGGAAGGCACCGGGTCCACTTGGCCCTCAATGATGCCCCCACGCAGCCTTGGCCATTTGGCCATCACGTGAGTCGTTTCGGGGCATCCTCCCCAAATGGCTCGGTTTCCCCTACCAAAAGGGGGGGGGCCGGAAGCGCTCAACAAAAACGCACAACAGATGTGGGCCAATCTGCGGCCCATGCTATCAGGGTTTTTTGGAATTCCTACGGTCCATGACCATCCTTGCTGCTGTAGAATGGCACTCTGGTCTGATGACTGTGTCTTGAAGGCTGATGTTCCCCATGTAGCCCCAGGCACGGAGCACTCAATCACATTTTCCCGTGTCCGTTTCCCAGATAGCTTTCAGCAAAGCCCTTGCCACTGCCTCCCAAGTGCTCCCCCATCCTTCTTCCAGTGAACAAATGTTACCCAAACAACCGTCCCCTTCACTAGGTCCTCCAGTGGAGAGGTTAGAATACGGGTACCCTTTTTTCCCCAACAGCTGAAAGCTTTGGGGTCTCAGCCCAGATAGGCTCCGGGGTGGTTTGGGGCGACTCTGAGGTAAGGTTCCACGAGGGTTCCACGGGTTCCACCAGGGTACCAGGGATCCACGAGGGTTCCACGAGGTTCTGCGAGGGCTGCGTGGTGGTGCGAGCACCAAAAGGAGCACCACATGCTGTTGGGGATATCACCTGAGCTTGTTCTTTAGTTTATTTTAGTGCGGGAACCCTTCCCCAAAAAGGGGTTAAAAAGGGCCCTACTGGGGGAACTAGTTGAGGTCTCCGCTCGGGAGCCGATTTGTTTGGCTCCATGTGTCAGGCCTTTGAGTCAAACATTGGAACTCAACTGCCATAAAGTCAGGCCGCAAGTCTCGAATGTTTGTGGAAACCAGAAAAAGACATGAGACAAAAACAACCATCGAAACAAGAACCACCTAATTAGACCCCCAGATCTGGAATGCTTGGCCTCTTGTTTTGGTTTCCCTTCATCCTTCAAAGAAAGCCACTGAACGCCCGGTTTCCGGGGGTTCCCCGGTTCCCCGGTTCCATCACGGCACGCGACGGACGGCAGGACGACGACTCGACGACTCGACTCTGGGCGTGCAGACCCGGCGATGCCTTTCTGGATGGCCTGGTTGATCTGGTCCTCGTTCAGCTCGCTCTTCTGGATGTTGCCGTCCGAGTTGGTATCCAGCTGTCGCACCTCAGACCAAACCGGCGATCGGCGATCGAGACCTGCGAGAGATGGGAATGAGAAGTGGCGGACACCCAGAAAAAAACAAAAAACAAAAAAAAAACACAACTGCCAGTAGGTGGCTTCCTTTAAGGGAATCCCGATGTGAGGGCCCGGACAATGTTGACCTGGGCTGATCCACACACCTACCCTGGAATTAAGCCCATTTGGGGTTGTTCCCACACCCCCGCGTTAAGTTAGCTGTACCCAAGCGCTGTCGTGGTGTTTGCTTCAACAAGAACTTTGCATCTTACAGAGAATTCTTTAGCAAGAGGCACGTCCCTTTATATGTCTTTGGCACAGGGTGATTTGACAATGCTACATGGTATCCCCCAACACCAACCCCTGGAAGCCTTCCTCCTTCTGTGCCCCATTGTTGGTCGATGCTCGGGGGTCCCCGAAAAAGACACATTGTCTTGACGGGGCCTTTTGGACCCTTTGGTGGACATCGGAACTCTTTGAGGGGAAACATGGCCACCCACCACGTGGTTCCAAGTCTTGACAGACAAACCCGTATTTGCAACCATTGTTCAAAGAAACGAACGGGTGCCCTATCTGTTGTTCAAACAATCCCCTTTCTGGTTCTTTTGAAGGGGTTGCAGCCGAGCCGCCAGATCCCGCACCACCTGCTTGGCATATCGCACCACCTGACAGGTGGGTGTTTTAAGTGTCCTTGTTGTTTCGCCTACCCACGTTGGCACCCGGAAAAAAACAAAAAAGAAAGGAAGAACAACAAACGGAAAAACAACAAACACATTAACCACAAAAAGAAACAGGAAGAACAAACACATGAAAATCAACTAGCCACACGACAAACATCATTCAAAAGCAAAACAAAAACGGAAAAAAACAACGCCGAGCGAACGTCTCCGAGCTCGTTTGGTTTTTTGGGTTTCCCGCATTTCACCAAATTGTTCGCCGCGCGAATTTCGCATTTCGCTGGATTCGACGGATTCGCCGGATTCGACGGGCCGCGCCTTGGTGTTGGAGGCCCAGTTCTCGGAGCCGAGCTGACAGGCGGACTCGCTGGTCAAGGTGTAGCCGTCGTTGCAGGCGGCGCACCTCGGACGGCTCGGGCCGGCGGGCTCGGCGGCTCGGGCTCGGATCCCCCGCTAAGGGTTCAAGCGAAATCCAACCACGAAACAACTCACTGGCTGAGATGGCCTAAAAAAGGTCCAAACTTTATATTTGCCACTAAAATGGTCTTCCCAAAAAGCTTAAAGTTCATAAACTCAGGAAGTAAGAACACTAACAAGCTCAGAACCTAAGGAACCGGATGACTGGGAAGAACCAACAATTGCGTGGCTCGTCTGTTTTGGTTTGTTGGTACTCCTTGTTTGGTGCGTAAAAACACAAACAACACTGGGCTGTCTCTGATCTCCCGCTAAAAGTTTAACCTTCAGCGGGTTAAATGGAAACCAACCACTAAACAAAAAAAACAAAAACAATCTAAGGAACCGGATGACTGGGAACCACCAAAAATTGCGTGGCTCGTCTTTTTTGGCTTGTTGGTACCCCTTGTTTGCTGGTATTTCAAGCGATCTCGAAAGGAAGACCGCCACCTGTTTTGGGGGGGGTCCAACCTTGTTAAACACAAACAGGAATTCACTGTCTGCATCTTACATTGGGATTCCTTGATTTCATGCAACAATATGCCCATGCAAAAGGCTGCAACAACAGGTGATGGGTGTTGTCGTTCCTTGTAGATTGAGTAGACCCAAGAAGTAGATTGAGGTAGCAATACTGGGTCCTCCAGTAGAGAGGTTAGAATACGAGTACCCTTGTTTTTCTGTAGTCTATTTTAGTAGGGGAACCCTCCCCCAAAGAAGGGTAAAAGGGCACAACGGGGGCACCTAGAATAACACTAGGAAGGTCACATGGAACACATCCCTGCCTTCCATCATTGCGCTTGTGTGTTGCCAAAAGGAAGAGCAAGTTCAGGCGCAGATCAACTTGCTGGTGCTCAGTAGCATGAGGGAATGAACCCAGGGGTCCCCTTAAGGGAAACCACCAGTTGGATGGTTTATAGGGGTCATTCCATTTCTCATTCCCTGCCTATCGCACCAGC
This sequence comes from Effrenium voratum, assembly GCA_963377175.1. Taxonomy (NCBI): domain Eukaryota; class Dinophyceae; order Suessiales; family Symbiodiniaceae; genus Effrenium; species Effrenium voratum. Next base: position 359,037 of record CAUJNA010002446.1, on the reverse strand, counting down.
AAGTCAATGTCAGTGCACGATTGGTAAACCGATCAAAGGCTTCCCATTTGCCTCCCACATTCCCACCAATACTAAAGTAAAGGGCCAACAATGCCAACAAAACCCAACCCAATCATTTGTCGGGCCTCCCCAACTCTCCCCCCCCCATTTGTGCCCACCTGGAGCCCTCAAGTCAAAATTCCTGAGAAAAGCTTTCATTTTGCTTAGTCATTTGAAACCCTACCATACTGGCCAACATTGACTAGAATGGGCTTTACAAACTCCTTCATCATAAAACATTCACCAAGCCTCTGAATTTTCACCTTCAAACCAAACCAAACCCACCAAACACAAAAACACGCCCCTTTAAGTTTTCACCTCCAAACCAAAGCAACCATCGCTTCGATCTCCCGCGTCCGCTTCCGTCAACTCCGCGCGCTTCGGTCGGAATTGAAGGCGCTGGTCGAAGGCGGTCATGGCCATCTGCGCCTTGCAGGCCTTGCAGCCCGCGCCGGGGCCGGGGGTGCAGGTGAAGGGCTTGCAGCTGGTAAAGTTCACCAGGCCGTAGCCCGCGTTGCCTCGAATGGGAGGCAAGCGACGAATGGGAGGCGGGGGGGGGGGGGTTGGGAGGAAGGGGGGGAAGAAGGAGACTTGAAGCATGAAACTGGGCAGGGGACAGCTGGAGCTGGTTGAAAGTGGAAAAAATGGAATGAAGAAACACCGAAAGGGTTTTTCCAGGGAGAAAAGGCGAGTGGAGTCTGGCAAAGCAGAAAGCCGAATGGAATCCAACCAATTCATGAGACCCAATAACTCTACCTAGAGTCTCCATGAACCGAATCAAAAATGGGTCAATGACCCCATTGTTTTGGGCAATGACCCCAGTTTTTAAGGGTCATAGAGACTCCAGGTACATCAAAAGTGGCACAAAGCTTCATGGGCCAAATCCTGCGGATCCAAAGTCTTACCAAAGAAGAGGTGCGTGATGTTTGTTGAAAGAGAAGCCAAACGAACACCAGTGGGGCCCACTATCTTTGCATACACCTGCATGCATGCATGTATGCATATACGTATTATATATATATACATATATGCGTGTGTGCACGTTTTGTTTGGTTGGTTGATTTGTTGATTGATTGATTGATTGATTGATTGATTGATTGATTGATTGATTGATTGATTGATTGATTGACTGATTGCTTGCTTGCTTGCTTGCTTGCTTGCTTGGTTGTATGGTTGGTTGGTTGCTTGGTTGGTTGATTGATTGATTGGTTGATTGATTGGTTCATTGATGGCCTGGCTGGTCTGCTGGTTGGTTGATTGGTGTTCACAAAGACGCTCCAAGCAGCGCTTGTCAACCACCCCTTGGGCAAGCCGAGGGGCAGGTGCTGCACTGGTCCGGCTGTGTGCGCGTGGACTGGGTGCGGCAGGTCTTGCCTTGGCGGACGCAACTAATAATTTTGATCAGTGGGGCGTGGGAGAAACAAACATGGATAAGTGGGGATTAGTGGGGATTAGTGTGGATTAGTGGGGATTAGTGTGGGTTAGCGGGGGTTACTGGGGATTGGTGGGGATTAGTGGGGATTAGCGGGGATTAGTGGGGGTTAGTGGGATTAGTGTCCATCATTAAGCTGCGTTTGGTTCATGGAAGTGGAAATCGGGCCTTCACACAAAAAACAGTCTTCCAAAACCCTGTCCACTTCCATTGGACAGAGGCTAAAATTGCTGATTTTCAGCAGGCAATGAGGAATGACCGAACTAAACCATCCCCTACGGTTTCCTTTAAGGGAAACCCCTTCTGTTTCTTTGCCAACACCCGGAATGCCATTTCCTATCGCACAAGCAAGTAAAGATCAAAATGGCTTCCGTCCAAGTTGCATAGGGCACCCTGCCCCTCGCTGCAAGGCAAAGCTTCGCAGGTAAGGTCCTCCTTGAGTCGGTAGCCTGGCGATTCCGTTTTGAGACCTCCGCTTGTTTTGTGCCAAGGTACACTTAAACCCGGTTCATTCCCCCCGAAACTGTTTTATCAACCACCCTATCAGTAGCGGATTGCATAATACGTGTATATATGTATATATGTACACACACACACGTATACGCGTAGAATCGTGCGTAGACATACACACCTTGTTGAATGGAATGATGTGGACAGTATGTTTTAGATGTTTGATAGTTTATTGATAACACAATTGATCATTATGATGGAATATCAAATGACCAATTCTTGCATGTGCTACGCTTGTTCTCCTTTTCTATCATCATCAAGTATGAATGATAGTTGCGATCTGTGAACATTAACACTAAACTAGTGCTGTACATGCGATCAAACAAAACACAAAGCAAAGCAAGCAGGATTCTAGTCATCCAAAAGCGGGACACCAATTTGGGCCCATTGATGAACATAAACAAAGCCGCTTCACATAGTGCTCGCTACAGTATCTCATTGCGAATTTTCTTGGCAGAAAGACCAAGAATCCAACTCGCACTTTGCCAGCCAAGCTATTCGAACAAAGCATCGAGCGACGGGCGCCTGAAGAGGCCAACCCTTTCGGAGAACAGGTTCTTACCCCTTAAAACTCCAAGCCCTGGGGAAGTTAATCTTTTACAGACATATAGCCCATGTCACCCAAAAAGTTGAAAAGTTGTGCTTTTAAGAGGTAAGGGTTTGTCTTGCTGGTGCTCATGGAATGACCAAGAGTGTTGGGAATGAACTTGGGGGACCATAGGGTCATTCCATTTCTCATTCCTGCAGAGCACCAGCAAGAAAATCCAATCGGGTGGTTTGCGGTTCCCCTTCAACCCTCCCGAATGAGGAGTGTCGACCCCAGATTCAACCCGGTGGGTTGAAAGGAAGCTTCCCCCCTTAAAAGTGTATGGGGCACACCTCCATGGGTGCCTCTGATTTCTGGGTTCCCGTTGCCCCCGGCCCCCCGCCCCACGCACACAAACAACACACACGCACACACACAGCAGCCCTGCGCTGCTCGCCTGGGTTGCACTGGTAGCACTGGCCATCCGCGGTGCGCCCTTGAAGCTGCGTGCAAATGCGGCACTGCTCCTGGCGTTTAACGGATGCTTTGGCCAAAGCAGCAGACCAAAGAATCAAGTGCCTAGAGTCTCCATTACCGTTTAAAAATGGGTCAATGACCCCATTATTTTGGGTTAGTGAGGTTACCGACCCCATGTTTTAAGGGTCATGGAGACTCCAGGTGGACGTTGCGACGCCCTTCATGTTGCTCCAGCCACCTGTAAAAAAGAGATGTTGCCACAGCCACCTGTTGAAAAGAGATGTTGTTCTGCCACAGCGACCTGTTGAAAAGAGATGTTGCTCCAGCCACCTGTAAAAAAGATGTTGTCACAGCCACCTTTTGAAAAGAGATGTTGCCAAGCACAGTCTTGGAAGACGCGACTCTGCTGTCACCCTAAACCCATGTTTGGGTCTGCTTGCAGAAAAGCTTGCCCCTAATTGCAAGGCGGCCAAAAACAAAAGACGCGGGCAACGAAACAACGTGTCACCTTCTACCGTCAACAAGTTATTTCATTCCCTTCTGTTTTCCTTTCGGCACCCAATGGGGTTTCCCCAAACACGAGCCGCTCAGCCGTCCTTGTCGCCCTCTGTGCACTCGAAGGGGACGCACTGGAAATCCACCAGCCTGGCGTTTTAGGCAGGCAGCTTAGCGCAGCTTTCCCTACCGAGGTTTGTCCATTCTGCAAGGCCACAGATCGCAACCTTTGCTTCCACGTGCTTCTCAATCTTCTGTTCCTCAATTCTACCGACATACTGTGGATGGTTGCGAAATCCTCTTAGGCAAAAAAATGCGGAATGATTCTATTCGATTCCCACTGTAAAAACCGACAAACAATGATTTCCACTGGCTTTAAAGTGGTGCAGGAATTTGTCCGTCCAAAGTGGGACTGTACGTGAACTCACCATACTCAACCCAAGGACCGGAAAACTGTGTGGCATTGCGACATCAGGGGGGTCAACAGATTCCAACTTCGACTATTTGGGTTTTCAACTCACTGTTCGTACTGAAATATCTATGCCTGGCATGCGTCACATGCCTCAGGCGAGCCTGCCCAGCTTTTTGCTGGTAAAGCGGTCACTGTCTTGCAAGACAGGGGTGTTCATTTGGATGCTTCTCCAAATAGGCAACCCATTCTTTGGTTTGCTTCCTTTTGGTTTCCCTTTACAACGCTCTAAAAAGAGGTCCACCGTTTTTTGAAGAAAAACAAACTTTCAGTGCAACTACGGCGTCAAGGCAGGCGGCTTGTATCCGCGATGGCAGGTGCTGCACTGGTGGTCGTCAGTGCGGTTCTCCAGCACCCGGCACTTGGCGCAGCCCTCGGCTTCCTTGGCACGTGCCCTAAGGCCGAGTTCCAGGTCCTCCAGTAGAGAGAGGTTAGAATGCGGGTACCAACTTTTTTCTGGAGTCTATTTTAGTAGGGGAACTCTCTCCCCAAAAAAGGGTAAAAGGGCACTACTGGGGGACCTAGGATTTCTACCTGGAGTCTCCCTAAGGACCCTTAAAACATGGTTAGTCATGACCCAAAATAATGGTTGGTCATTGACCCATTTTTGATTCGGGTCATGGAGACTCGTAGTCTTGTCTAGGTCACCCGTGCAGAGGCTAGAATGAGTTGGTACCGATTTGGATTTCAACCACTAAACCACAATAAGCAAACGTGTAAAATTTTTCCCAACAACAACCATGTAAACTCAGAGATCGCAACGACTAAACCCAAGCTTTGCGAAGCACCCCAAGTTGGGTAGGTCTTGAACGAAGCCCTGTTGCCGAAAAGGCAAACAAACAGAAATGACATATTCGGATGAACACATGACAGTTACTGGCTAGCGCCTGGATTCCCAGGTGTGCCTAATACCGATATCGCTTGACGTGATGCCCCCAAGGCCAAAGGAGCACGCTTTCGCAAGGCAGGGGATTTCACTGGATCGGCACCGCTTGCCGAATTTCTTCGATGCAAAGGGCCGCTCTCGAATACGGTTACCCTCCCCCAGACTCGCATGGAAGCTCCCGAACGGACTCTTTTGGAAGACTTGGTCCATTTACAAAGGCCTTCTGGGAGCTTCCAGGAAAACCGTCTGAGGGAGTGTTTTGGCTTTCTGGTGAGGATTGTGAGGCAAGCGCAGAATAGCTCTGGGCAGCGTCTCTTTGCCCGATCCCTGCACCCTTGCTTAAAAGCGCTTCCAAAGCAATGCCGTACCCCCAAACACGAGCAACTCACCATACATGTTCCCTTCATGGAAACGCACGGAGGGGGGCCCCCTTCTTGGTATTCCTGCGAGGACAACCATGTGTCCTCGCAACCTTGCTGCTCGGCAGGGAATGAGGAAATGACCCCTATCAACCACCCAACTGGTGATTTCCTTGAAGGGGCCCGACTCCTGGGTTCATTGAACCACATTCCCTATACTTGTCCCACCAAGCAACCGCATCCACCGAAGTCATGTCAACGGCGTGTATGCCGAGGGGCGGTGCACGCGAAGGCTTCGCAGCTTCCATCCGGGCCGAGTTTGAAGCCCGCGTTGCACTCCGCGCATTGGCCCTCCGCAGTGCGCACCTCTTGCGGCTGGCACGCCTGCGCCCAGCCCGGCTGCCAACCCGCCCCGGCCTCCTCCATTGGTTCCCGAAAAAGAGCCGGGATATATAAGTGTGTAAACAGAGGTCGACCACTGGAAACTCTAGCCCAATCTATGAGCTCGCAGAACATGAGTTGCAGAGCTTGACATACCGGAGGCTTGGGATGAAAGCACGGATTCTTGATTTGCCAAAATCCATGAATCCATGAACCTTTGTATCGTGGGATTGCTGGCTGCATGTTGCCTTTGATTTCCCCAGCTTGGGACAAAACCAACGTACAAACCGATGGTTTGCTCCCGAGACTTCACAGCAACTCATGCTTTGCTCCCGTCCCTGTGGAGGCGTGAACTGACACACATCCTCCAGCACCTAATATCCCCACAGATCAAAATAATGGGTACACCACCTGTTGCTTCAGGCAACAATGAGACCATGTGAGCCAATTCATGCCAATTGAACCCTTGGTTCTCACTTGGCTATCTTGAATGTGGCGGACTTTGCTCGTGCCCATGTAACAATGCCGGCCACAACCTTTTGTCACACAGGTTCACCAGCCAGCACTCTGCTTCAAGGCTGTTCCGACTCTCCACAGACCTAAATGTTTCCCGGACCTTGGCGTGTTCGCATCTCCGGCCCACCCCGCCCGTTTCAATCCAACCGAACCGGTCACCATGCCCACTGACGCCGCACCGACGCACAGCCCTAGGAAAGGGATTCGAATCTCAGCACACCCTAAAAGGATACCTGGAGTCTCCATGACCCTTAAAAAATGGGGTCATTACCCAAAACAATGGGGTCATTGACCCATTTTTAAAGGGTCATGGAGACTCTAGGTAGTCTGGAGGCCATTGACCTAGTGAGTCAAAACGACTCATTGGCCGGTACAGCAAATGAATAGTTTCCGAATGATCTTGCCAAAGATTAGCCATGCTGTGTGACTCTCCTTGGGCAATCACAAGTGCGTGCAACTGCCACAGGCTCAATAAACGGGCCTTGCACGCGTCGTAGGAGCCAGTGCTGCAAGTAAAAGGCTCGCAGCGCGCGTCCTCTAACTTATAGCCCGCCTAGGGAAAAGCAAAGCCGGCGAAGCCAACTGCCAAATCCCTGTCGGTCCACTCCCCCACTTCTGAAGCGACTCAGGTGAAATCTGAAATTCCAGCGTGAGAGAACACAGGATCGTTAAACTTGCAATAGTGAGGCGACGCCCCAAGTGCGCAACAATTTCACAAAGACTGGTGCACTGGCTGTAACCAGTGCTGCTCTCCTGGCGACCAGTCAGAAGTGAAGCCCTCAAAAGCAAGCTGGCTTTTTGCACCGAAGCACTTCCAACAGGAGCCGTGCAAGTGCAGGCAGGGTATGGCAGGGTGTACTCACTGCTGTGGCCATGAAAACAAAAAACAGAAGCATTTTCACCTCTTTTTGGGGTTTTCCATTTGGACGGCGTGGGGCCTTTCTGATGGCCTCTCCGCTGAGTCTCTGTCGCTGGCTATTTCACCTTGACGAACCCCACATTGCATGCGCATATAAACCTCCCAGGCGACCCCCCCTCTATCCCCACCCAACTGGGAAAACATGGGGCTGCCCGTCCATACGTGAAGGGCCCCTCCATACATGCATTGCTCGGGCAGGGGTTTCAGGATCTTCCCGCTTTCCGCCTTGCACTCGGCGCACTGGTAGTCGGCGGTCAGCTCCTTTTCATCTCGGCAGGTCTGACAGTTCTCGATCTCCGTTGCGGCGCAGGTGAACTTGGTGCAGGTGTGGTCGCCTTGATCCGATTCGAGGCGGAAGCGAAATGTACCTTCCTAGGGTGGCCCATTTGTGCCTGAAGCGCCCTTGTGACCTTGTGTGGGTCATTTCGCATACCAATTGACAGCCCTTGGGGTGTTAAACAGAACAGCAAGACCCTTGTTCAGTTGATGACAAATTATGTTGCCCTGTGTCTTCACGGGTGCATTTCCTTCACCTATGATATGATCATGCCTCCAATCCACTCCAAGCTTTGGATAAGGCTGGAGCTGGTCAGATGTTCTCATAGAAACTGGCAAATGAATGCGGTGCTTCCCGTTCTCCCAGATTCCATGAGCGCGCTGGAGCACCCATTGGGTACTTTCGGCGCAGTGATGTTGGGAAAATCACCACACAAAAACGGCCTGAGGGTTGCTCCAAAGGCTGGTTCAGTCGGCTCATTTTTTTTTGCCACGGAAGGACACCCCCTCAGGTGCTCAGAAACCAGGCCCCAAGCATCTAAGTTATTTTGAGTTCACAAACCTGACTGAAACTGCTCCCATTATTTATCACCATGATCAAAGCCACCCCCCGAAGTGGCAGACTACAGGGAGACAACCCCATGTTCTGACTTTGACAATGACCCGTCAAAGTAATGACCCCAGTTCAAACAACTAAGAGGCCTCCAGTTGAAATGGCTCGTCTTTGTTTGCGGGCACCCCTTGTTTGTGGGTTTTGAAGGGAAACCAAAGGAACATCCTTCCGTTTAAGGGAGTCCCCTCAACCAAAAGGCACACACACACACAGGCTTGCATCATGGCGCCATTGTGCTTGTAGCCTGGCTTGCAGGCCACGCACTGGTTGTCTGCCTCGGCAAATGGCTCGATTCTTGATTGGAAAGTGGGGCTCACCCACAAAAACACCTGGGCTGGGTCCTCCAGTAGAGAGGTCAGAATCAGGGCAAAAGGGCACTACTGGGGGGACCTAGTGGCCTTGTCTCAAAATAGGATCCAACCAAAATGAAAAGGCTTTCCAAAGGCTTGCCTACTTGGACCGTCGTTGCCAAGTTAGTTCGCAACTTAGCCTGGGCTATGCCCAACTGACAGGGTGGCTCCACTGAAAAGGGGACCGTTCAAAGTGGGATAGAACCCAGCTGGCCAACTTTTTAAGTTAGCTGAACAAGTGCCCTGTGGCTTTCCCCTCAAATTTTCCAACAGGGGTCTACCGTTTGCTCAAGGCCCCTGGAAAAAATGACCGTATATTCAGTAGTGACAATTTCCCTTTAAAACCAACAAGGCATTATACAAAAATACTCAAGCAAATGGAAGGGGCCCATTTTGAGAACTCTGCATGTTCCTATGAATTTTGGCCGTGCCATTGCCCCACTTGAAAACCATGGGAGACCATTATTTGTTGATATTTACAGGGGGAATCGTATGATTCCAGGGTTTCTGAGGTGGTACAGGATTCTGTCCATCCACAGGGGAAATCGGTGGTCCACCAAAAATCAAAACAGCATGGGAAGCGCGGAAAGTCCCTGTTGAAGACTCGCATCCTCTTGCTTCAGGCGCCATGTAGGTGACTCTGCTGAGCTCAACCCCCAGCCACGATCAACAAGCATGGCCTGTGATTCCTTCGGGTTTCTTTGGGCTCGTGAACGCAACTGCTTGCAGCAGCATGCAGATTGCCGAAGCGGTTCATGCATGTATTGCATGGTTTGAGGATGGCCGAAGCGGTTTCTGTGTAAGGAAGCATATATACATATATATATATATATATATACTAGTATACATATATATATATATATACACATTGTGCATCTGAATGAGGGATACCCGCATCTGAGTAAAGGCGACCTCATTGTTCAGACCTCGGAAATCCGTACAAGGTATTGCTAGTACCTGCAGCTGAGAGAATAGGACATGCCTTTCATGAAAAATAGCAATCCTTTGAACCATTCAGACCACACGCCCTTCTGCCCGCACTAATCCATACAGGGAATCACGCAATTGCTTCAAGACCAAAACAAGAGCCACCAAAACCTTCTTCTTCTTCTTCTTCTTCTTCCACACGGCTGAGGGGATCAATCCGCGCCACATGCTGTTCGCAAACGAATTTCAAAACCACATCAACGAAAACAAAACGACACGAGCGAACGAGCGAACCGGGCCCAGCGTCCGTCAGCTCCTTCTGTGCCCGGCATTTGGCGCAGTTTCCGGAGTCCGACTCATCGCAGTCGAACGCCTCACAGGAGTTGGTTTAGAAATTCGGGTCACTTTGAATACTTGAGGAGCGGGTGAACGAAAGCTAGCAGTTGTTGCATGAGATGGGTCGGTGACAGAGTGGATTCATGGGTAGCTTGTGTACAACGAGAGGCCCGGCAAGATTCGTAAAACGCACATGGTGGCGTGGCAAAGGGGGGCGGGAGGGGGGGCGGGGAGGGGGGGCGGGGAGGGGGGGCGGGAGGGGGGGCGGGAGGGGGGGGGGCGGGGAGGGGGGGCGGGAGGGGGGGCGGGAGGGGGGGGGGCGGGGGAGGGGGGGGCGGGAGCGGGGGGCGGAGACGGAGGGGGGGGGGAGGGGGGTGGGAGGGGGGGGGTAAGAGGGTAGAGTATGTATAATGTGTCGCGGGACCCTTTCCTGCATATATAGCGCAATTTCAGGCCCAATGCTGCTTAAATACATCTTTTAAATATTTTAAATCCGCGGGTCGTGATTTCTGGAGCTGGGGCCGATTTAAAATTTCAAATATTTAAAATATTTTAAATCCCCGGGTCCCTGATTTAAAATATTTAAAATATTTAAACTGATTTGGGGCCTAAGTATTTTAAATATTTTCAATATTTTAAATATTTTAAATCCCCGGGTCCTGATTCTGGAGCTGGGGCCGATTTAAAATTTTAAATAATTTAAATATTTTAAATATTTTAAAAAGTTTAAATCCCCGGGCCCCCAATTTAAAATAATTGAACTATTTAAACTGATTTGGGGCCCAAATATTTTAAATATTTTAAATATTTTAAATCCCCGGGCCCCGATTTAAAATATTTAAAATATTTAAGCTGATTTGGGGCCTAAATATTCTAAATATTCTAAATATTTTAAATCCCCGGGTCCTGATTTCTGGAGCTGGGGGCGATTTAAAATTTTAAATAATTTAAATATTTTAAATATTTTAAATATTTTAAATCCCCGGGCCCCGATTTAAAATATTTAAAATATTTAAGCTGATTTGGGGCCTAAATATTCTAAATATTTTAAATATTTTAAATCCCCGGGTCCTGATTTCTGGAGCTGGGGCCGATTTAAAATTTTAAATAATTTAAATATCTTAAATATTTTAAATATTTTAAATCCCCGGGCCCCCGATTTAAAATATTTAAAATATTTAAACTGATTTGGGGCCTAAATCGTTTAAATATTTTAAATATTTTAAATCCCCGGGCCCCCGATTTAAAATATTTAAAATATTTAAGCTGATTTGGGGCCTAAATATTTTAAATATGTTAAATATTTTAAATCCCCTGGCCCCGATTTAAAATATTTAAAATATTTAAAATAATTAAACTATTTAAAATTTTAAATCGGGCTCAGATCCTGGGTTCCCGGGATTTGACATATTTAAAAATTTAAGCTGATTTGGGGCCTAAATATTCTAAATATTTTAAATATTTTAAATCCCCGGGCCCCGATTTAAAATATTTAAAATATTTAAGCTGATTTGGGGCCTAAATATTTTTAAATATTTTAAATATGTTTGAATCCCCGGGCCCCGATTTAAACTATTTAAAATATTTAAAAGTTTAAATCGGGCTCAGATCCTGGGTTCCCGGGATTTGGAATATTTAAAATATTTAAGCTGATTTGAGGCCTAAATATTCCGGTGTCGCAGGGGGGCAGGGGCTTCGCGCCGCCCGGTGTCACAGGGTGCACTTGTAGTGTAAGGGGCTTCGCGCCGCCCGGTGTCACAGGGTGCATTTGTAGTGTTAGGGACTTCGCGCCGCCCGGTGTGACAGGGTGCATTTGTAGTGTAAGGGTCTTCGCGCCGCCCGGCGTCACAGGGTGCAGATATTCGCGCCGCCCGGTGTCACAGGGTGCACTTTGTAGTGTTAGAGGCTTCGCGCCGCCCGGTGTCACAGGGCGCACTTTGTAGTGTAAGGGGCTGCGCGCCGCCCGGTGTCACAGGGTGCATTTGTAGTGTAAGGGTCTTCGCGCCGCCCGGTGTCACAGGGCGCAGATATTCGCGCCGCCCGGTGTCACAGGGTGCACTTGCGCGCCGCCCGGTGTCACAGGGTGCATTTGTAGTGTTAGAGGCTTCGCGCCGCCCGGTGTCACAGGGCGCACTTTGTAGTGTAAGGGGCTGCGCGCCGCCCGGTGTCACAGGGTGCATTTGTAGTGTAAGGGCCTTCGCGCCGCCCGGCGTCACAGGGCGCAGATACTCGCGCCGCCCGGTGTCACAGGGTGCATTTGTAGTGTTAGGGGCTTCGCGCCGCCCGGTGTCACAGGGTGCGTTTGTAGTGGTAGGGGCTTCGCGCCTCCCGGTGTCACAGGGCGCAGTCGTGTTGTGAGGGGTTTCGCGCCGCCCGGTGTCACAGGGCCCAGTCGTGTTGTGAGGGGTTTCGCGCCGCCCGGTGTCACAGGGTGCACTTTGTAGTGTAAGGGGCTGCGCGCCGCCCGGTGTCACAGGGTGCAGTTGTAGTGTTAGGGGCTTCGCGCCGCCCGGTGTCACAGGGCGCAGTCGTGTTGTGAGGGGTCTCGCGCCGCCCGGTGTCACAGGGTGCAGTTGTGGTGTCAGGGTCTTCGTGCCGCCCGGTGTCATGGTGTGCATGTTTTAAGGGCATGCTCTTTGGTGCAGCAGAGCTTTCCGCATGAGTTAGGAGCATTGTATCCTTGTCTTTGGCGAGCAACGCATAGTACGTACTTTCAGAGCTCTCCCACGCCAAAGGGCCTGCCTTGGTGTGTTGGGCCAGTTATAACGATGTTACGTTGGAAGCGCTGCGACATCACCCATGCTGAAAAGCATTTTTATAGGAAGCCCCTTGTGTTAGTTGGTGAATCAGTATACTCAGCTCGTCTCCGGCTGTATTGACTTGGCCACAGAGACCCATTGGGCTTGCATACTGGTAGTGGGATGAACAGAACGCCTGCTTCATATTAGATGCAAGACCGGTGCAAAAATTAGATTGTTCTCCCTCGGTTCACCAGAATGCATGCCCTGCTGGAAGCTATTTACATCTTCACTGTTTGGACACGCAAACTGGTAACATGAGGTGCCTGAGCCAGGGGAAGCTAGCCTATCATTCTAGGAGAGTCGAACATTAGACACTCGTTCTATGCTTGAGCTGCGTACGATGCCTGAGGCCCACGCATGATGGCGCCGGCTGTTTCTACGGCTTCCAAGAGCCCCCAAGACAATTTCCAGAGTTGTGCAAAAATGTCTCATTTGGCAATAACTTGGATTCCCCTCATGTCGATTTCCAATTAGTTCGCAAGATGCACCTTCACCAGGCTTAGTTGACAAGATGCACTTTCGCCAAGCTAGTCAAGACGCACTTTCACCAGGCGTAGTTGACAACATGCACTTTCACCAGGCTTAATTGACAAGAAGCTCTTTCACCAGGCTTAGTTGACAGGAAGCACTTTCACCAGGCTTAGTTGACAAGATACACTTTCACTTTCACCAGGCTGAGTTGACAAGATGCACATTCACCAGCCTTAGTTGACAACATGCACTTTCACCAAGCTTGGAGGGGAGGAGTGCTTACGAGTTGGTGCGTCGCCCGCGCGAGCCGCAGCCTTTTGTAAAGCAGCTGTATGTTGCTGTGAGCCATGTCACGACGCGAGCGCAGAGCTGCGAGGCCGTATGCCGAGGCGCTGGGTTGTCGCGCGAAGTTCGTGTCACACGAAGTGCTGCTCTTGCATGCACAGTGTGAGGCCACAGTAGCGCGAGATAGAGCAATTGATTGAATCAGGCGTCTGTGCGCCAAGAAGTACAAGAACTACGAAGAGTGGTCGCAGACATCTTGCAACGCCGACCCTAGGCTGCAGTCGTTTGTGCCATGTGAACGTTAGCCAATTTTTGTTGGCTCCGGTTTGGGTGCAGTCTTGGGCGGGGGTCGGGGACGACAGAGTGATAGCGACATTGGAGGGTATGAAAGCGAGTGTGTGATGCACACGCACACTTTGCGGGCGGGTGCATTGGCATCACCTAAATTGTGAGCTGAGGTGACACGACCGATTGGCCCACCACAGATGCTTCCTCTGCCAGCGACTCGCCCGATTAGTCCAGTGGCCTGTGCCAGCAACTTGAAACCGCTCCGCATTGCTTGGACATTTTCTGGAATGAATCTTTCTGACAAAGCTAGTTTATTGTGCTTTGTTGTGATTAGGCATGTCGCGTGTGGCAGCCAAGGCATGTCAGCCGCTTCTGTCCGTCCTGCGCAATGGGTATGGGTGCAGAGTCGACACTTGGGCTAACTGGTGGCCGCGGCAAACAGGCTCATTGTTGAGTCCCGTTGCAAATCGTCAGTCACGTCAACTTCCATTGACATGTGTCTGAATATGTCTGACTAGTTTGACTGTTTTGTTACTACGCAGATGAAGACAGCTTGTAAATCTCACACGGATGTCATAGACACTTATGAAACTAATTTGGATTAATGCAGAAGTCTCGGCAGAAGCCTACATTTGCTGAAGCCATTTGCAGTAAACATGTTTGTGCTACTTATTTGATACATTTTCTTACAGGGAGTATGTAGTGAGTGTTGTTTGGCTTCTCGCAGAATATGGTTCGGGCCAGTTGCTTCAAGCCCCTTTTCTTTTTTTTCGCCAAGCGCGGATGACGTGCTTGCAAAAGTAAAAACATCGCCTCCCTGCGCTGAGGCCGGAACCCATCGGTCTGGTACCAGTGGTGCCCAGACACCGGCGCAACGCGTTTTTAGCCTTTTCTTTTTTGGATGGGTGGGGGATAGGGCTATAGCAGCCCTAGCCGATGCTTTTTGAGAAGAGAAATTACGCACAAGTCATGTCAAACGAGTTCTCAAATACAAGAAGGGCGCCCTACCCAACTGTTATTTTGAAACCTGCTTTTGCCAACCGAGTGTGTGACAGCTAGCGGCAAATTGCGTGTATTTTCCAACAGTCGAGTAGCTTTGAGTCGGCTCACTAGCACTCTATGCCTCTTCTCAAAAATCAAACGAGCTCGTAGCCTGGCAAGGACATACGTTTCTGGCGCTTGAAGCGCTTGTCTGGATAAGAGATCCGCGGTGTATGTGAAGGCAGTTTTAGGAGCGCCCAGCAAGAGTCGTGTTGGGTGATGTGCGTGTGTGTGTGGGTAGTGAAGAATTGCGTGTACTGCTGCTTTGTTGCGCGCGTGCATGCGAGAGTTGTGTTTGGGTATGTGCTTTGTGCGTGCATGCCAGATCCTGTGTAGGATTGCTCTGGCACTCTTCGTCTGCTAGGCGTGAGGGGATGTAACCCAGGGCTGTGACGCAGTCTTGCTCCTGCGCAGGGCTCCCGCGCCGCAATGATTTTGCAGGGCGAGGCGCGGATCTTCTCTTATTGTAAGTGCTGCTTGGAGGGATTGCTCCATGCTTGGCCAGGGGGTGATTTGTTTGGCTAGGTCTTGCTCCTCAGATGTTGGGAGCTCGCAGTGTCACATGAAGGCTACCTGGCTGCAGGGCAGGACCAGAGTGGCAGAGTCAATGGGTTGACGATCTTTGATGATTGCATAGCAAGACTTGGCGCGTGCGCAGCGATGCTAGCCGTGCGCAGCACTCTGGCTTCTAAGTCAAACAATTTGTGCACAGTTCCTAGCTTGCTAGCACCATGGCCTCGATGTGGAGCATCACTGGCACACGCGTGAGCTGGGCGGACATGGAAGATGACGAGTCAGGCGCTTTTCCGGGGCAGTGCTTGTCATGTGGGAAGCGCGAGCTCGGCCGGCCAGACGATATGATCACCGAGAACGGAGTGAGTGACTTGGAGGCGACAGGTAGCGGAGCTTGCTAGGCCGCAAATCTAGAGGCATCATAATAGCACCGGCTACCCCGACACAACGTTCCGTGTTCGTAGCAGTAATGCTGCAAGTGACTGCAAGTGCTGAACAGGCGAGATGGTCTCGAGCGACCGTGACGAGCACGAGGGGAGCGAGGTGATGAGCGAGAGCAGTGCTGAGGATGAGGATCCTGATGTGAAGGAGCGTGAAGAGCTTGAGGAGAGCGACTGGGCGGAGGATGACCAGGAGAACAACGAGGACAAGATGGCAGGTGGCTTGGCAAAATAGGAACACAGTTTCCTCTACTCATGAGCATGTGCGCTAAGGCGCTGGCGATGTCATCGAACTGCCGGACTTCTGGTGTGACTTTGGCTTTGGATGTGGCTTGTGCAGGAGTGGCTACCCTGCCTCACCAACGACCATTGCTGCTATAAGGCAATTACTTCATCCTCCCCCTGGTGGAGCGTGTGCAGGAGAGCCTGACGAGCCGTGAGTTGCACGTGTCCAGGCGGATCGATTGGTGTGCCGCCATCCGCACTTGTATGCCTAAACTTGTCAATGTGAGCAGGTGTAGTTCGGGCATCCATCAGCGGTCGTCTAAGGTGAATATTTCAGTAGCCACGTGTGCGCGCGCTTGATGGATGAGTGGGCCCGCTACATGGCGCACGAGCCGGGCTGGCATTGCGCCTTGGCTAGCAAGGCATGTCTGACACGAAGCTGGGTGAAGCAAAGACAGTGTGAGACTCCCCAGGGGTCGACTGTGGTGTCGGCCGCAGCTTCGTGTCATTCTCGACTTGCCCGAGTCTGTACGATCCTGGCCACGCTCTTATAACACATGCGTGCAACACGCGTGATGTTGTGGGCTTCTAAGCCTTTATTTGTTTGGGGGGGGGGGGGCAAGGCGTTGACGCTTTGTTCATCGCGGACAGATGGAGCTGCTCTGCTTGCTTAGCTGAGTTGCAGTAAGCTCTAGCCTTTATTAGTTTGGCCCGTGTCTACTAAGGCGACAAGCTTGTGAGGGCGATTGTGCGCCGCACCGTCACTACTGCGAAGCTGCCCGTGGCGGACGTCGTCTCCTGGACGAAGGTGCCGCGGAACAAGTACTACATCGGCTCCCAGGACAGGGTCAAGCGTGACGAGGCCATCGTGACTGGCAGCAGCATGGTTGATGTTGAGACTCTCCGCGACACGGGGGTCCAGTTCATCCCGGAGCACATTCTGGAGGACATCTTGGGCGGCAGCAGCTCTTGCGCAACGCAGAGCGTGGAGGAGTGGAAACTGCTCAGCAAACGACAGCGGCAGCGGCGCAGGGAAGGCTCATACTGGGGCAACGTCCTCAAGCACAGCATCTTGCAGCTGCGCCGCCAGTGGTTGAAGAGGCGATGGGAGGACCACAAGCATTTCATGGCACTTATGGAGGAGTATTCTGAGGTGGTGGCAAGGGAGCAAGCGTTGCTTGGCAGTGTCAAGGCCCAGCGCCAAGCGAACTCCGACGCAGAAGAAACCCGGAGGACTGTAAGAGTTACAGTGTATGGTTCGTGATACTCTGGCATGCCGCATGTTGGGCTCCCCGGAGGACCGCTGATCGCAGCAGCGATCGCACTGAAGAGCGCAAGGTTGAAGTGTGCCTGATTGATGCCTTGAGATCCCTCGGTGTCCCGCTTCAGTACACAGACAATGGCCCCTTCTGGGCGCTTCGTGACGGCAATCGCATGTTGTTGCCGCACAAGCCGCTCGGGCGCAGAATGTGTAAGTGTTTGCTTAAGCGCTTGTTGTTGGTCACAGCTTACAAGTGCCTAGGATGCAGATTTTGCCAATGGCTAGCGTGGAGGGCATTGATGTGGGCAAGTACGTTCTGCATTGGAACAACCACTTTACAAGCTTGCAGGTGTGGGGCGACGGCTCTTACATGTGGAGGCCAACGCTCCGGCGGCATGTCGGGCAGGTCGGACGATGGAACCCCACGATTCTTCGCCAAGGGACTAGGGTGTTCAAGCTTGCATGCGGCGCTGCAGATGGCAGCTACGCTGCGATGGGAAATGCTGGAGTGGCCCCGCCGCCCAAGGCGCTCGATGTGCAAGGCGGCGCAGACCTTTCAAGCTGGACATCCATCTCACGCGTAGACCCTGTAGAGTGGCTGCAGATCTGCCACGCGAGGGCCCGAACGCTTGAGCGGAAGCGAGCGGCCCCTGTCAGCGTGAAGATCCACGAGGTGCCAGATGAAGAGGATTTGGTAAGCAAAGGCTTTTCCAGGGAGCAAGCAGCTCGCTACAGAGCGGCCTTGACAGAAGCAATTGCAAGGCGAAGGTTCATGCAGCTGTGGAGCGTTTCGATGCCACCCATGACCTGGCAAACGTTTGGCAGCGACCAGGAGCCTGCTGTGGGAATCCGCATTCCACTTCTTCCACTGGACAAGAGTATTCCTATTTTGCCTGCGACTGCCAAGGAGGTCAGCAGCTCTGAGCACTTGCCTGAGTTTTCGTGGCTGAAAACCTGCAATTTCCATCCGCGTGACGCTGCAGTTCGATTTGAAGAAGAAGGTCACAAGTACTATGTTCATGGACAACAAATGGATTGCTCAGTGACTTCCTTGATTGCAAAGTTTTCGCAGGACTAACGGGGGTTCTCGGGAGCCGTTACGGAAGTTCTCTCGGGTCATGGTTAAATTGGACTTGTAGCTTGGCGCCAGGGAAGGCAGCGTTTGGGACAAACGTGTTGTCAACTTGTTCGTCAGCGTGACATGTTGCTTGACCAGTGTAAGAGACTACAGAGATAGTTGCAGTTGAGAAAGAAAAAGAGATATGGATGTTTCCTGGTCAGGAGTTCGATGCAGATGGTGTAATCAGCAAAATGATGAGGGGGGCGAACTGGCCGCGGGCAGGCTACCTCAAGAACCTTCACGACCATGCCCTGCTGGAAAGCATTGCCAAGAAGTGCCCAAATTTGCACTACGTAGTTTCGCAACTACGCGCGCCCTGCTCGGAGCAGGAAGCAGCTGAGGCTCTTCGGGCTGAACTCCAGTGTGGAAACACGGAGACCCGGGGAGCACTAAACCAATTCCTGATGACCCCAAGCGATATCAAGGAAATGTGGCGAGCCAATGGAGAGGCAGCTTCTGCAGCGGGAACATGGGTGCACCTGCTATGCGAATGTGTGCTTAATGGTGGAAGTATAGAGGGCACATCCTTGGAGATGCAGGCATTTCAATCCTTCTTGGGTTCAACTGGTCGCTTGATGGCGTACCGCGCAGAGTGGTGTGTCTGGGGCACACAGGAGCGCATGGCAGGGTCCATAGACTTTGCTGCTCAGGATGAGAAGGGGCACATTGTGCTTTTTGACTGGAAGCGAACGAAGAGCTTGCCGACCAAGTTCTCTAACACATTTGCTAGCATGCGCCCTCCTTTACAGCATCTTCCAGACGCCGCAGGCATCAAGTATCGCTTGCAGCTGAACATCTACAAGTGGATCCTCGAGAAGTACTATGGCGTCGTTGTGGTGGATATGTTCGTGGTTTGTTTACACCCAGAGCACGCAGGCCACCCGTGGATTGATCATGTGCCACACATGACGGCCGAAGCTGAAGCTATCATGGCATGGCAGCAAAGTAAAGTGCAGGCAGTTCAGACCGATGCGATTGGGGGCTCGCAGGTGCCACTTCAAGCACTTCTTCCTACAGAGATTGTTAGGCTCATCTCGGACATGCTGACCAAAGAGCGCGGGTGCGCAGTAGCTGTGGTAGTTCTGCGCGGGCCTTGCAGAGCCCGGATATTGGGTTTTGTAGGCGCAGACGAGGAAGGATTCTGGGAGGTGCCAGGGCCTGAAAGGCTAATGTTCTTGTGCTCCAAGCGAGCGCTTCAAGGTCACCGAGAAGTCTGCCACCAAGCAAGCGATCTGCGTAGGGCGATGGCAGAGTCTGATGTTTTGGGCGGTGCGTCGGACGCAGGGGCTGCGAGTGGCGACGATGACAATGCCTTCCCACAAGTTGGCCACGCGGCTGATGATGAGCTTTGCTCTCAACTGCCAACGTCCCCTTCCCGAGCAAGCGGCCGTGCAACTGCAGCGAAGTCGCAGAGTCGACCAAGCAGCCAGACGGCAGCCCCGGGAGGTGGAGTGGATTTGCAGCCGGCAGCCCCACCGTCTGATATCGCAGCTGCTGACCCTGACCCTGAGCCCGTGAAGGACGAGCTTGACGAGGAGCAAGCCTTGGAAGAATCTGCCTATGAGGTGCTTCGAAGACGACGCCTGATGCCTGGCGCATCCACATCTGATACGGACTTCGCAGCTCTGTTCGGCCAGCTGCGTGAAGCGAACTCTGGCTTTCAAGCCTTCCCTGAAGAAATGCAGGACAACTCCGACACAATTTTAGAAATCACAAGAATATGGACAGAGGCTGTCAGGGCCAGATTTGCAAACATGAGCGATTACTTGATTCGTGTTTGCGTCGGAGCGCTAGCATTTGCGCGGACTCGCCAGGCTGACATCCACATACGCGAGCATGCCATGGTGTACTGGATCGCCGAGGGGCACCGCACACTCCGCTTTCATTCTGGTGACTGCTATATGAAAACACCTAGTGGCGCCTTCCAGCAGCATCGAGGAGTTCCCCCCGATCAAGGCCGCGTGCAGAACTTCCTGATGCACGTGGAAGGTGTGTTCCGGAAGCTTCCAAGGAGAACTGAGCGAACCGTGAATTCGCTGCTTGAGGGTATTCAATCCATCGTTGATGAGTTCGCAGGAGATGAAGCTGCTATGCTAGAGTCCACAGTGAATTGCTGCTTGGCCTTTCAAGGCGACCCAAGCCGACGCGCCAATCGCGGTGCTGAGGAAGAAGAGGGTGCAGACGCAAGTCAGCCGTGGATGTTGTCTACTGCGAAGCTCATCATGATTGTCAAGCGACAGCTCACACGCGAGATCACGGAGGACAAGCTGCTGCATTACATGAGCGAGTGGTGCAACACAGCGAAGAAGCAAGAAGCAAGCTGCTGCTACGAGGACTGCGCAATCAAATACGATGACGAATTGCTGCCAGCATTCCAAGTTCCTCGCGCAGACTTAGAGAATTGCTACTTGCGAGTGCCCCATTGCATTAAGGACAGTGCCTCAGCACATTGTCGAGCGTCTGCACAAGTTCTACGCACAGACATTTTGGTGCAATGTGGAGGTTTTCAAATGTTGCCAAGCAGCGCAGGCATTGGCCAAGCGAGGCTTGAATGTGACTCGCCTTTTCATTGGCCTTTCCAGTGGCGGCGTGAAGCAGTCCCTGTATAGCTCACACTTGCAAGCACTCTACGGGCACAATTTCGCGTACTTTGATCCCAATATCTGGTATCATGAGGAAGAGATGCGCAAACAAGTGGAGCAACTAAATGGATGCATTATTCTGACCGGGCAGGAGACCCCAGCGACCAACCGCAAGTTGAGGGAGGATCTGTTCAAAAAGTTTGCAAGCGCAGATGGCATTGCTGGGAGGAAGCCGTACGGATTCTGTACGAAGATGATCTACACACGGGGGTGGAAGCGTCTGGAAGCAAACCGCATGCTCAGGTTTTCTGATGTCGGGAAGAGAGATTTCAATGCCATCCTTCGTCGAGGGTTTGTGTGGCGTTTCCTGGCCCGGTTTGAGGATCCACAGGTCATCGAGAGCGCGTACGCGGACATTGCAAAGGATGGAGTGTTCCCGAAAGACCCTGACCTCGGTGATTTCTTGCGGTCGTCGGCAGCAGTTGCCGCCGGGCTGCAGCTCCAGCATGCGTTCGAAGCAGAGCACACGAAGAAAGAGTGTGAGGAGATGATTGAGCAGTACGCAGCTATGGGTGGAGATGGGGGCTTGACGGAAGCAACCATGCGTGAGGCATGCGGCCTGCCTCCCAAAGACTACCGATTGGCAGCTACCAGGACAGCTGGATCATCTTGGACGCCGAGCAGGAAGATAAGTCCGATGACAACTGGAGCGCCTTCAGGCAGGGCTTGCTTTCCTTCATGCTTAGTCGTAAGATGGTGACGGCGACGCCATTTGCATTGAAGCCAATGAAGCTCCAGGACGGCCCCAACGTTACAAAGGATGCGCTCCTCGACGGCTTGACTGCTCGGAAGCACTGCTTGAAAGGCCCAGGCAAGGGCAAAGCTGAATTTGCTTACATCCCGCTGCTCACCACTGGAAAGTCTTTAGGAAGCATCATCGACCACACCTCCAGAGCTTGCGAGCTTGAGCTACCAGAAGCATATGCGATCGAAGCGTTTGTGGAGTACGTCACTGCTTGCATGCACAGGCGCGAAGATGCGATGATTCTCGCATCAGTCTTGAAGTCGGCAGGAAGTCGCCGAGGAAGAGGCAGGCTGGCTGAGCAAGATAAGAAGTTGAAGGAGACCATGCTTACCAAGGCGCGAAAGCTAGAGGCTGCGGAAGAGCATGCGAAGCAGCTGCTTGACAGGTTTCCAGGGCAGGACAGAGCAGCAAAGCGGCGACGTGTGGTGAAAAGCCCGGACATCAAGTTGGAGCAGGGTGGCGGCGCTGCGTCTAGTGCTGGCATCCACTCCGTTGTATGTTCCTACCACTACACCAGCCCAAACTCTATCAGGACAAGGAAGCAAGCAACGGGCACGTGCGCTCAAAGCTTCAGCCGGCGAGCGCAGAAGGTGTTGCTCAGTGGAACTCATGATCTGGACATTCAGAACTCAGTTTTCTCTTTGCTTTCTCAGCTCATGGAAAAGCTTTGCCTGCAGCCCACTGTACCGCAGGAGGTCGCCGAGGTCATGCAAACGTGCGGGAAGGCGCGTGACAGCGTGTGCAAAAGCGTGCTCAAGATGTCTAAGGAGGAGGGCAAGAAAGCGCTCACAGCCATTCTCTATGGAGGCGGAGCAGCACCGTCCCTGCAAGGTATCGAGTTCGTGCAGAAGCTGCAACGTGCATCAGTGTACTACAAGTGGATAGCGGTCTCCACACTGACAGACGAGTTTCTGGAGTTCTGTGATGAAGCATCCGGTAAAAAGAACCCGGAGAGCTCCATCCTTGCGCATTTGTACATGGCTTGTGAAGACTATGTGCTCACTGAGTGGTGCAAATTCCTGCTGACCACGTACACTCCAGCACATCTATCACTTCACTTTGATGGAGTCAGGATTTCAGCAACTGCACAGGCTTCGGCTGCGCAGATTTGCGAGCAAAGTGAGAAGCACATCTTGGAGACGACTGGGTTTTCTGTTAAGATCCGAGAGAAGAAGCATTTGCACGTTCTGGAGATGCTGGCAGCAGCAGCAAAAACGACCAGCCCCCCCAAATTTGCAGATGATCACAAGCTTCGTCAAGCTGGCAACTGCATTCCGCACGCGCTGGCATGCCTTGGGGCCGCGTCGCTGGAGAAAGTGATGGCGAAGCTATCTCAAGATTCTCTCCCAGAGAATGTGTACATGAAGGAGACACGCGGGCGGACGTACAAGCAGTCGTCGGTCTTGTGCGAGTGCGAGCTGCACCCCATGCTGTTCTTGGAGAAAGCACCGAAAGGAAAATGGCTACTACACCTCGAAAATGGGAACAGTCCGCATTGCGTTGCAGTGGAGAGCCTCGATGCTTCGCCGGCTATGGTGACTGTATGGGATGTCAATGCTACTTTTCAGATGACAGATGATGCTTTTCTGGATGCCTTGCGATGTGGCGCCGACAGTTCGACCGTGGCATTCTTTCTTCTCAGCGCGCCGTCCGAAAGCACTGTAGGTAGAGCAGCGCAACTGATTGATGTCGAGGTCGGGCAAATGCTGGACATGGCTGCGGGCGCTTTAGGTTCTGTCTTGGGCATTAATGTCTCGAGCACAGAGCCTGTCATGGTGCCTGACAGCGATGAAGAGATGCAGGACGTGAGCCTGCCCGCAGCACATTGCTTGCAATCCGGCTGCGGACCATGGCGAGTTTCATTGGCTCGACAAGGACGGCATGGTCACTGTGGACCAGATTCTCCTGAATGAGCTTGCAGAAGAAGCTGCGCGGCATCTAGCAGCTGTAAAAGCAGGAACAACGCAGTCGCGGGGAGGGGCATTTCCTTGCTCGGGCTGCCCTTTCAGGTCGTTTGATCGCTGCAGCCGTTTGGCGGCCCACTGGCAGAGGTACCATTGTGCGAAGAAGCGATATTGCTGCTCTGGGTACAAACAACTTCGAGTGATTCTCTCCCTACATGATTCAGATGTCCTCGCGGGGAAACGCCAAGGGAACTACTTGCGGCGTAGTGCCGCGTTGCTCCGGCGCTCGATTCAGCCCCCGCTGTCATCTACTATGAACCATGTTGATCGGCACATCCGCCTCCTGCTGGACACAAAGGGCCCAAGCATTGTTCACATCGAGTTCGTGCAGGAGCCGGGCCGTGTTCGCAGGTGTGGCAACTTGTACTACACCCGCGCATTTGGTGAGAAGTTGTTCCAAGAAATGCTTCTGCACAACGCAAAGGCTGGGCGTGCACGCATGTGTTTGAATGCAGTATGCCTGTGTTTCGAAAACCGCAAGCGCCCCTTGAGGTCAAGTCGATCTGGCCCAGGCTTATGCTGGACTCCGTGAACGCGGGTAACATGCTAACGAATTTGCTGCCCACACACACATCTAGCTGGTGGCCCCTGGTGGAAGATGTATTCAATTCGCCTGCGTGTGATCAGCTATTAGCTTCGTTGCTGGACGAAGCTGCAGAGAATCAAGAGTTTCAGTGCCTGTCCATCGATGGCACTTTCCGAGTTTGTCTTTCAATCATGGGCCAAGCCAAGTTCAACGAGCCGAAAAGTTCACGGGAGAATGCTGCGTTTCAAGACAAGGAGAGTCTTCGCAGGGTCCTCACTGTGCGGGGCAGATCTGGCGCTGTGTTGGCCATGTCTGCAGTCCCGGGCGAGAGCTCAGACGACATTGCAGCGTGCTTGAACAAAGACCTGCCTGCTTCTTCACGTGCGCAAACACAGCATGTGGCCACGGACAACCCTTCTGCTCGATTGCATCAAGGGCTTTCACGCGTGCTGCCAAACCTACAGGGGTTGTCGCTAGACCCAACACATGCAGCTATGCATTATGAGCAAGCGCTAGGAGGCAGACGTTCTGCAGGGTCTCATCTTCTTCGCCGCTTCATGGCGAAGTTCACTGCGTATGATAGCTCAACTACAGAGAACATTTGGGGGGAAGCGTTCACAGGTACTAATCCTGCACGGATGGCTGCCCAAGAACAGTTGCTTCGTGGCTACATCAAAGATGGCAGCATGTCGCTGCATCGGGCCAAGAATGTGATTTCCACAGCTGATGCCTTGACCGTGTGGCCGACACGTGTGCAGTTTGTGGAAGCCGTCGCGGCCTTGGCCAGGGAGCACTCGAAAGATTTGCCTCGCAAGCTGGAAGGCACGAAGCTTACTATTGGCAAGCTACTTTTCAACCTCACTGCAGCAGACCGCGCTGAATGGCTGTTCAATAACCTGCGCTTCCGGCACTTCCTACCCAGGAATGTGCAGATGCTCATGCCATCTGGGACAACATCAAATGAGGCCCTGCACGCTGAGCTGAACTCCTGGTTTCGTCAGGTGCAGCAGCTTCATAGGAGCACGTTGCAGCTGAAGCTGCGCGTGCTCTTCCTTGGAAAACTCCTAGCGCACAATATGGCACTGTATCACCCCACAGCCAGGCAGATGCCATCTGCCCATGTTCTTGCACGCCGCTTGGGGCAGTCCTTATGGACCAAGGATGAGTGGTCCGAATGGGCAGCCCAGACCCGAGAAGCAAAGTTGAAGGCTCCAATTCATGTCCAGGTAGCTCACGAGCAAGCAGCGATTGCGGCTTCTGGCTTGAAGCGGCCAGCTGCTGAGGGCAAAGCCCGCAAGCGCACTCCCTTTACATTAGCGCGATTGCCCGGCATAGCCAGGCTCGGTGTGCATGCGAGGAAAAGGCCGGCAGGCCGTATGCCAACATAGAACTATCACTGGCGAGCGGTTGAGGATGCGGATAGCATGTCAAACTTCCCCTGACGTGTCTGCGTGATGCAGTGGATACAAGGTTGCACATCTAAAAGTTTATCTGCGCAAGTGTGGCCACTTAAAGGCTCATAAGTTGTGGCAGTGCGTTATGTCACTGGGAGTGGTGTGTGAGGCTTTGTGCTTTTGGCGCGGATGACGCTTGCCTTTTGGAGAGGCTTGGGGTAGGGCTGGGACAAAGCTGGGACAGACCTGGAACAGAGCCGAGAAAGCTGGGACAGAGCTTGGGCAGAGCCGAACTGGGTCGGAGCTGGGACAAAGCTTGGACAGAGCCGAGAAAGCTGGGACAGAGCTTGGGCAGAGCCGAGCTGGGTCGGAGCTGGGACAAAGCTTGGACAGAGCCGAGAAAGCTGGGACAGAGCTGGGGCAGAGCTGGGGCAGAGCTGGGGCAGAGCTGGGGCAGAGCTTGGGCAGAGCTGAGAAAGCTAGGGCAGAGCTGGGACAGAGCTAGGACAGAGCTGGGATGGTTGCACAGGCAATGTTGCGCAACGCGAAATGTGTTGATGTGGATATGTATGTTTCTGTTCCTTTGTTAGTTAGTTAGTTAGTTTGTTTGTCTGTCTGTGTGTTTGTTTGTTTGCTTTCTTGCTTGCTTGCTTGCTTGCTTGCTTGCTTTCTTGCTTGTTTCTTTGTTTGCGTGGGTGTGTGCTGTGTAGGTGTGTGCGCGTACTGCCCTGAAGTACAACTTTATAATGTGTGTGGTTGGGAGTTTACTTTGCATGACAAGCACCGCAGACTGCTCGCCTGGTGTGGTGTTGCATGTGCTCGTCCCGTGCGCAGTGCTTTTTTTTCACGGGTCAATCCAGGCGGTATGCTCATAAGATAATGCAAAACAATGTTGACACTCAAATTGCCTTTTGCCTTATACCTATGAGCAGACCAAGCCTGACTACAATTAATTTGCGCCTTGGAAGAACAAAAGTGCTCCGCGCGCTATGCAGACGGGCTTCAGGTTCTTGATCTGTACAGTGTGGCTGCTGCCCTTGAACACGTTGGGCTTCAAGTTGGTGGGATTTGCAGGGGCGCGCGCGCCTCATTATACATGGTCTACCCTTCCACCCCCTCCCCCCCCCCCGCCCGAATAACAAACCAACAAGATCCTACGTACTTTTTTGGGGATCAATACCCCTTTTGCGTGCTTTTGTTCTGGGCCGAGTTTCGGAGGGGTTTCTATTTTGCGACAAATCCGCTGGTTCCAGCCTGCATCGCCTCCAGGATGCTCACCGCCTCTTCCCAGATCTGCAGGCGCCCACACCTTCGGCTTCTCCAAACGGCCCTACCGCGCTTTGACGCGCGCCATGGGGTAGAGAATATGGCCATGGGTCAAAACCCCGTACCACAGAACATCCCAATCCAACCACTAAAATAGGTTCTAAAATGGGTGGTGAAGTCACCTACCCCAAAATGGTTGGTGTTGACCCACGGCCATATGGACAAATACCCCACGAATTCCTCCTTTCCGGGGCTCACGTTTGATTAGCTTTTGCATGGCCGTTCGAAACCAAATGGGAGAATCCGCCAAGCGCCAAGTGTTGCCGCCAACTTCAAGTATCCCCCAGTCACAAAGCAAGAAAATACAAAAGCGCCGGACTCAAACCTCGAATTCGCGTGCCGTCCATTCGGCTGCTTAAAGCTGAAACAAATGGAAACAGGGCTGACCATAGATGTCCTTTTGGTACAATAGATGGCCCTGGTAGATGGAATCAAGCAACTCCAATCCAGTGGCATCTACTTCTAACCAAGCTAGCACAAAAAGGACACCCATGGGGTTGACTTGTGGGAACTGGGGACACTTGGACATGCACCGCTTGTTTGATGCTATCGTTTGCTTTTATTTCCTCCCTTATCGATGTGTGCTTTTGGCATAAGCTCGAGGATCCCAACTTTTGGCATAAGCTCGAGGCCCCTAAGGTCCAAACCACCAAACCACCAATCAATGGAAGCTGAATTGTTGTAGCCACCACAAATCAATGGAAGCTGAGTTGTTATTTAAGCCCTCTTGGACAGGTTGGATTGGTGGCTTGGCTATCTTCCCATCTCCACACCCGGCCGGGGGTTCAAATCCCAAACCTATCCAAACCACCAAAAGGTGACCTGACACTTGGACATGCTCGAATCCAAACAAAACAGAAACAACGACCCGCCGGCGATTGAGCGAGCGCCCGGCGCGGTGAGCGCTGAGGTGTAAGCCACCAGCCCCGGCCTCGGAACAAACGGGGCACGTCTTGCTTTTTAGGTTGCCACCTTTTTTGGTGGCTATTCAAGCCTCAAGTGATCGTCCGCTGGCTCGTGCTCGCAGAACCGTTCGGCTCAACTTGTGTCAGGCTCCTAGGTATCCTAGCGAAGGTACTTGACACAATCTCTCTGCTGGCTGTGGTGTTGAAACAGGGGGTCGGAAAAACTAATCACAAACAATCCCCTTGATTTTGTGGACATTTAGCCCCATACTTCAGCACCAAGTCCACGCCCGAAGCCGCCTTTTTCAATCCCAGCCGTCCTTGCCACGGCTCCAGCCGGGGCGGAGGCTCTGTGCTGGCTGTGTGAGTGATGGCTTGGGCCGCAGGTCCTGCCACTCATGAAAACTGAAGCATCGGATCGGCCATGCATCGGCCGAGCAGAAATCATGCATCTGGGTGAATGATAATATTTCACCAACCTGACATAAGGTGGTTGGGGGATATTCCGCACATAAACCACCATTTGGGGTGAGGAACAAAGACGCACAGACACGATTTTCCTCTAAACCCCCAAAATTTGGGTGCCCTCAAACAAATGACATGTCCCTCCAGACGGGGGGTTACCCGACAAGCTGACATCATGTTTAAGTTCCCCGACAAGATAACATCATGTTTATCCATATCATGGCTTGGGGAGTTTGCTCGGAGATGTCGGGGAGAGGTTATGTTCGCGAGCTTGGATGTGGTTTCTTGAACAAGATACTTTTTGAATCCTTGAATTCCCCTGTCAGGCCCGCTGAAGCAAGTTGCCCTGTCTGTTTCCACCAGTCTGTTTCGGGCAACCTCACGTCCAGACAGTCACATGTCATATCGTTGTTTGGGGCCATCGCCCGCTTTGCTTCACTTCTCCTGTGTGCTCGGAAGCTCCTCGTCCCAGCTGTCAGGCACGGGGCATGGGCTGGCGCTCCCGTGGCTGTGGCTGTCCTGTGCGGAGACCGATGCTTTGCTGGGATTCAAGGAGTCTCATTTGGCCCCAAAGCCAGCGCTTCAAATCTCCGATCCAAACCAGCAGCTTTCGTTTCTGAGCTTTTGAACCTGGGGGTGCTGGGAAAATCGGGTTGAATACCTTTCCGCGCTGACTGCGGCAAGAATTCCAGCCATTTCCGGGAGCGCAATGGATGTTGGTTTGGCCCCGCAAGCACAAACCACAACACGGCTCGGTTGACTGACTGACCAACACCAATCAAATTCACAAAGCAAAGCAAGCACACCTGTACAATGCACAAGAACAACTTAACATCGATCCTTACATTATACACCTGAACATTGCAACTTGTAAATGGTGGTTTCCCTGTATTTTGGTGGAAAAAGTTTCAAATGGGCAAAATGTATCTTTTAAGGAGGCCTGCTTAAAGACTAGCCTAAAGACCACATCCAGGAACAAAGGAGCGACACAACAGGCTCAACCCTTCTCATGAAACAAATGCAGTTTTTTGGGGGCGGCAAAGTCAGGGATGAATATTGAGATAGAGACCAGCTGTCGTTCCTGGCCCTTTTTTGGGCTTGTCTCCAAATAGGCCCTCCCTCCTGTTGGTTTCTTTCAAGCCCCACTACCATGTCCGTAAGCAAGCAGGACTCTGACCCGGACTCCCTCCCATGTTGCC
Source organism: Effrenium voratum (assembly GCA_963377175.1). Taxonomy (NCBI): domain Eukaryota; class Dinophyceae; order Suessiales; family Symbiodiniaceae; genus Effrenium; species Effrenium voratum. Next base: position 329,915 of record CAUJNA010002446.1, on the reverse strand, counting down.
CTGGCACCTGCCCAGGGGCTTCCTTAAGAGGAAAATTGATCTTCGAGGTGCCTCCCCTGGTGGGAAGGGAATACCTCCAGCTCCCTTCGTCCGTCCGACCTCCCCTTCTCCCGCCTCAGACTGGGCGGTCGGCTCGGGCTCCCCAGGCTCCCGGGTACTGGCTGCCGCGCTGCCGCCGGCCATCTGCTGCAGAACCGCCAGGGAGGCCCGCATCTCTGCCAGCACCTCCTCCTGTCGAATCTTTTTGAGGGTGCCTTTTCTCGGTTGCTTTCTGCTCCCCTGCTACAAGTTTCACTTTTAATGGAAAGCCCACTAGTTGGCAAAAAGTGTTAAAGCCCTAACATCGAAGCAACATGCACCAATGTTTTGAGGGTAGCATCATGTAGCATCCGCCATCCGGGGGATGGGGATCCCTACATCCGGGACCCAACTTCTCTAGTCCCCAAGGGAGAGAATCGTTTTTGAGGTACCATCCTACCTTCTGGGAGGGTGGGGGATCCTGAGCTTCAGGACCCAATGCCATGTCTCTGGCCATGCCCACAACAGGGAGAATGGAACCATAAATGGAGATCTCCCGGCGTCACTCCTCCCCCAATTCCATGGAGGAAGGGGGGGTACCGCGGTGATAGGGCATTCTCAAAGGAAACCAATGGTAAAACAGCACCTGGTCGCCTGCCCGTTGAGGTTCGGTTTTGCATTTTGTGGTCAAAATCGATGCTCAACTCTGCCATTAATGAAGGACTCGTTTGGCATTTGAGCATCCTGTCCAAGAAGTCTAGACCATAGGATGCCTACAGTTGGCAATTCGATCCCGCAACCGGTGCCCCTTGACAAGCCGTCATGCCAGCGTCATGGCCGAAAAGCATCCATTTGGGTGCCTCAGAATAGGTGAACCCTCAAGAATGCTGACAAGGATAGCCAGAAGCACAATGCGTCACGCTCACGCAGGGCGGCGCAAGGCCAACGTGCTTCTCGCAGACTGCCCCATGTCTTTTTTCTTTTTCGGGGGGGGGGGGGGGGGCGGGCTGCAGGCTGCCATGTCCCAGGCCGTCCTGTGCATTCAAAGCCTCTCGCATCCGGATGGCCGAGGACCACGTGTTGGCGGCGGCCTCACGGAAGAACCCGGACTCACCAGTTGACTTTGTTTTGTTTTTTTTGGGTGGGGAGGGGGAAAGGGACAGGAGCGCTGGACTGGGGCAACCAGGCCGGACAAAGACAAACAAGCTGCATAGTCTGACGCCAGCGGCTTGTGGCCAGGTTCCAACTGGGCTGAGAAAGTCTGGTGCTCACTGCGTTTAATGAGGGGAAAGGGGGAAACGTGCCCTTGTCTCAAGTTGATGCAACTCTCCTACATCCAACATACATGTTGATCACCTAGCTCAAAGGCTTTGCGAAGGCTGCTTGCTAGCGGGTAGTAAACCCATGACCACAAACATGCACAGTGTCCCATGTTTGCTTCTGAAGGCAATGCCTTGTTCATGACGGCGATGCGATGAAATGACATGGCAGTAAGAGGGCCTCCTCGTTTACGCGTCAAAATCACGCAGGAAAGCTCATCGCGGCGGAACTCGTCATATTTGAGCTTCGGCTCATAGCTTTTGCCACCAGATGCAACAACCGAGGGCAACTCAAGGACAGAGAGAACATGAGAGAGAACCAACCAACCAACCAACCAACCAACCAACCAACCAACCAACCAACCAACCAACCAACCAACCAACCAACCAACCAACCAACCAACCAACCAACCAACCAACCAACCAACCAACCAACCAACCAACCAACCAACCAGTCTCCGAGCCGGGGTATGCCCCGAGCCGGGGGCTAACTATGAAAACAAAACACCGGTTCCGAGAGAGAACACCTTCCAAGAAGGCGTTCGCCGGCCTCGAAGTCATTCTGCTGCATCTGCTCGCATGCAGCCGCCTCAAAGGCCTCGGCTGCCTGTTGCTCCGCAGCCTGCCGCGACTTTGTTCTCATATGGAAGCGGGCTGCCTGAGACCTTCCAAAGGGTCTCTTCACTCGTTGAGAGGGCTTCTCTGAAAAAAATTCACGCCTCAAACCAATTTTGCCCTCCCTTGCCAAGGCCGAAGCCCGGCCAAAGCCAAGCCCGATGTTTTTTTGTCAGAAGCCCGCCTGGATCTCGCGCGTGGCAGCTCCATCTTCCCGCAGCGCCCTATGCAACGCAAATGTGGTGCTGCCTTTCCAAAAAACGACCGCCTTCCAAGATCTAAGATGGCTTCCACTACCCCCAAATCACCACCCCCCTGCCTTGAGGGTTTTACGGGATTTACAGCCCATATAGCCAGCCATATAAAGGGTATATATCTCAATTTACCCTGGGCGATCGTTGGGTGCGAAGGTTGGCAGAGTTCTGCTCCCGGTAAGTGGCCAAGGTGAGCAATCACAATGATGGTATCAAGCAGTCGGGCACAAAAAAGAAGCACAGCAGTGCGACAAGCGCAACCAAGTCCATTGCTGCCTGCACATTTCCTTGCCCAGCTCATGTGCAATGAAGCGGCTTCAGCGTAGATCAAGCGCTAAAATGGGCCACCAGCTCAACAAAAAACGACAGGTAATGCTATGACTTGTGAGAACTGATATTCAAGCATGTCCGGCCACCTTGCTGACCCTCCGAACTTAACCAGCTGGCCACGCCTTCGGGAAGATGGAAGTCGCTCAAAACAAGAGGTGCTTTCACATTATCTCAGGGCTCTTCGGAGTCGCCAAGGCGAATTCTCTTCCTTGCGCTTGGGCTCATGCAACATGTGGGTCAAGAATAGGTTAACCCCAAAAATGGGGCTGCCCGGGTATGGAGAGATGGACGACGCAACCTGTCCATCTCCTTCTGGCTTCATTTTGACCAATCCCCACCTGGCTATGGGTGAGAGAAAAAACAAGTACCAATCCCCACGTGGACATCCCAATCCAACCACCAAAATAGGAAGCCTAAAGTGGGTGGTGAATTCACCTAGCCCCAAAATGGTTGGTGTTGACCCACGGCCATATGGACAAATACCCCACGAGTTCCTCCTTTCCGGGGCTCACGTTCGACGTGAACATCCCAATCCCCACTAAAATAGACGAACATGGGTGGTGCACCGAAAACCCCAAATTGGGATCCCATTGTACTGACCCATGGCCAGCTCAGGCCGGCGGCACGGCCTCGTGAGGTTCAGCAGCAGGGGCGCTGCCAAGGCCGGCCGCCCCGCGCTCAAACAGCCGCCGGAGAGCTCCTGGCCGTGAGCTACTGGCCACGGCCATCCACAAGTGGCAACCCGAAGGGCGGTTGTTGTTTGCCTAGGTCCTCCAGATTCGATAGGTTAGAACACGGGTACCAACTATTTTTCTCTTGTTCTTTTTTCTTCTTTCTTCGGCTTTGTCTACTTTACTATTTTAGCAGGGGAACCACTACTATTCTGTATTTCCTTCTTGGCAAGTGGAAGTTCGCCCCCTGAAACTCATGAACACATGTGCCCAAGAGTGCTATTGATTCCGTTTAAACCGAACGGAAAATGACATATACATTTCGGCAAATGGAAGCGGTGCGGATAAGAATGGAACCGCCAAAGTTCTCTCTTGCTGAGTGGATGGGCCAAAACTCAGGGAGTGAGAAACGAGTCTGAAAACCCTTGCAATGACCCACACATTGACCCTGCAGTGACCAGCTGCTTCTGTCTCTGTCTGTCTCTGTCTGTCTCTGTCTGTCTGTCTCTCTCTCTCCGTCTGTCTCTCTGTGTGTCTCTGTCTGTCTCTGTCTGTGTCTGTCTGTCTGTGTCTCTGTTGTGTGTGCGTGTATGTCTCGGTGTGTTGTCCGTGTGTGTCTTCGTGTCTGCCTTCGTGCTATTTCTGTGCGTGTGTTTGTGTGTCTCTCCCGCTCTCTCACTCTCTCTCTCTCTCTCTCTTTCTCTCTCTCTCTCGGTCTGCATGCGTGTCTGTTTGCCAGTGTCTGTCTCTGCATGTGTTCGTGTCTTTCTGTGTCGCCCTGCTTCTGCAAGTATGTGTATGGTTCCAGGCTCATCGAAGGTATGCGCTAGGTGGCCTTCCTTTGGGGATTGCTTCGTTTTCCCATTCATGAGACTGATGAAATCAACCAGGGCTCCGAGATTGGCACATGTCAATACAAAACCTGCCGATTTCCATTTGAACATTCAGCTGGCAAACAAAACAAGGAAAGGCAAGGCAACGCAAGCAAGCACTTTCTCTTTGTGGGAGGAAAAAAACCATGCGAAACCGCAATCCCATTTTCCTGGGGGTCGCTTCCGCGTACCCAAGCCGTACGAGAACCCACCCATCTAAACCCGGCCTGCAATGCCTTGATGTGCTCCTCACTGCAGTCCCCGAACTTCTCCTCGATCGCCGAAGCATTCTAGCTGCAGAAATCACCGAAGGAAGGAACGGGCCGCGCTTGGGGTCATATCGTCTAAGCCTCCAATTGCTGGAGCCCCCGGGAAAATCATACAAAAAACAAGTCCAATATATATTCACTTTAAAACCAACCGGGGAAGTAACTAAATGAAAGTAGGGCCACGTCCCTGGAACAAGGTCGACAATAGGGGGCGTCACTGAACGTGGCAGGGAAGATGTTGCAACTACCTAAATCGAGTGCAAGGTCTTCTGATAAGCGAACACTTTCAGCTTTTGCGAAGAATCTAAGAAGAAACTTAAGATTAAAACCAAACAAACACCTCGACATTCGTTTAAAGTCCTGGAAGGACTAACAAGCTATATATTGATGCTTAAGATATTTTCAGGGTTAAACATGCTCAAAAAGATGGCATCCTCTCAGCAACAAGAGATGACAAATGCTTGCTGCCAAAACTTACTCGCGCCATCCCTCCTAACATGGCAAATGAAAGCTCGCGGAGGGTAAACCGCCCGCAAAAAAGGAGGAAAAAAACAAAAAACATTTGGGCCCAGCTGGACCATGTGACTCGCGACCATGTCTTTCTGATGATCACTTGGTAGAATCCGGGTCCCGCCGCCGAATTTGCCACCAACCCCCACGGCTGGTACCCGTGAAATGCGCATGCTTGGGCCTTTCATAGTTCATTCGGGCAGGAGAGGATCCAAAAAATCGCCAGATATCCTTGATTGCTCCGCGAATGTGGTTTTCCAACATGGGCCTTCAACACAAGCGGTCAGAGCCTCGGTTTGCAAACATGGACTTGGCTTCCCGGGCAAAACCCTCAGCAACGTTCCTCTAAGGGTTTGGCGATCAGCCTGCTTTTGCCCGATAAACTGGTGGGGGCTTGGTGCTCCTCCACCAACTCCATCATCAGCTCCTGGGCTTGGCATAAGGCTTCCGGATTTCACGCCACAAAAATCCAGGGAGCTCCCTTTGCAAACCCTTGAAAATAAGACATCAAATGCAACAGCTCAACTGTGGCACGGCTTTTCCACGCCAAACCGAGACATTCCACACGCGCAGAATCTCACATGGTTAGCTGCCAGGCACCCGCCTAAAGAACTAGCCGCGCAATCGCTCCCCGTTCACGTATGAACAACCTTGCGCGACTGGACTCGTTGCTGAAGAAGCATCTTCTTGGCCAGTCAAACTTGCGCAAACCGCAAAACACGACGCAGCATCACGTCAAACAAAGAAAGGGGCCTGAGCAACTTCATTGGTCCATCTGTCTGGAAAGTGGCTGACCCCGCTAAGCCTCTTGCGTATTTGCCGCAACTATCCACTTAGATCTTTCCAACATCGCTAAGTCATCCCCCACCCCCCGGACCCCCAACTCAAGAGGCGCCAGCAAAAACTCATGGGGAGCACCAAAAGATCGCTACAGGTTCCCCCTCAACCAACCCAAAGAGGGTCTCTCTCTCTCGATCTCTCTATCTTTCCATTTTTCTATCTACCTACCAGTTTCTTTCACCTGCCTGTCTATTTAACCTATCTTTTTCTCCCTGCCTAACTATCTTCCTACCTTCCTATCTGACACAAGGGCAAGCAACCTTCCAAAACACTGCGCCTGCGCGGCGAAACGACACGCAGCCTCGCAAAAGCTACTGTTGGCAAACAGGCGCAACGAAAAAACATGTTGCAAGTTGCTAGTCATACAAATCGCACATTCTGAGCCCCAACGGCACGGTCACTGGCCACCTGCGACCGCTGGCGCTTGCGAACACTTACGGACGCACAACAGGGACCCTTCTGCTATGCATTCGGGAAAGAGGCCATATACATCAGCCAGCCTCAGCCAAAGAAACGTGCCAGGGTGCCAAAAGCTGCGTGGAGACCACGGCCTCGGACGGCGGAGCCTCCGCTAAGACCTCCGCGTACTCCGAGATGAGCTCCGGGGCATCGAAGCAGTCCGGCAGCTCTGCAAGGAGCTGCAGAGCTTGCAGGAACCTCGGGCGCGACCAACACTTTGGTCGAAAACCGGTATCCAAAATGTACAGGAGAAACAGATGTACCTATGGATACCCACATGGCAAAAGCACATCACGCGTTTTCAAGTTTAGTCTGTCAGGCTCACTTTCAATCTTGGTGCAAATAACTTGGGCTTGGCAAAGGGAGGGGACACCTGGGAACCCAGAAGTTACCTTTGCTCCTCCCCTCCAAAGAATATAGTGGATGACTTTGCGCATTGAAGTCTGAGGGTGGGTTTTCTTTAACGTAATAACCAAGCCATCGAGCCGAAGCGCTGCCCAGTCAGACATGACAAACTTTGGCGTTCGCGCGGCGCAGTTGCCCGCGTTCCAAGTTGCTCTCTGCGTGCGCTGCAATCATTGAATCATGTGTAAGCCTGAATGCAAAAAGTTGTGGGTATTCGATCGCGAGGCGTCTGGCGGAGAAATTGTGCCAGGCTTTACTTGAGCGCGGGGACGGAGCACGGGGAAGTTTGCGGCGGAGAACCGGTGGAATTCAGATGAAGGGAATCTGTGCATCACAAAATTTCGCCGGTTTTACGCTGCAATCTTCGCTGGACCTGTCGCCGGCCCCAAACTTAAATCCGCCGCCGGCCGAATATAGGAATCCGCCGCCAAACTCCGCCGCCTATGGCTGCATTGGCAAACTTCTCCGACCTGCTGGCCACTGACCCTCTATATTGGGCGGCGGCATGCTACAACTTGCCAGAAGACTTCCCTGTGGCTACCCAAAAATCCTAATGGCTTTTGCACGGGGCTTTAGTTGTCTTGCAGGTGCCTAGCGTGCGATCCACTGCAAACATCAACTGCCTGGAGATTCATTCTCCGGCCTTTTCCTAGGCGTTTTAGTTTCCTGGTAGTTTTAGGCGTGTTGGGCGTTCTAAGTGGTTTCTAGGAGCCCAAAAAACGTCTTTTTTCTGATTCGCGGGTGTTTGCGGGGTTTTGCGGGCGTTTTGCGGGTAATTCTGGGCGGGGAAAACGTGAAACCGTACCAATTCTGAAATCTCACCAAAAATATAGGAACTTTAGTAAAAAAAAAAAAAAAAAAAAAACCAAAAAAAAAAAAAAAAAAAAAACGATATTTACGAAAAGCAAGTCAAAGCCGAGAACTACCAGGAAATTCATGGAGAATGAATCTCCAGGTGTTATATGACCTCGCGGAGATGGCGGCAAATTTCTCCGAGATTTCAGAAAACGTAAATTTCATAGAAAAATCGCTCAGCAACAACGCGGCCATAAGCTTTTCACCTGTTGGGATGGTGCTCTTTTTTTCCGGGCAGTAGGTTGAAAAGCGAGGCCAAGAGGATTTGAAAGATTCAGGCAGCATGGGGTTGGCACATCATTTCTGAGCCTTGGAGTTGTTCTCCCAGTTCGACCTTCTACCCAGCCCCCCAAAGAAAAACTGACATATACATCTGGGGTGGGGTCCGCAAGCGCTGTTTTTTTTGCTTGGGCGGCAAATTGCAAATTACATCTTCAGACGCGCCCCCCTCTTTTCGGATCCGAAGGCCGAAGGGCCACGAAGGCCAAACAGCAGACGAGGGACTTGCGTGACTGGGGCCTGGTTTAACTCCGCCCTGTCGTGGCCCAAATGTCGCAACGGCAGCCCGGGGCGTAAACAAAACAACAAAGAAGACAAGAAGAAGACGAAGGAGAAGCAATAAAACAAGGGCCGGGCAACCACATTTTTGGGCATGTTCGGGTTGGACATCGTGGTGAGGATGCTTCCGGATTTGTACCCAACAATATTTTTCTGCACCACTCCAAAACCGCTCAGAAACCACTCAGAACAGAAACCACTGGGCCAATTTGCTTCCGCCTTCCACGCCGGGCGGCTCGTCCTGAGCCCTCCTCAGTTGCCCGCTTTTGCGGCAAACCCGCGCGAGCGAGGCACGACATGCTGCCAGCTGAGGCAGCTCCTGACGGAAACCCGCTCCGCAGCAGTTTCCGAGCGGGGCACGGATCAACGAAGGCCCCAGGTGATTCGCCGTCGTGTTTATTCACGGGAAAAAAAGGGAAGAAGCACAAACATGAATAATTTTTGGTACTCTTGACTGTATAGCCACACAACCTCCCCCCCCCGGGTGCCGCGCCCCGCTCCTCATGCCCTGGCTTCAGGATCTCGTAGACGTTGAGCGCTTTCTGCAGCTGATCCCGGGCCGTGGAAGTCTCTCCCGCCACGAACTGGCGGCGTAAAAAGATCCGGAAAGCTTCTCTCCCTTTATGATGCTACTTTGGTAGGTCAAGGGAAAAATGGCCTAGATTCGTAGCTGTGCTCTACAGCTAAAAACTTGCTGGGGGAGCTGATTTGGGCTTTTTGGCCTGCTTCAGTGACGGGTCACCCGCCTTGGGAGGTCGGATCTTCCACTCCAGAAAGAGGGACAGAACAACACGGCAAACCAGAAGTACAAACTGTGCATGGCAGCCTTGTCCAAGCAAAGCTTTCAGTACTCAAAAAAATCGCCCTGGGCCCTGGCTGCACTGTCAGAAATACCTGCGAACCCCCACAGCATGAACGGTAAGAACCGGCCAGCTGGTTGGCTGGCTGACTCGCTGACCTGACCATCCAAACACCGCACTGCGGAAACCATCAATCCCAGTGCCAAATAGGGGCCCAACGAGTCCGTGCGAAAACTGAACCAACATCAGGTCACTAAAGCCCGGCGTTTTCTGCTCGAGGCCCCGGCAAAAGTGCGGCCGCACTCCGCGTACACACCCGCCACGACGCGTGCGGGGAAGTCATCCGCCCGGGGCTGGCCCCCGCCGCTCAGAAAGTTCCGGTCGCACAAGGCGCACATGCGCTTGCAGTAGCCCTCGGCTGGGCTCAAAGCACTCTGTTGGGCTTGCGGGCAGCTCCTTGCTCATGCGGCTGAGTTGCCAAGTTGTTTACCAACCCCTAAGCTTGCTTTCTTGGTCCGGTCCAACACGAATCGTGATAGATGGTGCTCCAGGGAAAGCGTCTGGCTCGTGAGTTGCCTTCCCCGGGCCCTAAAAGAGGCTTGAAAAAAAACTGTAGGCACACCGCCGTATCACTGGCAAAAGGAACCCAATTCAATTGACGTCGGGAAGGCTTCACGTGCGCGAACCATCGGAGAACCTTATTCACACTCAAGTGGGCCCACACACGCAAGCTACCCCAAACGTGGTTAAGCCCTCAGTGGCCAGCTAATCCATGACCGGAAGGTTCGTATTGCTTGAACAGGTCGCACCAACAGAGAAAGCAAAAGTCGCATGACTGGCAACCATCCAGGACCAAGGACTCATCAAGGTCTTTGGCCCCTCTATGGCTCCGTGACTCTGATTTGCGGATTTGCCCGAACCAAACGCCCTCCATGCACACCGTGGAAAATTCGCATCGAATGGAGGATTTCAGGTGCATGCTGCTTGGTTTTGGGACTCACTGGTACCCTTGGGGTTGTGGAATCAACTACGCTTTTTGCCGGGCCACAGCTAACACACCGAACTACATGAACATCTCAACATCTCAGATGCGCGGCCCCAGCCAGCATACAGATGCAAGCAGCCACCTGCGCTACTTCAAGTCCTAGGAAACTCCCAAAGCTATGACCCAGCGTCAACAACCCAGCACGTAGATCCCTAGATCCCACCTGGGAGAGCTTTATGGGGTCCCTCCAATTCCATTCCTCAAAGCTCTTCCCCCATAGGGCCAATGGGACCAATGGAATTCCCCCATTTAGGGGGCGGGGATGCAAACCAAGACTCCAAGGGATTCTCCCAGCTGTCGTCCCCTCGGATGGCAGAATCTCGGTCTGTCCGAAACACCGTCAAGAGCACTGCCAACACGTCCGCATCTGCTGCCACATCCGTCACTTCCTTCAGGGCCTCTCTGGCTTCCTCTTCAGCATCTTCTACCTGGAAAGCTCGACTTTTTTGGAGTTGAACGTGTTGAAACCCTTATGGGGCTTAGCTAAGAGGGAAGCCAACAGGAAAACCGATGCCAAGAATGAGACACACCTATCAGACTATCTGCAACTTGCATGTCAAACTTATACTTCAAGCATGGGCAAGCAATCCCCAAGGGGCGGATTCGCAAACGGCTGGCATACACGTTGCGTCAACACTCCTTCGTAAACCTCAATTTCAGCAGGCCAGCTCCGAAATATTTCGCATTATTCGCCCAGGTCCTCCAGTAGAAAGGTTGGAATAAGGGTACCAACTTTTTTCTGTAGCCAATTTTAGTAGGGGAACCCTCCCCCAAAAAGAAACGGTTAAAGGGCACGACTGGGGGACCTGGCCGCAGATCCCCAAAATCCGCCTGCTGACTTTGGGCCCTACCGGCGGTTCGGTTTACCTAATGTGCACTCAACAACTTCCTACTGAGGGCCCAAGTGGATGCAGTACAAAACTGGGTTGACGTTGGAAGGGAAGCAAATGTAAAATGTTTCCCAAGAACAACCATGAAAAAACGACGCTCGACATTGTACGTGCTTGGCCCAAGAGAAGGAGACAAACATGTTCACCAAAGGCCACAGCTGAACAACCACACACACACAGGCACACACACAGCTTGTCAATTGGGTGTGTCTTTTTTAAAGGGTACCCCTTGCTTGTGCTTTCGAAAGGGCAGCCACAAGGATCATCACCATCTTAGCCAAACAAAAAACATGTGCTGACGGTGTACTCCTGAGGGTCTACCCCGGCAATTCTGACCCTGAGGGCGTATGCCGAGCACCCCTGTTACAGCACTGGCACACCATACCTTTAGCCACATGCCAACCATAGCGCTCGCACTTCATGAAGCGACAACCCAAAAGCAAGTCATCGCCGGCCCCAATACATGCACCCTACTCAGTACGATTAATTTTTCCCCGACCCCAAACCTCCCAATACTAAATTAGAACTGGCCAATACTCAACCCATTCTTAAGAATATAAACCAACTCGACTCCAGCACACATCAACAACATGACATTGAGTTTCCTGCCGTTTAAGTTCCTTACCATTGTCATGTTGAACGGAGAAGGGGGACCCCATTTGGACGAGGACCGTAGCGGCCTTTGCATAGGGGGGAGCGTATGGGGCCGTATTTCTGATTAACGGGCCATGAGAAACTACTTGCCACTGGGATCCCAAAGGAGTGCTGTCGGAGTGTCAGCAGCTCTTCCAGACTTGCCTTCAAAAAACTATCCGAGACTTGGCCATTTCCAACCACTGGTTGTGGTCATGCCTCTGCAAAATACTTGTAGAACACGTTCCTTGCAAAGATGCATGTGGTTAGAAAACTTATTTGTTCATGGCTGTCCTCAGGTCCCCTGCTAAAAGTTTAATTCTTGGAGCAATACATGGGGAAACCCAACAAAACCCTCAAAAGCTACAAAGCTAAGGAACAGGATGGCTGGGAGCCACCAAGCAAAAAGATGGTGTGTTTCAAACTGAATGGAAGTCCCCCGGGCGGGTGGGGGCCTAGTCTTCCCGGAAAAGGAAAATGGAACCACAAACGGAAATCTGGGGCTGAAAACCCCCAATTCCATTGGGGATGCGTAGAATAACTAGCGGGATCACTCACGGTCCCCACTTTCCATGGGGCTTGTCGCGTTTCTCCAGGGCGCGGGAAGACCCAGCAGCCGGTCGCAGAGATCCTCCAGATCCAAGGACCCGCTCCTGCAAGTCTTTGTTCCGAAGAGCGATTGCATACTTGTTGTGTGCTTTAAAGGGAGAACTAAGGAGAAACCGTCGGGTGTGGTGAATTTTTTTGGGACCCTGCAGCGGGTGCGCGTTTTTCTCTTGCGCCGCAAGGGCCGTCAAATGCCCATGTAAGAAATGTTCATCTGTCGTTGCGCCCTTGGTCGGGAGTGGCGGCGATCCGGCCATTCAGCCGCCTCTTCCTGGCTATGCTTGCAGGACCTATTTCTGTGGAACGCCGGTCCTGTCCTGCGCAGATTGGCCCACCATCATCCATGCCACGCTGATGAAAATCCAGCATTTAATCATGTTGTCGGTCTCGCTTTCGCTGCTCCTTGCTGCATCTGCTTTGGGTAGCCTCTGCAATCCACTCGAACTCGGCATCTTGTAGAGGATGGAGGAACGAGTAGTCGTCCTCGATCCTCCTCTATGCCTTTCTGCTTCTGGTTGAAGTCCTTCTCCTGGCAATCGGCTGATGAGCTCGTCCTCAACGTCATTCTGATCCCAACACAGCACATTTCACTGATGTTGGGATCTTCTCCTTGGACTTGTCCTGATAGCGCCTGATGAGCGCCTCTCAATGCTCCAGCTCCGTCACCTTGCTCCAGTCCGGGCCAATGATGTCCATCAGCATGCTGGTGTAGCGGCATGCAATCTTAGACCTGCTGCCAAACTCCGCATTCATGATGCCTGACAAGGCTTTGCCCTCCACGGACTGTGTGTGGATGTTGAACAGCCCACGCGTGCACCTTCGCATCCTGGGACAACTCTGCGGTCTCCATCTCTAAGGCTGATGCCACATTCTCTGCCAGGAGGACCTTCAGCAGCAAGGGCAAAGACTGGGCAACGTGGGTCTTCGTGGCGCGCTCCAATATGAACCTGATCAGCATGGAGTATCAGACAGGCCTTGGCCTGGCAGCCCCGTAGCCTTCGTCGTTGCCACAGTGGGGGGCTTTGAGTGGCGCCAGGAGGTCTCACCCGTGCCGCCCTGCAGGGTCTTGTGCGACCACACAGGGTCTTACGGTTCCGGCCCTGCTACCATGCAGCAAGTGCGCATTTTCTCTTGTGCCGAAAGGCTGTCGAATGCCCATGTGTGAAATGTTCATCTGGCGTTGCAGGCCCCCCTTTTGGGCCAATAAAATGAGGCTTGCAAGGCTTGGAGTATATCCGCGCAACATAGAAAGGTCACCATAGGAAGTCGGAGTCGCTGAAAAACGCCGCAGGAAGACTCGAAGTGATGTGCGGGAGGTGGGCCGGAGAGGAGGGAACAGGCTCAATTTGGGTGTGTTTTTCTAGGATTTGGACCCCCAAAATGGCTTCGGTTTCCCTTTTGGTTTCCCTGTAAGTCCACCAAAAAAGGGGTACCTCGAAAATGACACCCCCATTTGTAGGCATTGCGAGGTGGCATGCCGAACAAGCGCAGCTAGGCAGTGCTAACAGCTAATTCGAACTGGCCAGCAAGGTTGCACACTTGTTTGGTTTGCTTGTCCAGTGTTGTAGAGTCCTGACAGCCTGGCGGGGTACCTCGGCATTGCCTCAAGCCGACCCGCCACCTCCACCCCCTCTCGAGCTACACCCCTCGGCCCCCGAGCTCCAGTTCACCAAAGGGCCCATGCGAGGCGCTCGGTCTCGCTCAAAGGGCCTGGAGCCTCACGGCTAGCCCGCGGGAGCGGTGAGTTGTCAAAGACATCTGGACATCCGATGGCATTTCGCATCCTTCCGGAATCGCCGGGACAGTGCCACATCTGCCAGGCTCATTCTTGGCAGGCTTTTTAGCCCTACCATGGCGAGGCACAATGACCCCAAGGAAATTTAAAGCCAGCAAGTAAGCAGCAAACAGCTGGCCAACTGCAAACATGTACGGCAGTCATCAGTCAAGTCAGCCAATACGCTGAGTACTTCTGCCAGGGCACTGTAGTCATCATCAGCTGAGGTTGGGTAGTCGTCTTCTTCAATGGGCGACATGCGTCCGACCGTGGATGAATGCGGAGTGTGTGGTGTCAGCTGTCAGTTCCAACTGGAGGATTAATCACATGATTGACCGGAACTTGCCCAAAGCCAGCGTGGGCAATCGATCGCACAGTTGATGTGAATCGGAATTCCACCTGCTTCAATACCTGTTTGTTCTTGTAGTATTGGGCATTGCTGGTGGTGCTTGGTCTCTCTGACTGCGCCTGTTGCCGCTTGCTTCTCTTTGCAAAACTTCGGGCACTGCCCCTGGAGCCAGCCCCATGTTGAAGAGCGCTCGAAACCGCGACAGCACCTGGCGCCCGAAGCTAGCCCAAACCAGCTGGCCAGTGACCCTGATTGAAAAGTGTTTTTGTGTGTGTGTGTGTGTGCATGTGTGTGTGTTTTTTTTTTTTTTTTTTAAATAGGGAGTGGCCACAGAACGGACCAATGATTCCTGCCGTGGAAGGCCTTTCACCTCCGGGAATATGCGAAGGCTTCCAGGTCTGAACAACCAGAGCACGCACGCTGGCAGCAAGCGAGACCCTGTCACCAGTCACCCGGTCACCGTTTCCGACCGTTAAACGGATGCTGAACCAAAGCAGCCAAAGCTGCCATCAGCTAATGACGAGGTTGCAAGGCAGTCCCAAGAGGATGATTGAAGGTGACGCGAAGCGTGATGCTAGCTCTGCGGGCTTTATAAAGCCAGGAATCGCACGATTGCCAAGCCTTTGAACGGTCGCATTCCGGTTCCACACATCTCTGCAAAACAGCTGCCACCTTGCCCGCTGCTGCCCAAGCCAACCTTCTCATCAGTGTGGTCAAAAACTCTGTTGATGAAAAGGGATGTCCCCGCTCAGGCCAGCGCTCCAGGTGACGAGCACGGGCTTTTCGCAGCAGCAACAGCCTTGGGTCACGAAATATTTGCTGATTCCTGAAATGTGCCAATCTGGGTCCTAGTAGAGAGGTTGGAATAAGGGTACCTTTTAGTTTGGAAGGGGAACCCTCCCCCAACAAAAGGTAAAAGGGCACCACTGGGGACCTAGCAATTGAGCCTAAACAGACTACCGCGTTTGTTTCGCGCAGGCCCTGCTTAATCTGGCCAATTGACAAGGAAACTGAAAGGCAGGTTCTTGGTTTCGACACCTTCCCACACGGCCAACGCTGGCAGCCAACCTGAGAAGCAACGACATGCTCAGCTCTTGACGCTGCATCAGCCTGCGACTGACCAAATCTTGGAAACTGGCGAAGCCTATTGCAAGTCATTTTCGCTTTCACTAGCCCTGCAACCGCCCGACCAAAACCGTAGCCACACCAAACCCTGAAGCGCATGTCTAGCCTTCAGCAGAGCCTGCGACCTGTGACAAAAAAGGCCTTTGGATCCACTACTTTTCCCCATTTACAGAGCAAAGGCAGCCTGATTCGAACATATTCGAACACCAGGGAATAGACATGGCACATAATCTATTTTGCCCGCATCTATCCCCTCCATCACCTTGTGCTACTGATAGGTCGGCAGCAGTCCGCTGGAGCTTTAGGCGGAACTCCCAAAACAGGCATTGAAACAGCAGATTTCCCGCTTTCGACCACAGCGGCTCTGACCCAAGCCATGTTCTCAAGCCTCCCAGGCAAAACAACTTGGGAGGTGTCAACCACCTTCTTTTGCGCGAAGGGACCCCACCAGAGCAAACCAACCCCGGATATTCGGAAACCAAAAAGGCAAGAAACTCCAGGGGGATTCTCCTTTTGACCACTCCGAACGGGAAAGCCGGAGCTGTTCTTCGAAGAAGAAAAAGGGACTTATACATGAGTTTGTCTTTTCTTCCCTTTGGCTTGCAGTTTTTAAGGAAACAAGTCCAAAAAGAGAAAACCGCATCTCTTTTTTTTTGGGGGGGGGGGCCTACAAAAGCAGACCCCCCGCTCTATGCTCCCCCACCTTTGGGGCCTGAAAACGACGAAGCCGCGAAGCCGACGTGCCTGGGCATTCCGGGCGCAGGCGCTCACGGCCATGCCGTAGCCTCGGGGGGGGGGGGGGGGGGGGACGGGGGGGCTTTGGGATGACACCAAGGAGGCAATGGTCAGGTGGGCCATGGTTGCAACAGCGAAGCCATGTAGCCATGGTTCAAAATCCCGGTTAGCCCCCAGTGAACATCCCAATCCAACCACTAAAATAGACTAAATTGGGTGCACCTACCCCAAAATGGGATCCCCTAGGTTTTGAACCATGGCCATGTGGCCCCCCAAGGCTCCTGGGTGATAACTTGCGTACCCTGGGATGGTTTGTAGAACTCATGCCGAATCTTGTTCCATGCCCGAATGAGCCAGAAAGAAGGGCTCGGCACGGAAAAGCATGTGTGTTTTGCCCAGCCCAAGGGAAGCTACAGCCCTAGGGCCCATGGCTGCAGCTTACCCCAGGCTCTCGGAAGGACGATCGAACAGTCACATGTGCCCCAGCCAGGCAGGAGAACGGCTCAGAGCAGTCGACACTTAGTGACTTCAACCGAATCCAAGAAATGTTATTAGAGAAAGGCACGACGCTTGCTGGAGTCGTGCTTCCAAGACTTCCCCCCTCTAGCGCCAGCAAGGCTAGCTGCTTACGAAATGCATGTCAGAATTAACCTAATAAGAGGAAGTATGAAGCCTAGTTGCCAAAACGCTGCCCGTGGGCCGAACAAATCGCGCGCACCTCCAGCCCTTGGACCCTAGGGCGACTTGATATTGACTCTCACCAAGCCACTCGTCGCGTTCAGGTCAGCTTTGGCGGCCTGGCGGCCAAAGCGCTCGCTGCCCTGCTGTTTTTTTTTTCTTTTTTCTTTTTTTTTTTTTCGAAACTACTCCTCCTTGGTTTGGGATTGGTAGTGTGGTTAGGGTTGGCTCTCATTTATCCGCCGGCACCAGGGGTTCATGAGTTGCTGGGTACAAGGTAGCACGGCTTGTTTGAGCGCACTTGGGCGTCGCTGTGGGCAGTGACGTTATCATTCGCCCTCCGCTGTGAAGTCGCTCTTGCAACTTGCAGGGCAACCGCAAGGGCTCCAAAAGGCTGTGTCACCAAAAACAACAACTCTGATTCCAGGTAAACTAGTTGGTTTGAACGTCTCGCCACAAGGCCTGCAGCAAACCAACGAACCCAGCGCCTCCATCGTCTCCAAGCAATGCATGGCATGCCTCGCACATGGGGCAGGGGCCTTTCAGAGGTAGCCTTCAGGTAGAGCCTTTGGGAGCACGGGAAACAAATTTGTGACATGTTCCCGAGACAGTCTCGGTCACATGTGAATGATTCTCAAAAGGTGGACAACCTCTTGGCTGGTATTAAAGGGAAACGTAAAGGATACCATCCGTTCTAGGGGGTCGCCATTTTGAGAAACACCGCGAGGTTGTATTTAAAACCGTTGGTTAAGTTTAGTCTTCGGAGGTCTGGTGTGTGCAAAACTGCCCTGTGTTGCTTGTTGGGTAGCGAAAAGGCCAGACTTGGTAGCTGAACACAACCGACAACAAAACGATAACGTGTTGCAAAGAAATTGCCTTTTGCGCGCCTTTCCTCACGTCCACACGTTTTGTGAGTGCCCAGCGGACTTTGTGAAGTGCACTTCTGCTGCAGGGTCGCGATTTCGAGGTGGAGAGTACAGAACACACAACACACTGCAAAACGATAAGGAGTAAAAGAAAGATACCAAAAAAAGAAAGACACTCTAAAAACAGCAAGGTTTCTGTACAACCTCACACGGGAGCATCTGCATCTGCCACAGCAATACACCCACTGGTCAGTATCCACGAGCAGGTCATGCGAAGGTTGCACATACTAGCCTAACATGTCCTGTAGCTCCTTACCTCTCTCTTCAACAGCTCCGAGTCCGGATACCCCCAGCTCCGAGTCCAACTCCCCTACCACCAGCCAGCAGATCTTGAGTCCAGTGGGCGCCCAGCAGCTTGAGCTGGGGCTTGGGCTGCCAGGCACCTCCTTTGCCGCATGCACCGATGGCAGCCTCACGATACGATGACATGGGTACATCATGGTACATCCCACATCTGCATCTGCGATGTTTAAATGTAACGCCAGAAGCTGAAATTAGATGAATTAAGACTTGGACCCCCAACTAAAGGAGCTTTGTCATGGTGTACCCCACATCTTAACTCGAAAAGCTGAATGAAGACAACTAATGGACCTGTCATGGTGAGCTCGTTGTAGCCCCAGGTGAGCTCGTTGTAGCCCCAGGTGAACTCGCTATTTTTTCTCCTAAGCAAATCTCTGAAGAATGCACTCTTCTGGTCCACTCAACCGATTGACCCTGACAGCTATGTAAACCCGGAATGACTCTGGGTGCATGCCGCTTGGATGGCTGAAACTTCAGGTGGGAGCCCTCAGTGAGGCTTGCCAAAAAAAGAAGAGCTGTTTGCGGGCCCAATGAAACACACATATGTTTGTCCAGAGCGTTCCACTTAGGACATGAGTGCTTGAGTGCTTGAGTGCAAAAATGAACGCCTGGACCAACGGCGGGAGTCACCGCGCTTGCCATAAACGGGTGTGAAGGTGAGAGTGAAGGCGTAAGCGCAGGGGCGTGTGTGGAAAGCCAGCGGCTTCCGAAGGAGTTGCTTGTCAGGCACTGTGCGTTCAGTGAACACAGTGCCTGACAAACAACTCCGTTGGAAGCCGCTGGCTTTCCACAGATCTGGGATAATATTTCACCAGCCTGAAATAAGGTGGTTGGGCTATTCCCCACCATAAACCACCATTTGGGGTGAATTCGGTCGCGTGAGGTCGCTATAATTCACCAAACTGCCAAACTGACTTCAGACTCCGCTGAGGCCCATGCCGCAGCAGCGGGCCCTGCTGGGCAAGACTTCCGGGAGAACAGCTCCAAGGCAGCCGCCTCAGGGCTGCCTCTTTTGTGTGTGGGGGTTGATGAAAAGGTCCTACATGGGATGAGCATGGGAGAAAACTACTAAAATATATATATATATATATATGGTCACACACCCCCCATGAACTACCTCTGAATATATATATATATATATATGTGTGTGTGTGTGTGTGTGCCAACCCATGGCCATTTCGGCGCCAAGAATATCGACCAACCCCCATCTCAACCCCCGTCTCGCTGTCTGCGAGATCTCTCCTGTGCCTGTCCTTCACTTTCACACCTCAAGCGCCCTGTGCGATCCCAGCGCAAGAAAATAAAAAGGGGGGGAAACAACCACACACAAAAAACAAAAATAAACGGCTTCGACGTCCTTTTTCCGCCCGCTTCGCGAGATCGATGGAACTGCTCCAGCTGCTCGGCAATGAGCCCCTCCAGCTCCTGTTGGTTCACCTCCAGGCGTGGCTTCGTGGCGCACTCGTCCCGGCGCGCGTAGGCGCCTGAAAAAAGCCGCGGCCAAAAGAGCCACAGCCGGAAACGTCCACACGACACCAACCCAAAAACCAATGGAGGATTGGTCATGGGATTGATTGATCGAAGGCCCCGGATCTTGGACCAAAACTGGAGGGACCAATCGGCTGAATGGGTTTCGCCTATGAGCCATGCAATAGTTGCAGGGACCCAATATTACGCTACACCAGGCCTAAGGCCGCGCACTGGCGCAAACAACAACCTTCAGCATGTGAGTGAAGGGAAGGTGCATCCCAACAGTGCAGGCAACCCCACAGAAGTCCCTTCATCCCTGCGTCGCACAAGCAAGTCCTATAGAGATCAACTGAATAAAAGTGATAACCCAAGGGACTCTCCTTCATGATCAACCCCCTCATTCTTGTCATCAAGCCCTTTTTGATACGAACCTGAAATTTATTCCCCCCCTTCAGCATCTTCCCCACAGGATCGACCGGGTCCGCCCACATGTCTGTTGTTCCGGGTACGCCTTCTTTCTGGTTTTGAAAGGACAACCACAAGCAACACCGAAAACCTATTTCGGGGGGGGCAATCGCAACACCGAACACCTTCTTCGGGGGCACGATCCAACTATTAAAAAAAAAAAAAAACGAGACAGGCCACCAGCCATCCCCCTCTCTCTCTCTCTCTCTCTCTCTCTCTCTCTCTCTCTCTCTCTCTCTCTCTCCGCCTGGGGGTGCTGCCACCCAGTAGGGCACCGAGATCAGCGCTTGGCCCTGGGCGGCGAAGAGCCGCTGCTTCAGCACCGTGCGGCCCCGGAGGCGCCAAAAGGGCTGCACGCAAAAGTGGGACGGGCCATCCACCTCTCTCAGCGTGGATGCTGTGAGGGAGGGAGGGAGGGAGGGAGGGAGGGAGGGAGGGAGGGAGGAGGGAGGGGAGGGAGGGAGGGAGGGAGGGAGGGAGGGTGGGTGGGTGGGTGGGTGGGTGGGTGGGTGGGTGGGTGGTTGCTTGGGTTGGGTTGTCTTTGAAAGTGTCTAGGCGGTTGCCCCAAGTCGGTATAAAGCCCATGCCAGTTGAGAACACCGCATGCAAGACTCACCTCCTGAGTGGAGTGTCACGTGGTTGGTTGGGATGGGTTTGGGTGGGGTTTCCCTTTGAAGGTGTCCAGGTGGTTGCCCAAAGCCGGGTAAATCCATGCCATTTGACTGGGCTGCCCTCAGATCCCCTGCTCAAAGCTTGACTTTGAGTCCTAAAACGCCCAGGGGATCGCTGGGAGCCAAGCAAATAGAAACACACAGGAGCCCCCCCGCCAGGCCCGCCTCCACAAAGAAGTCCCCGCCCTCGCCGCGCCCGCCGCGCCCGCCGCTCGCGCTCCGGCGCGTGCACGCGAAGTCGGCCGAGAGGCCTGGCCTGACCACCACGCCGGGCCGCGGCTGGAAGCCGCCCTCCGCCAGAGCCTGGCCCACCGCGGCCCTGAGCTTCGCGGCGGCGCAAGGAGCACCCAGAGACCCGGAGAATCACCGTTTTTTGGCCAATGTCCAGATACAACCTGGCTATTTTAAGGTGTATTTGGGACTATTTGGTGTAATTTCTCAACTTCCCTAGGGTGCAATCCCAGGGTGTAATAAGAAATCTTAGGCTCAAGCGCGCGTGTCCAGGATGCGACATGTAGGCATGCAACTTCGGCGGACTGCTCTGACGAAGTGTTTGCTTCTGAACCTGGAGTTACTTCTGGGCGACTTGGCGGAGCCAAACGAAATCCCCCAACCTTCCCCCTTTGCTTTCCCTTTGAGCCAAGCTGAACAAGGTCATTACCCCGCAACGCATCAACCCAATCTATCACTCACTTCCTGAGTGGATTGGTCAACAAAAAGCAACCAAACTCCTCATTTGCCACATCTTTGCCGCCATCATCCTTCTGCCCTTGGCCCCCCTCCCCTCCTCCCCTCCCCTCCTCCCCCCCTCCTCCCCTCCTCCTCCCCTCCTCCCCCGATCCATTGCTCCATCCCCAAGGCCCCCGCTCCAGGCGCGAGCTGCGGCGCATGGCGCGGCTCTTCCGCTCCAAGGCGCGGTCCAGCTCCCGGGCCACCGCCGGCGGCAGCCGCGCGGCGCCCAGCTGCCCGGCCTCCCCCAGGAGCCGCACCGCCTGCGCGGGCTGCGGGGGGCTGCGGGGGGGGGAGATGTGGGTTGAAGGGAGGCCCGGAGCAAAAGGGTGGTTTTCTTTAATAAAAAAAGGGACGCCGGCAACTTTGGGCGTGGCTTTCTTTTAGGGGACCTCCCACCCCCAAAATAAATGTGTGTTTTTGTTCCCCGTGCTTTCCCTTTTAAACATACAAAACCGGGGGTACCCTCCAACAAAGACACACCCGTTTTGGGGCTCCTGGGTCCCTCCATTTTGAGACATAGGCGTTTTGCTCCTGGCCACTTGGAATGAACTCCTTCCTAGTGGCTAGCCATGCACTTTTTGAGGCTGACATGTGGCTAGCCAAGCATTTCATCCCGAGGGCTTGAAAGTGAGTTTTCTTTCAAAACAACGCAACGATCAAGTACTCAGATGCGCAGTGGCCATGGGGAAAAAAGGGCACCCTTTGTTTGTTGGTTGAGTTTAAAGGGGAACCCTTACCAAGAATAAAGGAAAAAAGGGCACCACTGGGCAACAGAGAGTAATTATACCCTCTTTCCAACAATCATGGAAGTGAGTGGACAACGGGGTTCCCCAAACAGGAAAGTAATCTTCCAAAACCGTCCTGTCAGCTTCTATGATTGTTGGAGGGAGGGTACTGTTCTTGCCTTGCGCACCTCAATGGCACTTCATGCCCGTTTGCGCCACGAGACACTGCTTGTGGAGTGCCCACAACCAACTAAGTCAAGCAACGAATCCAACACTCCCTCCTACAATGTGCCCCATTGAGCGCGCACGTCTAACCCAATGGATCCTGATTCAGGCGCCCCACAAGCGGAACCAGGAAGATCAAGATATGTGCAGAGCTAGATGTTTCTACCCAGGGCGCCGCATCGTAAGTGGATTGTTGGCTCAACCAGCAAGAGTGGCAACCGTGGCACACAAGCGATTGTTTTTTCCTCCCTGCCAGTGAGCGCCATGCCCCCCTTCTTCCCCCCCCAGCTGCCTGCAAGCCATATAAGGCAACCGCCTTGCTGGCGTGCAACTCCTTCACCGGCCTTCGGACCACCTCTCGCACCACCTCTGCCAGCAAAGGGTCAGGGTGAGGCAGGGACACCAGCGCCCCTGCCAGCTGGTGTAGCCGGCTGGGCTCCTGCGAGTGGCAGCGCATGGCCCAAGGCCGTTGATTGAAGCAGCTTGCGCGCAGTCCCTCCATGAAAACCTGCTGCCTCTGACATTCCCTGATAGGCTTGCTTGTTCAAAGGCCACAGGAGAAACCACAAGCAAAACCAGTCGCTCACCGACGGACCCCGCCGTCGTCCTCCTTTGCCCAAGCCTCCGCAGGCCGGTATGCCGCAATGGCCCCTTGATGCTCCACTAAGGAGTGACTCACACTGTTGCAGGCCAGCAGCCACTGGCGCAAGGCTTCCTGGAAAGCTTGGCGCAAGGCCACTGATGCCACTGTCAAAGGAATGTGGTGCCTCAAAAATGAATTGGTTTCAGGGGAAATCAGAAAGGAAAGCCGCGCATTTGAGAAGGACATGCCCAAGTGGTCAGATTCACAACAACCATTCGAGCACCCGATCATTCGCCTCGCGCACCGTCTCTTTCGATGCTCCAATAATAGATTCCCACTAGATCTGACAGTTGCGACGCGGTGGGACTTCAAAAGGAGATGCAGAAAGGAGAGCTGTCTATAGTCCGAGAAGTAAGCCCGAAAACCTATCAAGACTGTTTTGGTCCTTGGGCAGAGGCTGGTCCGACCCAAGCTTGGCAGCCAGCAGTCCCGACGCTGTGTCAAAGACCTGTGTGGCAGGTGGCACAGTGGCCTATGGTCAGACCTGGCACCTATTACTCTCATGCTGGGCAGTCTTTGGTTCCTGTTTAGTGCCTCGCCCACCGCAACCAAAAAAACAAGAAACGACAAAAGAAAAAAACAAAAAACAAGAAGAAAAAAGGAAAAAAAAACGACCAGCCATTGAAAACACCACTTCAAACAGTTGAGTTGGTGGGCCCCACAGAAGCCTCTGCGAAAAGTTCGGCTGCACCATAGCATTCCCCTACCTATTGGGGGTTCCGTGGGTACCCTGCGCCCCACTTCGCGCTCGGAATAAAAATACCGCGGACAGCTTGCAGCCAGGGTTTGCCACTGGGGTTTTAACGGAGTGGACAACCTCACGCCCAGCCCAAACATTCCAAACCAGCTCGCATTCAATAACTTCTGGCACCGAACCCCCAACAACCCTAATTCACCTGAACATATGATAATTCCCAACCATCACAAAAAAGAAAGAAAACAAGAAGAAGAAAAAAAACGCGGCCCGCCGCAACCCCCTGCGATTGTGTGTAACACCCATTCGTCCCTCTCCCGGCGTTTTTTTTTGTTTTTCTCCCAAAACCCCCCCGCCTCCTGCTTGTAAATCCCCAGCCTGGACAGGGCGAAGAGGGGGAAGCCCAGGTCCCGGTCGTCCGTGGCCTCCTCCCACTTCGCCAGCAGCCCATCACAGGCCGCCTGAACCCCAAGCAACTTGCGACATGACTCGCAAACCTCCCCTGCCTGGCCAAACAGAAAACTGCGAGTCATCAAACCAAACGGATTGGAAATATGGCTGTGGCTGAAAAAGCCGGAATTCCAAAATGGCACCTTGGCAAATGGAACCAAAGACTTTAACCCGCGTAGCCCCAGCTCTAGTATTTTTGAGCCTTACCCATATGTTGACCCTATGAATCAACCAACCAGTTTAGTAGGGGTGCTCCAACCAGTTTAGTAGGGGTGCTTCTTGCTGGGTGAAATGGAAAACTGCGAGTTCTCCCCAAACCAATTCAAAGGGAAGACTTCATGTTGACCCTATATTATGAATCAACATATCAACCAACCAGTTTAGTAGTAGGGGGTGCTTCTTTGTGGGTGAAATGTGGGTGGGGAATCAGACCACTTTAGGAGGGGTTCAACCCACCCCCCTATGAATAACCTGGAGTTTATGTTCATATGGGGTCAACATTGCCTGACATGTCTAAGCTGCCCAACTGGTAAAGAACAAGATCAAGCTGGGCTCTGCTTGGAATGCCATGTCTTCGGGATTCCAGGGAGCTCCGAGTGATCGCGAAAGGAAGCAAACCTTACCCCCTCCGCCCCCCTCCAGTGCCAAACACTTGAGGTTCGCTTGTTTGACGACCCGGACACCAAAAAAAAAAAAAAAAAAAAAAAAAACAGCTCACCTCCTCATGAGCAGTCAGCTTCCTTCCAATTGCTGGTTCGGTGGCCTAAACCATAGGCGAATGCCTTAACCAAAAATCAAGAGGTAGAGCACTCGCCGAAAGCCACCGGAGAACGGACCGGTCCATTTACCCCCCCCCCCCCCCCGCCCCCCCTGCCCCCCCCCCCCACCCCCCTGCAACCGTTTGCCGTCACCTTCTTTCTCCGCAGAGGCGCGTCCACCAGGCCGAAGACGCGGCGGAGGTGGGCGCTGGGCGTCTTGGCATGGCCAAAGGGCAGGTCTTCGTGGGTGTCGCCCAGGCCCATCAGCACCCCTCACAGCGCTCAGGGCGCTCGCAACGCTCGGTCGCTCGGCTCGCTCGGTTTTTCTCGACGTGAAAATAGCTGCACCTCCACAGCACTCCCTATATTTCCACTCAAAACATCACCCCCACCAAGGGACACTCACATTTCATGGCCAAAAAGGCGATGTTTAAAGCCACCAAAAAGGGAAATATAGGGACCCCCTCCGTGACCGTGTTCTGCTTTGACTGCTTTGGTGTAATCCGGGTGGACAGTGTTTTTCTTTGACTGCTTGGGCGTACCCTTGATGGAACAAATGGAATTAGAGATGCCTTGTCTGGTTTGATGAGTTTTCTCAGTTCTCAGTTCGGTCTATTTGGTTGGTCAAGTGCGCCCCCCCCAAAAAAAAAAAAACACCGAGCAACACGAGCTCCCACTCCGACCCCGCGGATGTCTTCCGACATCCGGTGCGAGGCGCGGGACAGTCCCTTCAAGTCCAGGCCAGGGATGCAGCGCTGGATCGCCTCCAGCAGCTGTGCGAAGGCGGCCTCGTCCTGGCGCGGCTCGGAAAAACCGCCGCGTGGCTCGGATAACAAGGGAAGGGACCCCTCCTCCAACAAACCACCGAACTCCATGAGGGAAGTTGAAGCCTTGGTGCTTGTATCGTTGACCCCGGATCCATAACACCCCCGTTTCTTCATATGGGGGTGGTCCGACGTCCCCTCCAAAAGTGATACATCCCCACTAAAACCAGAAAAAAAACACCCGGTTCGTTTCTATGGGGCCAATATTGCCCAGTTCAAAGTCAACATTGGACGCACACCCGCTTTAAGCCTGGTGTTGGCCGGTGTCGGCCAAAGGCGCCGACCACCGAAAGAGCGTGACAAGGAAACTCAGCTTCCCAAGGCTTGGAGCTGCCAAGCCTGAAAGTAGAAGTAAATTGCACTCAGACGCCCACTAGGAAAACTTTTCGGGCATCCTTTTCGGGCTTGAGTTTAAAGGGGTGAACATGGTGAACCCTTCCCCAACAAAGTAAGGCCCCGTCTTCCGAGCGATTGATTCTTCGATTCCAGCCTGCAGGCCCAGCTGCATGGCGTCATGGCGCTCCCAATCCGCCTGAGAAACGCGTCCGTCCCGTGCCCCGTCTGCCCATGTCCCATGCACTGGACCTCTGGACCTTTTCCATGCCCAGGTCAAGCCATTTTAAGCCGGGTATCCCCAGCTGGAGCCGAATCTCCGGAAGCCATCGAGCTTTGGGCAGAGAATCCATGGCTTCACTGGGACAAAAACTGGGGGCTCGAGTTGAGGCCATCGAGCCTTCGCGCACCCAAAAAAACAACTTGCCAGGTGCCTTGCTCTCGCTGATTCCTCGCCCGCGCGTGAGGCGGCCCAGGTTGTACAAGGCACCCACATGGTCCGCCGCCTCACCACCCTCCTCCTGGCAAAGGGGCAGAGCACAAAAACCATACAAACACATGGTTGTGGGTCAAAACCCCGTACCCCTGGTGAACATCAAAATAGATGATATGTTCATCCGCTTCAAAATGGGATCGGCATAGCTTATGACACAAACACCTCTTGAGCCGCCTGAATCGGCGGCACCTTGGCCGCGCTCTCCCTTTCCTTGCCTGTGCGCCCACCGCCCACCAAGTCTGCCCGAAATCAGCACAGATCTTGCCTGCTACTTGTTCTAGACCACGGATTCTAGGGGAAACCCCATTCTTTCCAGGGATTCTTCTTTCTAAAAACCACCAAAAACCCGGGGGAAACAGCTGGATTTTGAGAAGAACGATGGTTCAAAAGAATGGACGGGTCCCCAGCTCAAGTTGCTTCTGGTCCTGCCATTTTCTCAAGAGCTGCCAGGGAGAGGTCGTTGAGAACGCTCGGCGCACGGCACGGCCACTTGTGGGCCAGAGGAGGCGCATGGACGAGGATAGGGGGTTTCGTTGGAGGAAATGCGCCCCAGACACCATCCCTTGTGGTTTCCTAAGGGAATCCCAAACGATTCGTGCCCAAACCCTGGGACTGAGCACCAACAAGCTTAACCCTTCTCACACTCTTTTGGGGTCTATTTGAAGGTCAACATGCAGCTCAAGGATCTCAAGGTGTTTGGTTCCCAATACTGGCGGTGCCAGCCTGTAGCTGCCTTCTTCTTACAACTCATTGCCTAGCAGGGCGATGCTCTTCTACGGGGCGACGTCGCAGAACTATCCAGCATGTGCGTTGCAAAGCAAGTTTTAGCGCTTGAGGGCCAAAGGTCCTGCGAGCACTTCACTGCAACTGCTTTTCCCGTGCCCCACGCAATCTCCCAAGTGCAACTCGCGAACCCGCCCCTTTTGCAGGCTGCGCAGTCTCTCCGCTTTGGCGCAGGCGTCTACAGCCACGCTGTAGCCTTCACAAGAAATGACGTCGAGCCAACCCAACGTGCAAAGCGACGCCCTGCGACATGAAGAGCAATTGAACATTTGCCAGTTTGGTTCACATCAAACTGAAACCCCTTGACAACGCCGAGCAAACAACCATCCAGTGTCTGAACCCAGCCCGCCGGAGCCTGGACGCCTCTTGTACCACCACCTCGTTAACACACGTGCGTTGATTTTTGTCCGTCTCACCAAGAGCGGACTGAAGAGAGGCACCGGGTGAGCACCGGGCGAGCACCGAAACAAACGAAACACGGACTCCTTCCAGCTGCTAAGTCTGAAACACAACATTCTAGGGGTTGATTCCCCATTATTTTCAACCATCGTTCTTTTCAAAAACCGTGTGTTTTTGATAGTTTCCTGAAAAGAAGGATCCCTTCAAAGAATGGGGAAGGTACCCCTAGAAACATCGTCGAAGGGACCTGAAAACTGGCAACGCTCTTGGTATGAGCTTGAGCAAAAACTTTCTCAAAACGCCCTTTGTAAGAACTGTTTACCTCATATTGGTCTGGCAAACAAATCATTTTGAGACACCAAAGGCCAAAAGAGCGGACTGAGTCAGGGCACTGATTGCATCTGTCAGCTTCTTCCGCTCCATGCTCCGCAGGAGTTCAAGCGCCAGCTGCCAGCGGCCGGCCTGGCATTTTTCGAGCCAAGTCAGTCCGAAAACTCGGCTGGGCCTCTGGGGTCATTATTTTGACGGTTTCTGGGGGTCAAAGTCAGAAAATGAAATCGGTTGTTTCCCTTAACCACCGAACGGGGGTGACTTTGATCATAAACAATGAGGCCAGTGGGTGGTGAATTTTGAGGTTTGCGGGTGAATTCCAGGAGAGATGTTGAACATCACCTCAAAAGTGTTTGTCTAGAGAGATTCCATGTTTCATTTATAAATGTTTGGCTTCAGGAACCCTCCAGTGCCCCAACAAAGGTCACTGAGAATTCGTGATGCCGGGGATTTTCTGCCCCACGCCCACACTTACGCTCGTAAACCTAGGCTGTTATTAGGGGATGTGTTATCAATGACTCCCGCTGCAGAGGCCCAATCAAAAAAAAAAACAGACGCCATGCCACAAGCACGCTGCCCCTAGGCACTAAGTGTCGATCCGTTGGGAAGCATTCCATGTTTGAGGGGATTTCTCAATGCGTCGCTGATTTGGTGACACGGAGGCCTTCTGAGTCCCACCCTGTTATACATCCAAACAAATGCGCAGGTCAAATTGTCAAAGTCCGGCCAGGGACGTGTAGTATGCATTGTGTACAGGGAGGCTTCCCTGTGCTAGGTATGGTGAGTATGGTAGGTGTGGCAGGTATGGTAGGAATGGTAGGTATGGTAGGTGTTTTAGGTATGGTAGGTGTGGTCTGTGTGAGCTGTTTTTCCTGGCGTTTAAAGTCACGCAAGCCGTCTGGTGCCTCAGCACATGCCCCCATCACGGCCGTTTGGGCCACAGGCGAGGAAGAAAGCCTGGCAAGGCCGCAGAAACTGCCGTGCCATGCGCAGTTGTGTACAATTTTAGGGTTTAGGGGTCTAGGGGTTAGGGGTTTAGGGGTTAGGGGTTTAAGGGTTTAGGGGTTAGGGGTTTAGGGGTAATTTTGGACAGCCGCCACTGGTCCTCACCGTCATCTTGCTCAGCATCAGAGCGGTTTCCCAGCGGCCCTTCGCACTGCATGCCGCAATTGCTGTGATGAAGCCTCAGATTTTTCATTGCGACGTTCGGAACATCCGTCCCTCTCTGAAAAACCATTTCGCGCTTTTTAAGTGACGTCGGGCCACATCCAGGCGTTTTAGCTTCTCAACAGCCATGTCACTCATGGTCAGTTAGCAGTGTCTGAAATGTTCAGCTGGCGGAGGCATGGAGGACAGGCAAGCATCCAGCAGCAACTATGGAGACCTCTTCATCTAGATGATGCTGCCGCGACGCTCACATCATCGGCCTCGGAAAGGATTGTGTTCAGCTCAAGAGCACTGCCACCCTCCGGAAGCCAAAGAAAGAGCGATCTGGAGAAACCAGCGAAGGGTCAGCTGTTGCAAGAGGGAGAAATGCCAATCCAAGCAATTGGCCGGTGAGGATCAGCTACTTACTTGGTAAAAAGAGTGGTGCAAAAAAGAAGCACAGCCCAAATCGGTCTCACCAGACAAAAAGAATAGCATCGAATGCATGGGCTATCCTTTCTTTTTTCGAGGGGTGGGAAAACCGTTGCGCCATTCGGGGATCTCCCCCCCCCCCAAAAAAAAAAGCTTTCCGTGCGGTTTCCCGTTAGACCAACCCAAAAAAACTCGGCTGCTTTCTGCCCCCCTGCTAAAAGCGAATAACTTTTAGTTGTTCAATACGGAAAACCCATCAGTTGGCAAAAAGTGATTCAGTCCTATCATCCCTTGGCAAAATGCACCAAGAAAAGACGTTCCCAAAGGAAGAGACGAGGCTTAGGCCCTTAGGGCGGCTCTGGCGCCTGCAGGCGCTGAGTGCTCATGGCACCCAGCTGGTCCAGGGCCCGAAGCCACGGGGATTGGCCCAGCGCCAAGTTCCAACTCAGCAGGTCCCCTGAGTGAAGGCCCGCTTGGACTTGCTTGACGTTGGGTTTGGGGAGCAAAAAATTAAGCTTAGCAGATAAGTGAAGATTTCAACCACTAAACCACAATAAGCAAAAATGCAAAATGTTTCCCAACAACAACCATGCGGAGTTGGTATTGGGGGGGAGGGGTGTAGGGGGGGAGGGGCGGGGGGAGTCATTTAGTTTACTTGCCAACAAACGGATTTGTTTTCTCCCCCAGCTGGAAGCTTTGGGGTCTCAGCCCAGGTAGGCTCCGGGGTGGTCCGGCCCTGAGGTAAGGTTCGACCAGGGTTCCATCAGGGTTCCACGAGGGTTCCACGAGGTTCTGCGAGGGCAGCGAGCGGGGTGGTGCGAGCACTAAGAAGCACCGCATGCTGTTGGGGATATCACCTGGGCTTATTTTTATTGGGGGAGGGGGGTGGGAGGGGCGGGGGAGTCGTTTCTTTACCAACCAAAAAAAAACAGGCGGCTTTTCTGGCAGCCTAGCGATGGGTGTCTCTGCCCAGATAGGTGAGTGCTGATTCGTTTGACCGCGCTTGACACCCTGATGATACCAATATGACACCCTTACATGATCTCACCTTAGTGGTGCTTCCGCACACAACCAGGGAAGCAGCCAAACGATTTGTACAATCCAGGCTACGGTGACACAGCCTCATTTCGCAAAAGTCAAATATTAGGCAGCGATTTTGCAGGCTTCGGCTTCTGTTCTTGTTTTTGCCCCTTTGTTTTTCGACCCTAAGCTCCCAACAGAACCACACTCGTACGGGGTCTGCAAATGCGAAAGGTATGCAGGTTAACCCCTCGTACCGCTTCTCTCCTCAACCAACCCATGCATCCTACACATGTCAAACCCCATTTCATTCAGCTGCCATCACGGGCCATCTACTTGCCCTGTACGATTGTCTGGCAACTTGATCCACCAGGTCGGGGCAAATCCCTTGGCAAGAATGCCCATGTGTCGAGAGTGTCGGGGCACGCGTTACGTAACCTGCAATACAATACTCAAAAGGTCTCACCGGACAAACTGCTGGATCTGTATCAAACACCATCTTGGGTCAAACTGGGAACATTCCACTAGTCATTGGAACGGGTCAACTGGGAACATTCCACCAGTCATTGGAACGTGCTCGTGCCCAGCAATGCAATGCAAAGCCGATGAAAAAAGGGCCTTGCTTTCTCGCGCCTTTTGCTTAGAAAGTCTTGTCAGAATGCTTAGTCACCGTCCCCACTTTGGTTCCCCCCAGCCGGGCGGACAGCAGCCCGCCTCCGCTTCGCAGGAGCTGGCCGCTGATCTGCCAGAGGCCGCCAAGGCAGCAGCCCAGAGATGCCTCTGACGGGCGCAGCGCCCTGCAGGCCATTGTGCCTCAACCCCAGCGGACGAACACCCAAAATGCCGAATAGGGGACCCGCCGGAAACCCAAAAGAACCCAAAGCCAGGAAACTGGGTGCAGGATCGATGTGCTTACATCCAAACTGATTGCTCTGTAGCAAGTACACCGTGCCAGTATCATTTGAGACCAAAATTAAAAGACGCAAGTGTGATTCAAAAAACAACACAAGAAGCTGGAAACGTTGGGGGAGGGGTGAAAGTCAAAACCGTTGGAGGGCATATGACCCCAAAAGCGGAGTACTCGACGGCTAGCATGGCAGCACGCGACACATACCCCCACTGCTGAGAGCCAAGTGGAAGCGTCACATCTACAGCACAAACACATTTTAATCAGCACTTTTTGTGGGTCCAATTCGGAAAATCCGACCTTCAACCAACAAAGTCCAAAGATCCGTCACCAAATAGCCAGAAAGGCAGCATACCTACTCACCACACCTATTCACCGTAGTCACTCACCATACCCACTCACCATACCTATTCGCCATACCCACTCACCATACCCACTCACCATACCCACTCACCATACCCACTCACCATACCTACTTACCATATCCACTCACCACACCTACTCACCGTAGTCACTCACCATACCCATTCACCATACCTATTCCCCATACCCACTCACCATACCCACTCACCATACCCACTCACCATACCCACTCACCATACCTACTTACCATACCTACTCACCATACCTCCTCACCATACCCACTCACCATACCTACTCACCATACCCACTCACCATACCTATTCGCCATACCCACTCACCATACCCACTCACCATACCTACTTACCATACCCACACACCACACCTACTCACCATACCTACTCACCATACCCACTCAACATACCCACTCACCATACCCACTCACCAGACCTATTCGCCATACCCACTCACCATACCCACTCACCATACCTACTCACCATACCTATTCGCCATTCCCACTCAGTACCATACCTATTCGCCATACCCACTCACCATTTCCACTCACCATACCTATTCGCTAACCCACTCACCATACCTATTCGCCATACCCATTCACCATACCCACTCACCATACCCGCTCGCCTACTCACCATACCTACTCACCATAGCCACTCACCATACCCACTCACCATACCTACTCACCTATTCGCCATACCCACTCACTATTCCCACTCACCATACCTATTCGCCATACCCACTCACCATTTCCACTCACCATACCCACTCACCATACCTATTCGCCATACCCACTCACCATACCTATTCGCCATACCCATTCACCATACCCACTCACCATACCCACTCACCTACTCACCATACCTACTCACCATACCCACTCACCATACCTACTCACCATACCCACTCACCAGACCTATTCGCCATACCCACTCACCATACCCACTCACCATACCTACTCACCTATTCGCCATACCCACTCACTATTCCCACTCACCATACCTATTCGCCATACCCACTCACCATTTCCACTCACCATACCCACTCACCATACCTATTCGCCATACCCACTCACCATACCTATTCGCCATACCCATTCACCATACCCACTCACCATACCCACTCACCATACCTATTCGCCATACCCACTTACTATTCCCACTCACCATACCTATTCGCCATACCCACTCACCATTTCCACTCACCACACCTATTCGCCAGACCCACTCACCATACCTATTCGCCATACCCATTCACCATACCCACTCACCATACCCACTCACCGTACCCACACCCACCCAGGGGCCCATCGGTTGGGCCCAGAATTTCCAGCGAGCATCTCAGCAGCTGCAGCGGCCTCTGCCACCCGCCGCCGCCGCCGGCGGCATCCATCGCAATGTTCCAGCCCACCTCCTCCAACTGCAGCCTGGGTGACCAAGTGACTGGTGCGAGGCTCTGTCAAGGTATGGATTTGTACCGCCTCTTCGGGGTTGTTTCTTTGGGGGAACACGTTTTTTGCGTGCAAATCCCTATTTCAGCATATACCCATATGTCCGCAAGTCGCGGACATGTGCTATTTAAGAGCCCACTGCGCTGATATTCAATGTACGTTTTGCCTACTAGGCAACATCAAGTACCATAGTGGGCTGAACAAGCAAAACCATGTCAAAGACACAATTCCAGGCAGGCAGCCGGTACACGACAGCTCGATGGAGCAACGCCATGCTTCCTTGCCAGTTCAACTCTTTGAGAGCAGAGGCGGCAGTGTTGAAGCTTGTCCTTGGCATTCCGAGCACTCCTTTGTTCACACGCGCCTGCTAGCACTGTAACGGACCATGATGGAACAATGCTATTCAGGCCTGCCCCCTTCCATGACAGGTCAGCCAGAAAGGCGTCAATCTCGCCGTTTTGTTTTCGACTTCTTGGCGGCTGAGTTGCTTTGTCAATGGGACCCAGGCGCGTTTTCAATGGACACCCACTAGGTTTGGTGTTGTTGATTTTGGTTTTATTTAATTTATCTGTTCATTTGTGAGTTTATTCATTTTTTGGGTGGGGTTGGGGGTGTGGGGGTTGTGTCAATGGACGCCAAAGATTCGACACAATTTGTTTCGTCATCGCAATTTTGAAACAAACCAAGGCGTCCCAGCTGACAATGCGTTTCTTGAAAGGGTGAACAGACATGCCTCCGCTGAACTGCCCCATGTAATTAAATACTTCATAGCAGCCTCTCTTTGCCGCTTAGCATCTGGTCCGCTACGCTGTGGCAAATGGCATTGCCTGAGGCGTCACAATGAATGAGAACCACTCTGCCTGCTGTGACACACCCAAGCCTGTGGAAACATGATGCATACAGTTCCCATTCTCGCGAATGGTCAAAAAGTCATCCACACCAAGCAGCATGCCGGCAGCACGCCAGCAGCATGCCAGCAGCAAGGTGAAAGACAAGCAGCTACCCGAGAGGGTGTGCTGCTGCTGGATAAGTGCCATGCCAGCGCAACACGTGAACGCTTCTGTCCCCGACAAAAATGATGTGACAAGCAACAACCCTTGGCATGGTTGCAACAAAATGTGTTTTGTGCAGGCCCTCCCCCCTCCCCCCCCAAAAAAACACTTGCCACCAACAGTGATGAAAAACCTGGTTTGGAGCAGTCCCTATCGGATTCAATCCACATGCCAAGGTGCCCAGTAGCACGAGGCCCAGCTGCCAGCTGGTGGCAAACATGGCCTCAAAACTCGGAGCGCAGTGGGCCGGGCAAGGCCGATCCGCTCAGTTGGGGGATGTGAATACTGTGGATGGACGAAATCCATTTCGAACCACTTTGAAACCATGGGAAACCATAACGCTCGTTGGTCAGGGTTTCTTAGGTGGTGCAGGATTTCGAGTCCCTTACAATGGCCATCCCTTACAGTGGGCAAAAGAATCTAAAGCTACCTTCGGATGAGACGTGGAGCTTCTAGCCTGACGGTCTGGGGCCCCTGGCCGCGTTCCACGCCGCCGAGCCGCCCAGCGACTGCAAGGAGAGCTGCCATCCGCGCGCTTTGGAGATCGCCGCCACGCCGAGCACCCCACTCAAAGACACGGGTGCACAAGAAGCAGCCAGGCAAAACTGCTTTGGATGGTTGCGACATCCATGAAACCCTGGAATGAGTCGATTCCAACGTTAATGCCAACGAACAGTGATTTTCCATGATGTCAAAGTGGTGCAGGATTTTGTACATCCACAGCATGGCTTTCCCAAATTTGAGTCATGATCCAAGGTGAACACCCACATCCATACAGTCGCACCTATGTTTGGAAGTGTCCATTACTGCACCCACACGGGTTGACATGCGCCATGGAATCCGAGGAATATGGGTTCCCGCCAGTCACGATCAGTTTACTGGCAAGCTGCGAGCCGGCCAGCTGGAGGCTCAGCCGCCAGTGGCCGCACAGGGCCTGGCTGAAGCACTGCGCTCACGTGCCAGAGGCGCGAAAAGGGTCGCTTTCGCTGTGGCAACTGCCATGTAATTCAAGCTGTGAATGCATCCGTCCTGCTCTTCTTGACAATGCGACGTTCCCGTCCCCAGCTTTTTGGCAGGCCAAAGCAAACCCTGTCTTCCAAGGGCAGCTGGGGAGGCGCGCGCAGGCGCGTGCGCTGACGCGCTGTCTCAGGGAAGTTGAGCCCAACAATGTAACTTACATTTTTGACCCCCTTCCCCCCCCGAAATCAAGGATTAAGGGGGGTGGTGATATCCTCAACAAGTCGGCGTCAAAGCCGTGCACGGCACCAACCATTTCCGTTGTGGGTGCGGCACATGACTGTCTCTGTGGGAACATGTCAAAGCAAAGAGGCCCTGGCTCAAATAACTTGTGGGTTAAACGGAACCCCCCACCAAACCAAACCAAACACCGACAAAACACCAACTAAAAGCCGAAGGAAAGAGCCAATTCGCCTGGCAGCTGACCCACTCCGCAGCCACGCGCATGGCCGGCAGGGGCGCGAGGGCCAACACTGCCCGGCGCCAATCCGATGGATCCTTCGTTGGGCTTCAGTGTCTCCCCAACCAGATGGTTTTGGATGGCGGGGCCTCGCAAGCAAATGCTTCCTGCATCCTGGCGGTCTGGCAGCATCCATGCTTGAAAGGCAAGTGGGGGAATGATTATCCTTTGGTGTTTACTGGCGTCTGAAGCCAGTGGACTACTGTTTCTTTGAAGAGAACCCGTTCCGTGCTCTGCAAATGCCCCTTTTTGAAAGGACGCGAGTCTTCCCAACCTCTCCTGTTGGTACAGCGGCTTCCGGAATATGAGCTTAATCCCCTGCCTGCGCACTTCCATGTTGAGAGGGTACGGAAGATGATGCTTCGAACATGGTTCAAACCTGTTTCCGTTGCGTTTGGCGAAATGCGATTGAATGTGACTCGCACGCCTGATTATTGAGTTTTTGTTCAGCACAAGAAGAAGAAGAAGAAGAAGGCAACTTGTACTGGTCAAAAGAACAACCAAGTAGATATTATATTCCCCTTTGAATTAATTTACCCTATCATTAAATATGTGTTGTTCAGACCGGATCCCCAATAACTGCTACTTTTTAGAATATGCTAGTTCCAAAAACCAATGCTAAACCGTGACCCCAACGTGCCTTGAAAAACGGGTGCTTGGCGTTTGGGGGTTTAGGCGGGTTCTTGGCGTTTGGGGGTCCAAGTCGGGAATCCTGACCCAAAAAAAAAGGCCAAGCAGGTCGTCGTGAGGAACTTCACACCCCAGTCCCCCAGGCAGGGTGCCCAAGAAAACAAGAACACGGAAACGCGCCCCCTCCACCCTCTCATCCTCCCCCAAACCAAAAACACACACACACACACCCACGCACGCACGCACGCACGCACGCACGCACGCACGCACGCACGCACGCACGCACGCACGCACGCACGCACGCACGCACACACACGCACACAAAGGCACCTTCGGAAAAGAAGAAAGAAGAAAACAGAAGAAAAAACACACACGCAAAGGCACCCCACCATCCCCCCCCTTTCAGAAAAAAAGGACGAAAACACATGCACCCCACCATTCCCCCCCCCCTCTCGGAAAAAAACTGAAGAAAAAAACAAAAAAACAAAAACAAACAAAAACACCACACTCACAAACGCACCTCACCATCTCGCCCCCCTCCCCCCCGGGAGAAAAAACAAAAACAAAAAAACAAGTGGGGGGAGGTGGGAAGGCGGGTGAGGTACTCCTTTCCGGCCTCGAAGGCCGCTGCCGCCGCCGTGAGGCACACCTCGTTGACCTGCGCCCGCGCCCGGCGCATCGCCGAGAGGACCCGCAGGGCGAAGCGCCAGGCGCCGTCGGAGGCCGCCAGCGCCAGGACCTCGGTGGGAGGAGTCGCTTCTAGGGATAACTTCTCCATTGAAGGAATCCGAATTTATTTTGTTTGGAAAACCAGCCGTTAAACCCTGAGGAAACAGCTGGTTTTTGGGGAATGGTGGTGTGCCATCTTTCTAGGGGCAACTTCCATTTCCATTCTGAACCCAGGGACACTGCTTTCTAGAAAGCCAGCAAAAAGTCGGGGGAAATGCCGATCGGCTTAAGAGAACGATGGCTGAAAAGAATGGGGAATCAACCCCTAGAAGTGTTGGTTTCAACTCAGAGGCTCAGTGGATTTCCATGGGAAAACGAGGGCACTTTTTTTGTTGGTGGAGTTTCAAGGGAACCCTTACCCAAAAAGAAAGGAAAAAAGAGCACCACTGGTCAACACAGTTTCGGCCGGGGAACCCTCCCCCAAAAAAAAGGAACTGAAAGTTCCATGTTTTTCACCCAAGGTTGATTTGAAACCATGGGAATCTGAGGGTGTTGGAGGTTGAGATGCCTTGAACGAGCCCGCAGTCAAGTGTTGGCTCGGGTCATCCGAATGCGGAGGTCTTCTTGTTCTGTCGGAATGCGGGAATCCCATTTTCACATAAGTATCTGAGCCATGGTCAGAACCGCAAGTTCCAAGGAAACATTTACATTTAGTGAATTTAGTGACTCCCTGGTTTTTGTGGGGAGTTTTGCTGCTGACAGTGTTACGTACTTGCCAGGTAGCCTGATATGAAAAGGTGTGTTTTCTCGCGCGGTGTTCATGGGAAAACGCCACGTACCCACTGACCGGCAGGGCAACCATGTCGAAGTGTCCAACAAATTTCGCTACGTTTGTTCTCCAGCTTCTGCCCCTCAAATCTGTCTGCTTGTTTGTTGGTAGTCAGGAACATCTAGAACAACTCCAAGGAAAAATCGTCAAGCACATGGTTTTACAACCCAAAACCTCCGTTTCTAACCCCAGGAAACAACAACCTTCGCGCTGTTTTACACGAACAAAAAGTCGCCCGAGCCGCCGCCCCACCGCTGCGCGGCGCCAAGGACGCCGCGGAGGCGCCGACCGCGCGGCGCGGCGCCAGGCGCCGGCGGCGCGGAGGCCGGCGCTCTGCACCGGGCCCGTGACCCGCACCTACGGCGTGCAGAGCGCAGAGCGCCGGTGCCGGTGCCAGGCCTTCAGAACTCCCCCGTCCGAGTAAAAAGTGGATCACCTGGCCATGGGTCAAAATCCCGGTTAGCCCCAGACCTGCAGTGAACATCCCAATCCCCACTAAAAGCGCGTAAAATGGCCTACCCCAACGTAGTACCATTGGTTTTGACCCTGGACCTAGGGAGGAAAGCATGGAGAGAAGGCGCGAATTTAAAGGGAACCTGGGTAAAGGTATCCCCCCCGCAAAAATAGTGGGAGTTCACAGCAATACTGGTTATGCATTGGTTTTGCTCTGGCTAGCAGCAGGAATGCGGGCGACGCCTTCTTCGCGTAGTCTTTGGAAAGGGCCGAAGTCCAAACATTGTAGCAACAGGGTTTCATGAAGGCTCGAGAGGGAGCCCGAGTTTCTATCAGGAACACGTTTGACTTTTCCGTTCTCACTGAGCAGCAGTTGGCACCCTTTCGTCCCATAGTCGGACCAAATGTCTTAAATATTGTGTTTTTCTCTCCAACCCACAAACAACTTCAAAAAGGCGGTTGCTCTTCCTTCTGAATGAAAGGGAAGCCTGAATCCAACTTTCGTGCGTCACGGTGGCAGCCCGCTGCGGCCAAGGGTACGGTAACCTGTGGCTTCAAAAGCTCATGGTCAAGAAGCAGGGAGCTGAAAATCAGTTGCAAAATCCCAGGGTGGCATAGAACACCTGCCTGGAACTGGGTCATGAGGCTAAGGAGGCTTGCAGCGCGTCTCCAGCTCGTGTCTGCCTAGGAGTGGGAAACTGCGAAGGCTGCACCGGTCAGCTTTTCCAACGACTCGTTCCCCACTCAAAGGCTGTATCACAAAAACTGCGAACGAACGCCTGGGAATCTCCGGGTCGGGGTTTGATCAAGCTGATCTTCTTTTCCAAACACCCGACACCGAATGCAAATGCTTCGGTTGGATTCCTTCTCCTGCCTTGTGAGCCGCCAGCAGGGAAGACGAGGTAAACTCATCCGGCTGGAGAAGCAGCTGCCGCATCTCGGACAAGGATGCGAGGCAGCCGGGCCACGATCGGCGCAGCCGGATGTTGTAGCTCACCTTCGGCCCAGGCAACAAGATCAGCAGCCTTGAAATGGAGCCTTTCGGCTGGCTACTCATGGCCACTCTTTTTGCAAGAATGAGCTCTGAAAAGGCCAGAGTCCCAAGCGCCGTCTGCTCCAGCACCCCATTTTGAGCGCCCAGCTTGCCGGCAAGGCCACAAATACTACTGTGCGTCAGCGGGAAAGCAAGGAACACCGGCACTTGGACGCCGCTTCGGGTTCAGGGCCCTCTGCTCCGAGGATCTCCGACATATTTGCGCCCTCTGGCTTTCGAAGCATAGAGAGACCGTCCCTCTGGCGGGGTACTGAAAAATGTCTTCAGCCAAATGGACACCTCTCTTGCCCAAGGACTCAGATCACAAGGTTAACATTTTGGGGCCATGACTATGGACCAACAGGTCAGATCCGGTCGACTTTGCAGAACTGAGAAACCCTCCTCCCACCCCCATCCTCTTATATCCTCTTTCCCCCCCCCCCCCCGTTTTCTGGCCGTGTCTGGCGCCACAGCCCGCTGCCGCGCCAGAAGCAGCAACCACGACCCCCGCTGCCAGAGGCTCTGCTTCTCGCAGGCGGTCATAGCCTTGAGTGCGAGTCACTCGCGTCTCGCGCTCCGAACACCCGAAAATCACCGAGAGAACAAAGGCGAGGGGTGGGGTTGCGCAGATATCCTCTCAAAAAAACCGATGGGCTGCCTCCCGTCTTCCCCAACATTGACCAACAAAAGAGGAAGTTTCGCTGCAAAGGCAGACGCAAGGCCCAAGATTAAGCTAAGTCATGCGTGGCGAGCTTGATTACCAGTTGATGCAAAGAGCGGGCTCGTTGGAGTTTGCCATCTTTCGATAGGAGCAACACAACGTTGTGGGGTTTCAAGCCAGGGTTGTACTTGATAAGCCCATCAAAGCCCCAAAACAGGTAGCCCACGCTCCCAACAAAAAGCTCGGATCAATCGCCAAGCGGCCGCGTTGAAGGTTGACGCCGCCGCGCGGACAGACATACCGCGCCTGGAAGGGGCGTGCAGGTACGAAACAGTTGGACGAATGGATGGTGCGCCGTGACGCTGTGATGGCGTTGCCCCCACCAACAGTGACAAGTTCAGCGGCAAAGGTTGAGCGGCAAGAATGACGGGACTGGGGTTCCAGTCAAGTCACAGGTGTCTTTTGGCCCCGAAAATCTCGCAATGAAACCAAGCAAAACCAGCGGAACCCATCCATTTTTGAGCACAACCTACTGTGCATGCACGAAATCCTGCACCACCTAAGAAACCCTGGAATGATGATTCCCTTGCAAATGCAAGCAACAAAGGTTTCTCATGGTTTCAAAGTGGTGCGAAACGGATTTCGTCCATCCACAGTATGGTCAGCGACCCGTTTCGGGCCACGGGGCATCATCTTCAGCACCCGAAGGGCCAGCTGCCAGGAGCCCTTGCCGATGATCAGCCCGCAGTGGAAATGGTCCACTTGCGCCTCCCGGGCAAGCGGCGAGCCATCAACAAAAGCAAGCAAGCAAGCAAAAATCTGCCTCCACACCTTCTCTGGGGTCCATATCGCCACTGCTCCGAACGCTACGCCTTCGAAAAGAAAAAAGCACCCAGCTCCGCATCCCAAACGGCAACTCGCCTCCACCCGGGCCATGGCTTGCAACAGCCTGGCCGCTTCCTCCGCGGAGGCCCCTCGCAGCTTCGCCATCGCCGCCAGATTGCTCTCGCATGGGACCTCCACGCCCGGAGCGCTGGCCTCAAAACCAGGCGGTTTGGAGCCAAACGGTGGCTCGGCGATTTTTTCCATCCCTCGGGGTGCAAATCCAGACCACGTAGTCAAAAACAGCCAGTGGGGGGTAACCTGACTTTAGGCGGTGGGCAGTTCTTCGATCCGCAGTTGGCTGAGCTTGCAGCATATCTTACATGGCAAAAACAAATACGCCTGTACTGGCATAGCTGGCGCGGGCGTAATATGAGTACTCAAGCAACCTTAGGCACCCAACCAACCCCCAGAAACCGTCACAATAATGACTCCAGTCCAAGTAAAGGATCTTTTCCCTGGCTTTCGCCCGTTTTTACCCCAAATCCGAATCGGTGAGCTCGCCACTTGCCTTCCATGACATCTGCTCCCATCTCCGCGGCTCGGCGCCGCTGTCTCCGCGGCTCGGACTGCCCAGCTAGCGTCCCATTGGGAGGCCGATGGCACACAAGCGCTTGGCGACAAAAGTGATTCTCAATCACTTTTGGATTGGAGGTTTGGATTGGTTTGGATTGGGCTGGATTGCATCGGTTTGGATTGGTTTGGATTGGTTTGGATTGGTTTGAATTTGGTTGGATTGGTTTGGATTGGGTTGGATTGGTTTGGATTGGTTTGGATTGGTTTGGATTGGTTTCGATTGGTTTGGTTGGTTTGGATTGGGTTCGATTGGGTTCGATTGGGTTCGATTGGTTTGGATTGGTTTGGATTGGTTTGGATTGGTTTGGATTGGATTGGATTTGGTTGGATTGGCTTGGATTGGGTTGGATTGGTTTGCATCGGTTTGGATTGGTTTGGATTGGTTTGGATTGGTTTGGATTGAATTTGGTTGGATTGGTTTGGATTGGGTTGGATTGGTTTGGATTGGTTTGGATTGGTTTGGATTGGTTTCGATTGGTTTGGTTGGTTTGGATTGGGTTCGATTGGGTTCGATTGGGTTCGATTGGTTTGGATTGGTTTGGATTGGTTTGGATTGGTTTGGATTGGATTGGATTTGGTTGGATTGGCTTGGATTGGGTTGGATTGGTTTGCATCGGTTTGGATTGGTTTGGATTGGTTTGGATTGGTTTGGATTGAATTTGGTTGGATTGGTTTGGATTGGGTTGGATTGGTTTGGATTGGTTTGGATTGGTTTGGATTGGTTTCGATTGGTTTGGTTGGTTTGGATTGGGTTCGATTGGGTTCGATTGGGTTCGATTGGTTTGGATTGGTTTGGATTGGTTTGGATTGGTTTGGATTGGATTGGTTTGGATTGGTTTGGATTGGTTTGGATTGGTTTGGATTGGTGGTTAGGGGGTGGTTTCCCATTCACACTCTGCAAGAACCCGGGGTGCAAATCCCCGAGCCACCAATCCAAACCACCAAGTGGGGGTTGCCTGATTCAGACCAGTTCCGATGGCCGGTTCCGATGGAACACCGCATCCAAAAGTCCAGGCAAGATAGGCGTGATAGATTGACCCAGCCGCACCCCTGCAACAAATTGAGCCACATAAACTTGGCTGCAAGGTGCAGTTCTGTGGAGATGTCAAGCTTGGAACCGAGCGAGTTGTCACAAACCAGGGGCCACTGGATTTCCAAAATCAAAAGTTGATCAATTTACTGGTGGCTTCCATTGAAACGATCGCCACTTTTGGAGCCTCCCAAAAAGATACATATATAAGTGGCTCGGAAACCCTTCACACTTCTGGCATCTTCTTGCGCGAAACAAAACAGGCTGCAGTGCCCGCGCCCCGAGAGCAACCAGGGCATGCACCCACTGTGAAGCGCGCTCGCACGCACTGACCTTGGCTGCCAGGCATGAGTCCACTTCACGATGCTTGAAACAAAAACACAAGGACCCAAAGTTCCGTCGCAGCAACGAAAATGCCAAATGAAGGAAAGGCGGAGTTGTTGTCCCTGACTGGCGTCCTGCCGTGTCTTGCTGCCCCCTTCTGTTCCCCGAAAATTTCGTTGTATTCCTACCAGTCCTTTTCTCTGTGTTCCCAGCTCTTTGCTTTGCTCGCATGCAGCTTGGCATGATTGCTGCATATGTTGGTGGCTTCATGAGGCGCCCTTCTTCCTTGTTTCCTGTTGTTCCAGCACGTCAGAAGTGCCTGCAATCAGATGAATTGCCAATTGCAACCCTCCTGATTGCAACATCCACAGCACATACTGCTCCAAAGGCGCCCATTCCAAACCCCTCGGATCAAATAGGTGCAGACTCCTCGGAACAAATAGGTGCCCCTCCGCCTCTGACAAATAGACACTCAAGATTGAATTGCAAAAGATCTTGGCAAAGCAAGGCGTCTGAGGGGCCTATTGTGGGGGAGGAAGTTCTCAAGGACGTGCACACCTCTACCACGACCCTCACAAGGCTTCAGTGATGTGCCTGCATAGCGCTCAGGCACGCGCCACCGAAGTATGGCAAATGTCATCGGGCTCCTGACGACGTGGCCGGAACCGGGAGATGCGGCTTCGAACTTAGGGCAGCGGACGGCGGAAGGGGCTTCTGGATTTCTCTCCGCTCGTTTCGAGTTCCTGTTGTTTCCCCGCCTGGCGCTTGGCAAATTCCGTGTACAAGTCGACTGCCTGCCCGATGGTTGGTGTGACATGGGTTCTTTGGGGATCCCTAAACCTGTGCAAGTGAACTCGAGTAGCCAAGCAACCGTGTGC
The DNA here is from genome assembly GCA_963377175.1 of Effrenium voratum. Taxonomy (NCBI): domain Eukaryota; class Dinophyceae; order Suessiales; family Symbiodiniaceae; genus Effrenium; species Effrenium voratum. The sequence continues at coordinate 286,257 of CAUJNA010002446.1, read as the reverse complement.
CACGTGGTTTCCCGCTTGCTCCAGCCGACAAGTCGGTGCACCATCAATTGGGGCGCCGTTTTCTGGCCACTTTTGCTGCGCGGACCAGGGAGACGGGACTTGCTGGACCGCCACAGGCGGAGCTTTCACACCAGCGGTGAGAAACTCAAAAGGGCATTCCTCTGAGCACTATCCTGCTGGGCATGCGGGTGTTGGCTTCAAAGTCAACACCCTCCACTTCGGCATGTCCAGCGGGATGGCTTGAGCTCCTTGTCTTACGACTCTGCGATGCATCGCGGATTCCGAAAGTGCTTGGCACCCGATCTCTGCGCCAAGCTCAGCTTTGCCTGGCCTCTGACACTCGTCATTCTCGGGGTGCAGCTCTGCAGATTGGCCCCTTGCATCAAGAAGTGGCAAAAGGCGGCAGCGGATCTTCCCGCCGATTCCCAGCTTCCAAGGCTCCGGCAGAATTGCGGAGCTCAGTCCGCGCAAGGCCAGGCGGCGTAAGCGCGATGAGCCTGATGGGGAGACCCAAACTTCACATCACTAACACCTCGAAGCCACCAAACCAATGGCCCAAGAGACCAAAAACAGCTCTGCAGTTTAGCTCACCGCGAACAAGCAGCTTTCGTCCGCGCTTTCGAAGTCCGGAGCTGCCAATCAGGACGCTCAAGGTTCTCTCTGTTCCACATTGGATGGCGGCTGTCCCAATCCTGAGGAACATCATCTAGGGATGGAAGCTCCTCTGTGCCCGTGCTGTAGTCCGAGTATGTCGCCTTCTCGATGCGGCGTTCCAGCTCTGCCTTGGCAAGCGCACACATGCGACATGGCTCCTGGATGGATTTCTCCACGCATCCTGAGTTGAATCTAAGCCGTGCATTAGAACAGGCTCCCTTGATAGAAAGCATTGGGAAAACCCGGAAATCCAAAGTTAGGCTCACTCGGTCAGCCCAGCATTTAATTGGTGCTTCAGCATTGTGAAAGCAATGTGGCAACTGAGTAACAATGTAAACACCATCAACGTAAAACAGATCGGCGAGGGAAAAAAAACACAAAAAAACATGTCAGACAGGAGCACCTGCTGGCATCGCCGAATCTTGGACCAGCATTCCCAGCACTCAGTGCAAAGGTACCGCCCCTCCATCTTGCCGCTGCCCATGTGTCCTCTTGCCAGTCGACAAAAGAGACACCTGGAAAATGGCTCAAAAATTCGTATCTTAAATGGCACCATGGGGAAGGGACACAAAGACTAAAACCTGCGTAACCCTAGCTCTTTCATTTTGCTACCCACCTGAGTCCAGAATTGCGGGGGGGTCTCGAACCTGCTCACTTGATCCTCTTTGATCACGTCACGCTGCCACTCAAAGTCAAGCTGGACCGTTCTCCCTTCAGACTCCATCATATGACAAGGAAACACCTGTCAGCAATTCTAAGAAGAATAATTTCTGAGAGGTGCCAAGGGACCGCTTCTGCATTTTGTTTACGATTTCTTCCAACAGCTGAGTTGAGGCATCCCCGTGCTCGTTTCGCACTACAAAAAAATAGACACTTACACCTTGAAGGAGACTTTCGCGTCCGCCCAAAAACCTGCGGCGCCGGAAAACGAGCGCGAGAGACCGCGAGAGACCGACCGCGTCCTGCCCGGAGGCGTTGGCACTGGAAGCAGCGCTGGCTGCTGTTTGCCTCGCGGGAGCGCTCGAACGCCTCGTTGCCGTCGAACCAGCCTCGGCAGATCGATCGGCCGATGGGCCGAAGTTCAGTCGCATTCGGCCGAGGATCACCGTGGTCCCTTTGGCAAAATCTAGGTCCTCAATTATTGCTGTTTGATCCCCTAAATATTTTTGTTGGTCCCCTAAATAATTTTTGGTTGGTCCCCTAAATAATTGTTTTTTGATGCTCATCCCCTCCAGATTTGAGAGGCTAGAATAAGGGTGGCCAACTGTTTTTTTGTCTATTTTAGCAGGGGAACTCTCCCCCAAACAAGGGTGAAAGGGCACTACTGGGAGTAGTGGAAGGCACTGATGACATTGTGTTGTCCTCAGGCTGCACTTCGACTTTACTTGGGCTCGGACCAAGTGTTTCACTTCGGGGTGATTGTGAGGCGCCCCACACAAAAGGAAGGCGGTGCCAAGCATACCACCACCCCCCCGGACGCCAAGTCGCGACGAGCCCTCTGCTGTCGCTTCAGCTGCCACTGTGCACGCGAAAGCAGCTTCTGATGCCGACATGTCGCATCCACTTGGGCTGCCCGCTCAATGTCCTTCCTGGGCAGCTGGCCCCGTGAGAACTACGTAACATGGAACCCAACAGAAAGGAACAAAAGGGGTGTTTCTGCCGGTCCGTGCAGGTGTTCAGAATGCCAATGGCATCTATTCTGCAGGTATGGTTGCAGTAGATCTAAGCAAACACCGCCAGAACAACCTTTGGGGAAGCCGAATATTTGTCTTGTCGAATCCCACAACCCCCCCCCCCCCCCCGGCAGAAGAAATAAGCGAAACCCCGACCTTGACAACGAAAAGCAGAACTTGACCAAGCAAATCCTCCCGCGGTCCGACCGCACAGGTTCTGCCACGACACACAGCTTCCGCTGGCTCCTGTCGGGGAGCAGTATAGAACCACAACGTTGAAAAATGAAAATATATATATATATATATATGGTTCCGGTCGGCGAGCGGCCACACCCCCCCCCCCCGATGGTATCCCCCCCCACTTGGGGGGGGGGGGGGTGGCCGCTCGCCGACTCTCGAAGCCTTGGCCCTAAGCTGACACCATCGGGCCCAGGGGAGAGGCCTTTTGCAAGATGACCATAACCTGCAAAACCAGCGGGCCCACAGGGGGAGGAGGGGGTGGGGCCCTATTTAAGGCTACCATGACCATGGGGGGGGGGTGTGCCAGACCTCTACCATATATACATATGTTTTTACCACAAAAGGAACATCACCCATAGAGGCACCACTCAAAAACCGACACCCCCCCCTTTCCCTTGTCTTGCTTGAGCCTGAAGCACGGAAAACCCGGCGCCCCTGGCGCCTGGCTGAGCCGCGCGCGGGCCCGCAGCAGCAGGTGCTGTGCGCTGGGCCGCCGCGCCACGAGGCGCGCGCTGCTCGCGGCCGCGGCCGCCAGCCCCAGGCGCAGCTCGCAGTGGCAGCGGCGCCGCAGCCAGGCCTCGGAGTCGGCGGAAGGCGAAAGCGACGCCGGGACTTCGAAGGCCGGAGAGGTGGGGGGGAATTCAAAGCTTGGGCCCAGAATGGCCATGAATCATTTTCTTGGGGGTTCCGTGCGGTGAAAGAAGCCAGGTACATGGGAGTTGATCAACACAAATACATGGGATATCGTCAAAGAACCACCAAAACAAATTTTGCGTAAGGTTCTGCACCACCCGGCCTGCGAAGCATGTGGATGGTCTGCGGCCGTCAGCAGCAGCAACGCAGGCAGAAAGCGCTTGGCCTTGAACAGCACCTGCAACCGGCAACCGAGGGCGTCAGGTCAGCCCCAAGCCGACAAAAGAGCCGTAAAAACAGAACACAGATCACGCCGTGTACAGAACCTTGATTCCTGAGCAACTAGCTGCTTTGTAAGCCGCTCCAGAAACTTGCTCCTCACCATCATCGCTGTAAGCGTTCGCCGCTGCAAGGGTATGTTTGCTCAAGCGCACTCCACCACCCAACATATTTGCGTGGGCCCTTGCATCACAGAATGTCATTAAATGCTGCACTGGTCTGTATGGCTAAGATATTCTTTCACTTGCCCATGTGTAAAGTATATATGTTGTATATAT
>CAUJNA010002446.1:167500-277500 GCA_963377175.1 Effrenium voratum | reverse complement strand
CTGCAGGAAGCTTGGCTTGGCTTTTCAAAGGATTGATAGAAACTTCAGGGCGCCCCCAAAAATTTTCAGATCCCCAGATTTGGGTCGCCCTCGAGCTGGGCCTGAAATCTTCTTCATGTCGCCTCAAACAACACACATTCCTCATGGCTAGTAAATTCACACCCGCTGGTGGCAATCGCACCTTTAACCACCAGGCACACATTTGGGCATGTCTTTTTGATGAGGGTGCCCCCTTGTTGCTTGTGGTTTTACAAGAAGACCAAAATGTTTGAAAAACCATCACTTTTTGGTACCCTAAAGAAAGCCAATTGCAACCGCGCGAACGCCGCAACATCGCCGCAACTGCTCGCGCAAGGGCGACGCCGGCTCACTTTTATGACAGGGGAGGAACTTCACGAGAAGAGACCCACTTCCTCCGGGCAAAAAGTGAAATCAACAATGCACAAAACACGCGACCGAGCGCATAAGCTTCAAGAGCGCGGAACAGAATGAAGAAGCGAGCGGAGCGAAGGGCAAGGAGAGCGGGCAGAAGAGCGCGGGGAGAAGAAGCGAGCAAGGAGATGGGAAGAAGAGTGGGGCGAAGATTGCAGAGAAAAGAGCAGACTTGTCTCCTCGCCAGCTTGACTCAAAGCTTCCCAAATTGTAGTCAAGACCATAGGTGGCCCTGGTAGTTGATTGAACCAGGTAAAGCAGGGCCATCTACTTTTTAACCAAATCAACCAAAAAGGACACCTATGGTCAGGACCCTTCGCGCCTTGTTTGCAGCGCATTCTCCGTTGGCTCAGCCGGCGCGCGCGGGAATCGGCCAGCTCCAGCTCCAGCTCCACCTCGGCGGGCGCACAGGCGCCGCAATTCAGCGGCTGGTTCGCGGGCCGCCGCAGCGTGACGCGCACGGCGGAGGCTTCGCAGCCGAAGGTCTGCTGGCAAAGGTCCAAGGCCTCGCACGAAAGCATGGCCCCAGTGAGAAATCGATTGCACAAGCTGCTTCCACACATATTATTCATAAACGGCATGTGTGCACGGTATCCGTAAACAACATTGACTGATTGATTCGTTTCTGTACACGCACAGTATGTCACTATGCCACTAGGTGCGTACAAAGTTGCTGCTGGACTTGTTGCTTCTACGCAGCTGCTGGCTCACGCCTCCTTCATACTTTCCCGGGCAATCACCATGCTCGGTCAACATAACATGCCGGCTCACACTCAAGGCTGGGCAAACACGGCAGCGGCCTATGGCTCGCAGCTTTTCAGCACAAAGAACCGCGGGCGCTAGGACCTGCGTGGGCCCATACGAATGGCTCAAATACCATGGAGGATCTTGAAGGCCATGGGCAGGCTCGCTGCCGCACCCCCGCCTCACTGGGCAGAATCTCCCTGAGGACCACCTCAACCCGGACCCTCTCCACATCCACACGCTCGAACTCGCCCGCGAAGAGCCAGGCCGGCGAAGCGCTCAAGGCGCGGAGGTCCAGGAGGAAGGCTGCCTCGCCGGACATCGAAGCTGTACTCAGTTGGGGCGGGGGGGTGGCGGGGTGGGGGGGGGTGGGGGGGGGTGGGGGGGGGTGGGGGTGGGGGTGGGCAGTGTTGGAAACGGATATACCACTACAGCTTAAAAGGACGCTTTTCGGGCATTTCGGGATGGCCCCTTGTCGAGCGTGTTAATTTGGCAACTTTTCGGTTGGACATTGCGCAAGCTGGAATGTAGGTCGTTCCAAACGGTCTGGTACTCATCGTTTCGAGCTACAACTTCTACATCTAAACCAGCTGCCATCCGTCGCGTATTTCAGACGAGGTTGGAAGTGTGCAACACAACTGTACAACAATAATGATGTCTTGAACTGCACGGACCACTGCAAATGGCACAGCTTGCATGGGTTCATTTGCCTGTTGGCTTCATGCCACAAACGGAGTACTGTGCAGTGGAGTCCGTGTCTGAGGGGAACGGGGGGATCAGGACAGTGTTGACCCCATATGAATCAACCCCAGTTTATGAATATGCTGGAGGGGGCCCCTCCAAAAGTGGTTTCATTCCCCACTAAACCCAGGGACAACCCCCGACTAACAAACTGGGGCTTGATTAAGATGGGTCAACAGGTACAAAAGCCAATATTCATTGAACTACTGTGGATGGTTGCGAAATGGATGCGAAATCCATTTCGCACCCCCGTTCAGAAAGCCCGGAATGATGCGATTCCCCCGCAAATACCAAGAAACAATGGTTTCCCCATGGCTTCAAAGTGGTGCAGGATTTTGTCCAACCAGAGAAGGGCCTGCTTTTCATTTCTCACTGTGTGGACGCCCTTCGGACCTGCTCTGGACACGATTTTTCTGAAGCCTTGACCGTCGTGCAACGTGTCCTTGCCACTTTGCCCATGTCAGGCCCCTTGGCTTCTTTGACCCTGGCGCGGTGCTTTTGCTGGTCATGACGTGTACGAAACTACTTGTTGGGCCTTGGCCTTGTCAATCAGCACTCGTTGGCTCCTTGGCCTGCCGGCTTTCCACAGCCAAGCCGGGCAAAGCGGAGGTTTTCGATCGCCGGGGTACTGTGCAGGGCTCTCGAGGCTTTCTGCGCCGAGCCAAGCTGAGCGACTTTTCCTGCGCCAAAGGCTCGCCAAACAATCGCATCCATCGAACAAGTTGATCTGGCGTCTTCTGCTTGGATTGCTGTTCCTTGAGTGTAAATTTCAGCAGTGCTTGCAATGTGCACTGCTGAGCACAATCTATGCAGGAGGAGTATCCCAAAGCAGTGACCGTCAGGCTTCAGCAAGCTTGGGGACAAGGACGGCTTCCAGAGCCTTTGCGCCCGGTGCATTGCAATTCCAGTCACGCAGGCCTACCACGCCACCAGGATAAGTCTTCGCGGTTGTCTTGCCCAATTTTTACTAGAGGTGGGCCTTTTTTGTGGTGGAAAGCGTGTGAAGAACAAAGACACTAGCCATGCTGGCTCGCACGTTTGGCTGATTTTGCGCAACATGCAGTGCTTGGAAAAGGCATTGATATCGCCTGCGCACATGCGCTTGGGAACATGGCTCAGGGCTGTGGCAGCATCTGTATGGATAAGTGCTTACATATATATATATATATATACATAGCGGGAAGGCAACGCTGGGAGCGTGACAAAAACACCGCTCAGCAACTTTGTCCGCCCTTCCCGGTTAAAACTCAGCTTTGACCCGTTTTGGCCAGTGTATGACCAAAATGGGCTGCGAAAGACGCGCTGGACCTCGTTGTCGGGGGGCCGAGTCGCAAGCCCAAGAAGGAAGATGGATTTCAACATGGCCTCCTAGAAATCCAGAAGGGGGGGAGCTTCCAGCAAACCAACAAAAGGTCGCAAGGTCTTCTTTGAACAACTGAGTTGCATGCTGCCCGTGACCCTTGAAAGATGCTGGAGATGTTTGATCAATCCATTGGGAAAGTGGAGACATTGCATGGCCTTCTCCTTAGGGCGCATGGAGCTCAGCATGACGCAGAAGGCTTCCGGCAGGTGGCCAGCTCCCAGCACGTGCCTCCGAGCTGCGACTTTGCGTTTTTTGTCTTCTTTTTAAGGGGGGAGGGGGCTGTTTTCAGGCTCTCTGTGGTTTTTTTTTGGGGGGGGTGTTTTCAAGGTCTTTTTTTTTTTTTTTTGGGGGGGGGGGGGAAGAATGGAATCCGAGGTTGGCACTCTTCTCTCATGCCATGTCCTGCCTGCAAATGTGTCACGAAATGGAAACGGGGCATGATAAGGCAAGAGGAGAAACCAGCCACAATCACAGCCTCCACCGCAGGCTGGGTAAGGGGCAAGCGTGCTAAGCCTCGCTTCCTGAGTGGATTTGCAACAAAAAGTCCAAGCTTTCTATGTACCATATTGTACCACTAAAATGGCCTTCTTAAAAAGTCTGAAGTAGAGCGAGTTTCTAGATAAGCGTACAGAAAATGGCCGACAAGTGCTTTTGCTCGCGCAACGGCAGGCTGTTCTTATTGGCATGCCTTGCCAATGTACAGTTCCGGCAGCTCCGGACTGCCAGTGGAGGTGGAAATCAGGTCAATGGCTTGTCTTTGCTTGATGGTGCTGGCGTATCTCCCAGCTGATTTTGCGTGGCCCACAAAACGCCTACTTCACCGTGCGAAGCGCCGAAGCAGTTGCAGCCCAGCGGCCGGCACGAAGTCTGCTCCCATAAGACCAAGGGATGCGCGCCGAACTGCGCGGGCAGGTCGGAAACGTGCATGAGGACACAGGGGTCGTTTGAACCCTGCCTGACAGCCCCCTGCCTGACAGCCCCCGTTTTTTCTTCCGCCCCCCTCCCCTCAGGTTCCATTGAAATGGAAATCGTAGGAAGCATTCCGACTCGAAAGCCCTATGTCGGCATCGCACATCTAAGCCACTTGCTAGGAAGGGGATGCGACACAGCAAAGCTTGCATTACTCGACGCCCAAACAGCACCCCATGGACCCTGAAATCTGCTGCCACTGTGGCTGCAGATTTAGTACTGGCCATGACTCACTCTGATTGCAAACTAGGCCGACTTTCTGCCCTGCGCATGCCGGACCGAACGCCTCAACAACACGTGTTTTCGATCATCCGACAATTGGCTGCACGAAACAGCAGAGTCCCCATGCTTGATATTCATATGTCACTACAGCAAAGGAAGGCCAATTCGAAACTGCAGCTGCGAAATCTGCACATGGCTCAAACATGCTCAGGCTCTTCAGATCATAGGTGGCCTTTTGGAAAAATAGATGGGCTTCCCTGGCAAATGGGTCATAAACCCCATCTAAACCAGTGGAACCCATCTATTTTTAACCAAACTAACCGTAAAAAGGACACCTATGCTGCACTAGGTCCTCCAATAGAGAGGTTAGAATAAGGGTACCAACTTTTTCAGTTGTCAATTTTAGTAGGGGAACCCTCCCCCCAAAGAAAGGGGGTGAGAAAGGGCACCTTGGGAGACCACGCGGCCGCCTCCGCCACGGAGACATCGAAAACCACTTCGTCGCCCCAGACGGGAGAAGCGCCGCGGCCTCCCTCCTGACGTGGAGAGGTCTTGGCTTTGAGCCTCCACTTGCCCAAAGCACCTGGAAAAAAAGAGGTGATCACCTTGTCGGAGCCCTACTAAAAATGGAGAAACAAAAAGGGAAGAACCAAAAAGGTCACAAGGTCGGCTTTGAAGAACTGAGTCAATGACTCGCCTGCCCAGGATGCAAGTGACTGCGCCTGACGTGCTGCCAGTGACCCTTGAAAGCTCCTGAAGATGTTTGATCAATTGGCCGTTCGCCAGCAGGTCTTCCTCACGCTGCATCCCGGTCGGTTCATTGGCTGCGGATCTGGGATCGGTGCCAATGGATGCACAGCCCATGCATTCCCAACTTGGGCCTGCAAAAAAAATGGCAGCCTGGGCCTCTCTACGTGCGCAAGCTCCAAACACATCCACAAACCATCAGTCGTGAAGCGCACAAGTCAAAAGCTTCAAAATCTACGTCTTGATCCACACGGCCGCGCGGCGACTGGCATCTTGCTGGCTCCGGCGACTCTCACCTCCGTGCAAGCAAAAGCATCCTGCCTGATGCCAGTCGCTGACCCTCCCCAGGGCAGTGATTGTGGCAGTGTAGTCCCTCGCCTGGGCAAGCGCGGGACTAAGCACCCCGCAGGTCAAGCGGAAGCCAGGCAAACTCAGATTCGACATGGCACGGCAGTTTAGCCCATCATGTCTTGCGCCTGCGAACCGCCCGCTTGGCGTTTGCTACCTTTTGCTTGAATATGCCAATCTCTCGGCCACTCAGTCACCCTCACTTCCGTCCAAGGCCGTCAGGATTGCCGTACTTCTAAGATGATATGGTTGACAGACTTGGTGTGGAGCCCTCTTCGGCGTGAATCTCTTCAAGTGGCCCTGTCTTGGGATGTCCTGGCATGTCCTCGGCACGATGTCCTCCTTCACCAGCTCAAGCAGGGGATGGAACCCCCTTGAAGGTTTCCTCTCCAGCGCCTCGCCAGCGCCAGGAAGAGTCGGAAGAGCGGTGCCGTGTGAGCCTAGGACGAGGATTCGTCCGAGCCGGCCAGAGCCGCCATGGGTCCGAATGACTTGAGGTCCACCTCCTTGCGCTTCTTGGGCGGCGGCGGCTCCGAAGAGGAAGACGACGTCTCCCAGGCGAATCTCCGGCCTTCCGGGGCCACCTCCGAACTCGGCTCCTCGCTGGACTCGGGCTCGGGGAGGCTCGCTATGGTGTCTTCTTGCACCTTCGGCTGGCTCTTCGGGGCTTTCTCCTTCTTGTCCTGTTTGTCCTTTTTGCTTTTCTTCTCCTTCTTCTTGTCCTTCTTTTTCTTCTTGTCCTTCTTGTCCTTCTTGCCCTTCTTCTCTTTCTTCTCCTTCTTGTCTTTCTTCTCCTTCTTATCCTCACTTGTCACGAACTCCACAAGCGCACGCCGTTTTGAGGTCCAAACGAACGAAGATGGCAGAAGGTCGCGGCTTGGCTTTCCAACAAGCAATTGGGCAGAGTTTGCAAAACGGCCCAAGGCCAGCAAGAAGAGACAAAGGCAAACGACCACATCCAGGGCTGTGGGAAATGGAACCCACCTCTGTGATACACCAAAAAGGGCTTCCCAAAGACTAACCCCCTTGTAAAGGGGGAGATTACATCCGGTGACCAAAAATTGAGACATCAGGACTGGAGTCCTTCTTCTTCTCCATCTTCTCTGCCGCTTTTCTGGCCTGGGCAAGTCGGCAGATGGAGTTTGAGTCCAAGCATGGCAGTTGCACTTTCAACAAAGCCCAAGGGGACCAGAGAGACCAGAGACCCCGAACCAAATCCTTCAGCCAGTGGCCCGGTGATTGGCACCATCCGGCGTAGGGGACCCAACACAAAGTGCTTTGTGTTTCAAAAAGGTCCCCGAAATCAGCGGTTTGCTGTTGGTTTGCTGTTGGCCCTTCGAATTGCAGCCTCGGATGGCAGGTAGCCTCAAGCCCAGCATGCGGGTTCCCTCTCAAACAACCTTGAGTCAAGGGACCCCGACAAGCAGCTTGATCCTGCCGTGATTCAGAACATCCCCCTTTTTCTGGGTGTCTGTTGGTTTCCCGTCAAAGCAACCCAGGGAAACCAAAAGCACCCACCCATACACACAGAGTCAAACAGGGATCCTTACATTATACACCTGAACATTGCCTTGTAAATGGTGGGTTCCCTTTATTTTGGTGGAAAAAGCCATGTTTCAAATTGGCAAAATTATTTTGTTTTAAGGAGCCCTGTCAAAGGACCCCGGCAAGCAGCTTGATCCTGCCGTGATTCAGAGCATCCCCCTTTTTCTGGGTGTCTGTTGGTTTCCCGAAAGCACCCACCCATACACACAAACCCTGAATTGGTGGGTTGGATTTGTGGTTTGAACTCTTGGTTGTTAAAACACCAATTGGAGGTTGATCAAAAGGTCCTTAACATGGGAGGACCATCAGGGTCCTCCCCCAAAAAAATGGCTTTCCCCAAACAGGAAAAGTTTCTCTCTGGTCATGTGCCGGCCGAAGAGAGTATTGATGTCCCACTTGCTTCGGCATGGCTGAAAAATGGCATCGGTTTTCCTTTTGGCTTCCATTGCCACAGACAAACATGGGAACCTCAGAGGGACGCCCAAACGGGTGTCCCTTAAACTCTCGGGTTCCCTGTCGGTAGCTGGGACCATCCCCCACTAACCTACATTTAGCCGAATCGGCTTTCAGCATGTGGCCAACCTAAGCTTGGGGGTGCCCTGTTTCTCTTTTTCCCATCTACCCACAAGATCCAGGGTTTAAATCCAAATCCAAACCACAAATCCAAGCCACCAACCTGACGGGTCACCTTCTTCTCTTTTCGTTGGTAGATGGTGCATAAGGGGGAAACACACACCTTAACCAAACCACCGACTGGAGGGACGCCGATTTTTAGGATTCGGTTCTCCAGTCCCCCCCCCCCCGCCAGCTTCTCGAGCTTCTCCAGCTTCACCGCCTCCTTCTGCTCGATGCCCGCCACCGCCGCCTCGGACGCCACCACGGACCAGTCCACGCGGTAGGACTTCTCCACCACGCCCTCGCGACGAGGCGCCCGCGGCGCGGCGCGGCGCGGCGCGGCGAGGCGCGAGTGAAGGCGAACCAAACACAGAAAGAGGAAAAACACGAGAGGGCAACAGATTCGCAAATGGGGGGGATCGTTTTTCGAGAAAAACCTTGGATTTGGCGACCCCTCCCCCAAACAAAATCACTCTAAGCAGCCAAAGGATATATCAAGGCTAAGGGTTGTACAAGGGCGCCTTGACCATATTTGGCTGCAAACAACGAGAGAGAAGCAGACGGGGGTCGGTTTCAAGCTGCGACGAGGGGTCGCAGTGAAAGAGTAGGTCTGCTTCTGAAAGTGCACCCTTTTTGAGGAGCAATCAAAGCAGTACTTCCTTCCGTGTTTGTTTGGTACATGCACCCTTTGTGCGGGTGGCTTGTCATGGAAGCTTCAAAGGGAAACGACTCATTTTAAGGCGACCAGTACCTCGCTCGAAACACCTTGTGGAAGCAGTAGGTACTGCCTTGGCACCAGCCAGCTTTTCTAGCAAGCCGAAAAGAGGGCCTTGCCAAACCATAATAAGAGACATGACGGACCCAAGTGTCGGAGACTCTTTGCTGGTTTTGGCCACTGAGATAGCCACACCTGCGAATGACGAAGTGCTTAGTCTCAAACATCAATCCAACATCAGGGGTCCTTTTCTGCCAACCATGGGCGCTGTGCGCATACCATGCGAAAGGGAGCCGCAAAACCCATGAAAGGCTGTGGGCGGTGAGTGCCGGGGCCAACTTCGAGTTGAGCTCCAGCTCCCTTTTGTCCACTTCCCGAGCGAACCTCCGTTCGCTCGTCATGATTCATGCAGGGATCTCGAATGGTCAAGGTATCGGCCCAAAAAAATAACAACACCCTGTCCCCTTTTGTTTTCCTAATTGGTCGTTTCACAAGCAATATGGGCTACTTAGCGTCTTAAGCACGGAACCTGGCAATACGAAGTCCCAGTCTAGTGACCCTGGTCGAACAAGACGAAACCGCTTCCGATGCCTGGTAGTCCCCGCCGGCCACCGAGGAGACCGACAGCCGCTTGCCACCATAGAGCTCGGTCATCAACTTGCTGATCACCCGCTCCTATCTTGGGTTCCAAAAGCATGCAGAAGGCATCCCGCAAGTCTCGACATGTCCAACTTCAGAGCACCCTGCAACATAGTTTGACCATAGTTCGCCTCACCTTGGTGCGGGCGATCAGGTCTCTTGTCCAAAGGGAATCTTTGCATTTCCCCTTCCCCAACCCCCCCCCTTCCTGCATGCTTGGCCGAGGCGAGCAACGCGAAGCGCTTACAATAACTGTTTTAAAACATGGAGGAAACTGAGAAACTGAACCTGAGCCTCGCCTGGTCTGCCTTCTGCACGCACTCCATTTGCGCGAAGACGCCCCGGGTGGGGGACCAACAAAGACTGCAGGTCTTTAGGCTCGCAGAGCACCAGTCTGTGACGTACTGGGCGAAGTACCTAACGGACCGGGGCTGTGCTCAAGATTTAGGGGCCAATTCCAGGCTGACTCAAACATGAGAACGGCCCATTCCTGGCAAAAACGGAGGGGCAGCACGGCCCCATCCTGGCCCCCAACAATGGGGACCATCGAGGGTGAGGCCCATGTAGACAAATGCCAGTGAGAGAGAGAACGATTTTATGCTCTGGGAGCCAAATTCGGAAAGGGGGGCCAGGGCCAGGTCTCAAAATTCAGCCAACGCCGTGTCTTGAGGGCCTTGGATGCTTTCACCGATGCAAAGCAGCCCCTCTTCAGCCTCTTGCTGGCCAGGCGTCGCAAGGTCCTTGAAGCTGTTGACCCGCTTGTCGAAGTTGTCCGCATAACCTCGCTCATTGGGAACCCCAAACTGCGTCCTCGTGTGAAATTACCATGGCGGTTGATGCATTTCTTCGCGTGCCGCGGTTCTTGTTTCTGACTGCATGCAGTCAAACGCCACGACCATGTTCAAGCAATACCTTTCTACCAGCATCAAGAACAACAACACCACATTTAAGACATTTTAAGACTGCTCATGTAATGTCCTGGCGGGCGATGGCGGTTGGAACAGACACACGACACCCGTAGCAATTGTTGCAAGCCTCACGCGCAACTAACGAGTGACTTCTGTCCGGCTGCACCATTTAGAAAGGCTGGGAATCCAAGTGATTCTTGACCATGCAGCTTCACCTGAAAAAAGCCGGCTGCTCCCGCCTGAGCCAAGGCTCAATCCCTCAATTTGACCCGTGCTGTTGCCAGGCACTCAGCGCTCCGGATCAAAACGTACAACGTCAAACCATCGGCTCAGTCCGGCCTGATAGAGTCTATGAATGTCGCATCTGGTCTAATACTGTTTTGACTGTTGCCGGGGGGGGGGGGGCGGGCAAATCAAACAAGTCTAACATTACAAGTCGCCCAATGTCGTCCAAACAACTTGCCCTCAGCCGCGACATGCGTTCCAAGTGGGTTGAAGTCCCCCTTTTCCTCCCCGGGGTTCCAGTTGCTTCAGTTCCACCCCCCCTTTGGCCAGCCAAGCAGAAACCCGGCGTTCGCCGGTTTGATTTCAACAAAAAACCTCCACTTCCGGCGGGCGGCAAAGGAAGGCGCAGTCGGCGTCTCTGCGGAAGGCGTCCACCAGGCCCTCCGGCTTGTACAGCGGCAGGTGGCAGCCCTTCCCCGTCCAGCCCTTCACGCGCAGCGTGTCCTGGCCACGGACCCCACTAGGGATACCTTCCATTTCCATTCTTTCGAGGGATCCTTCCAGAAAACCTCCGGAAACCCAAAAAAACAAGGATCCGGTTTTTGAGCAGAGCGATGGTTGAAAAGACTGGCCAGGGACTCAACCCCTAGAACCAGGCCCTAACCGAACCCCCAACACCTGGCTGCATTGCACGTGTGGCCTCCTGGGCGAGGGAGGCATGTTGCACACATTGATGTTGCCAGAACACGTCAAGGATTTTCTTGGGCTTTCGGACACAAACAAAGAAACAATCAAACAGACAAAGAAACCATCAAACAAGAACAGCAAATAAACAAATAAGAAAAGAAACAAAGACAAACAAACAAACGAGACAAAGACAAACAAACAATGAAACAAACCGACCAACAAACAAAGAAACAATCAAACAAACCAACAAACCAACAAATAACATGGCCAAAAAAACCGACAAACACACAAATTGGACGAAATCGCAAAGGCCTTTCTGGGCACTCCCCATACCCCACTTCTTCCTTGCTGCTGGAGAACTCGATCTCCACGGTCAAGGGCTGCCGCGCCGAGTCCACGCGGATCAGGGCGCACACCACCTGAAGGTGGGGCAGTGCTGCTGAGCCAAAGGGCCATGGGCCAAAAGCCCGGCTACCCCCAGTGAACATCCCAATCCAGCCACTAAGATAGGCTCTAAAATAGGCTCTAAAATGGGTGGTGCACCTACCCGAAAATGGGATCCCGTTGGTGTTGACCCACAGCCAAATGAGTCACAATCAAAGCCTGGTACAAA
This sequence comes from Effrenium voratum, assembly GCA_963377175.1. Taxonomy (NCBI): domain Eukaryota; class Dinophyceae; order Suessiales; family Symbiodiniaceae; genus Effrenium; species Effrenium voratum. The sequence continues at coordinate 265,987 of CAUJNA010002446.1, read as the reverse complement.
AATGGCGAAGAATCATAGGTTATTTAGCCCCCCCGCATATCCCCCCAAATGCCAAAATCTCAGTAAGAGTCACCGAGTGTAAAGAATTGGAAAGAATTAGAACCAGGTAAAGAATTAGAGAAAGGCGGCCGCAACTATTTCCGGCTGGCACTGCCCCTTGCAAACCTTCATCCACCCGGGTTTTGATTGTGGCTCAAATGGCTCAAATGTCTCACTAAATCCAGTGCCGTCTAAACCACTCCCAGCAAGTCGGCGTGGGTCTTTCTTACAGAAGTCGGGTTAGCCAACTGGGGGCTGATCAATGTTCCCTTCGGCCCCTAAATGACCAAGTGTCACTTGTCCTGTGCGGGAAGTATCATGTTTTTTTGGCTTTCCCCAATGGTCATCCTATGTATTACGGATCTTTTGACTAATTCTTATGTTTTCAGTAGTTGCGTCCCCCGCGACTGCCGGAAGCCTCTCTGCCAATCTCTGCCAACTTGGTCAATAGATATCAATCAAATAGGCTTTCCTCGGGCCCTGCACTAAATTCAGACCTCAGTGGCGAGTTCAAATCAAATTGCACCAGTGCCCTCAACGTGTTATCAAAATTCCTGGTGTAGACATGCAATGTTGAACATTTGTGTGCTTGGCAAAGGGCGGGTGCCCACTTGGACAAGGTGACGCCCGAGAATCATATGGATAAATAATTATGCCATAAGGGGGGCGCGGGGCATTCCTCAAGGGAGGCAGATTGCCTCATAGCATAAGCATGGTTAAATCTGCCATCTGGACGCGATCCACCGCATCAGACCGAAGAAAAGGACTTCGCAGCCCGGCCTCCCCGTAGCGCCCGAACTCCCTGCGCAGGGCCCGCAAACCCAGCGACTCCCCGTTCTCCATGACCCGGAAAAGAACCCGCGGCTTGCCGGGCGCCATTGGAACCAGCGCCACGCCCCGGCAAAGGGTCCCTTCTGAAGCTTTCCGCGAGCCAAAACCCCTGCGGGGCGGGGCATGGGGCGCCTGGGCAGCGACTGGTTGCGACCTCCTTTCCAAGGGGCCGAACCCTCAACCAACATGGGATGAAACTTCAAACAAAGCACTGCAACACAAATCACGTGCTGAGAAACGCGCAATGCCAAGGTCAGGCTGAGGCCCCCTGCGTTGCCCAGCAAGCCCTCAGGACATGCGCAACAATGTGGGGGTGGCGGGGGATCAGTAGACAACCCCCATGTGGGATATCCCATTTCCCGCTCTGCTGCTTCAGGGCCTTTCGGGGGGCTCGCCATTCCGACCCTGCATGTTGATATAATCTGGAGCCTTGACGGCACGGGCTGACCCGCGCCACATGCCACATCCACATGGATTGCCCAAACCACACTCGCCTGGTCCCTCAGCTGCTGAACGGTTTGCAGCGTCGACAGCTTCGAGGCGCCTTTGTCCTTGAGCCTGCCAGCCAACTCGCTTCGGCTTTTCTTTAGGCAGCAACATAGCCGTGGATAGAAAACCTAGCTCGCAAGGCCCGGACTGTACCGAGAACTGATTGGAGGAGCCAGTGCCGGGTTTCCACCGCCCCCTCAAACCCAGTCAGCCTACGGCTGCTGAGGTCCGGGGAACCCCTTTTGGGCTTGCCGTGCCTTGCCAGCAGCTCTGATCGCAAAGCATTCCGCGCTTGGCGCATGCCATGGTTTAGCGCTTCCCGCATGGAAGGCCTAGCCGGCCACAAAGTCGTCTCCAAATGGCCGGTCTGCAACTTTGATGCGGCAAGAGGCCACACATGCCAAGTTTTTGGACCTCACTCATAAGGGCTAGTTCAGAATATGGCGGCCTGAGGCTTGCGAATGCTACCTGTGAGCCTCTGGCTGCTGTATGCGAGCATGCTCACGCTGCAACGCGGGACACTGAGCAAATGCGAACGTGCATGATGGCCTCGGTTGACTTTTTCACACTGTGCTGCAAGACCTGTTCCGTTTTTGTCGGCAAGCACTCAAAGGGAGGCTGCATAGACTGCCATACAACGTCCAAAAGGAAGATTTATTGTCACCCGCAAGAAAACTAAACACATCACCCCGATCCATTCAATCCGCCTGTCCGGCCCTTTAAGCGCTTTATGCCTGAAGATAAGGCCCGAAGGGCTCTGCACAATCTCCAGCTGGCCAGCTGGCTGCTCAGCGTGGGAAGAAGCTCGCTGTTGCTAGAAATTAACAAATTGCCGGCCCCTGGACCCCTTGGTTGTTACCAGCACCATGCGCTCTATCACCTTGCTTCAACGCCGCTTTCCCAGCCATCTTGTGATTGACTTGTTTTTATCATGCTCGTCTCTGTTTGACTGGCACGGAAGCTACCAACCAATCAAACCCAACAGGGGGGGGCTTGAGTCCTTAGCCAGCTTACACCGAGGGAGCTAGGGGCCGGGGGCTGTTGGGCTGTTGGCCCGAGCCAATCCAGAGAGAAACTCTGCAAGCTGGACACCTTCAAATCTGGGCCTCCAGGAGGGAGTACTCCTCAAACCTCACCGCACATGGAGAACCCCGATGAAACTGAGTCCTGAGCCCCTACCACGAGCTGTGATTCCCACTTGCTCGCAGGTCTTTTTCTGGACGGGGCGCCCTTTGCGCCACTCAGACATGTCAGCCTCTTTCAAGGTTTCAAATAGGTACGGGACAAACCACTGGCCAACATCTTACCCGCAATGCCATGCCATCCCCGAGTGGTGAGATTGAACGGGGTTTGCCCCTGTTGCCTCAAAATAGGTGAACCCCCCGAATGCGTGTCGTCCTTGTGGTTTCCCTTTCAACCACGAAAAAGGGGCACCCTAGAAAAACGACGACCATATCGCCCATATCTCCCCAAACAAAGCCTGGGAGCTTTCAAGCTTGGCATGCCCCAAGCCAAAGCCGGGCCTGGTCTTAACCGGAACCTTGTTGCTCCACCTGCGCGAGGCGATCGAGGCGATCGAGGCGATCGAGTCACCCCGAGGCCGCTGGGAGTGGAAAGGGTCCCAAGTAGCTGCTCTCTTGCTTGTCTTTGTTAGTTTGAGTATTGAGCCCCTACCTCTCCTTCTTTGCACTTCAGAAGGCGCCTGTGCACGTTTGGGAAAGAATTCGCATCCTGTGCACGTTTGGGGGAAGGCAACAGTTGACAGGAAGCTTTTCTAAGCTCTACAGCAATTCAAAACAAAGTAGGATTTCCCAAGTCGAAAACACGTCTACCACTCGTGGGTGGTTGATTAGTGCTAGTCCTTCAGCAGCATGCGTTGCCAGGTTGCGCAGCTTCCAGAAAATGAGCCGCAAAGCACCCCCAATGCTCATGCACAACAAGTACGCGACGAGGCTCAGCGCAAACAACTGCAAATCGAACAGACGATTTTGACCTTTCCCTGCGAAGTCGCGCGCGAGGCGCGTTTCCGCAGCGCCCGGTTCCACAGCTCCAGCTGGAAAGTCGCAAGTTTTCAGTACACAGGGCCGCCCTCAGATCCGCCACTAAAAATGACTAACTCTTAGCGGGTTAAATGGAAACTACCACTAAACACGAAAAGGCTAAAAGCTAAGGGGATGGCTGGGAGCCACCAAGTACAGGAGAAGTACCCGAGTGCACCCGCAGCTCACGCAAGCAACTTCTAGGTGACAGCCACGTGCTACATGGACTCCCTTAGCGCACATCGGCTATCGTTCGGTTGGCGGATCGGAGGGCTGGAAATATGGCGTATTAAATAAAATAGTTACATAGCCGTAGAATATACAAGTAGTGCACAAAGTACAAGTCAATAGCGCTTCTTCTAAAAGTCACGCAAGCAGTCGCAAAATGCACTTTTGCAGCGCCGGCTCCAAAGTCGAAACTTTGAAGTGCAAAAACAATTTCAAGGTGACAGTTTTCTTCCGCACGCTCCATTCTCGAATCGTCCACGTATCAATTGGCGGCTAATTGGCGGGATTCGGTTGCGGCGCCTTCTTACTGCTTTACAGCGCATTTCAATTTCAGGATGCTGACCAACCCACCTGTAGTCAAGTCGAGTAGTAATAATGAGGGAAAACCAACAACACAACACGACACACACACACACACAGAGAAAACACAAATACAAACACATGGGCACATGAACGCAAAAGAGCAAACACACAAAGCAACTATCAACCAGCTCACCAGCCAAGCAGCCAAGCAGCCAAGCAACCAAGCAACCAACCAAGGAAGCAACCAAGCAAGGAAGCAAGGAAGCAAGGAAGCAAGGAAGCAAGGAAGCAAGGAAGCAAGGAAGCAAGCAAGCAAGCAAGCAAGCAAGCGAGCCAGCGAGCAAGCAAGCAAGCGAGCCAGCGAGCCAGCGAGCCAGCGAGCAATCGAGCCAGCGAGCAAGCCAGCAAGCCAGCCAGCCAGCCAGCAAGCAAGGAAGTAAGGAAGCAAGGAAGGAGGCAAGGAGGCAAGGAAGCAAGAAAGCAAGGAAGCAAGGAAGCAAGCAAGCGAGCAAGCAAGCAAGGAAGGAAGCAAGGAAGCAAGAAAGCAAGGAAGCAAGGAAGCAAGGAAGTAAACCATATGAACCTTCACTCCGCTGTTCCTCTCACCTGCCCGCCCATCTTGCCCCCAATCGGCGGTGCCTCCTTGAGGCGAATCTGCAGGGACAGCTCTCTGAAGGTGACTCGCGCGTCTGGCAGGCCTAGGGGCTTTCCACGCGTCAAAGGCTTCCCAGATGCCCGAGGGATTTCTGCGGAGAGATGCGTTCGAATTTGCCCAAACACCCCTTCGGCTTCTGTTAAACTGGGGCGCCTGGTCATTGACTGCGCCTTAAGCATGAGGAGCTCTTTGCAAGCTTGCCAAAACACATGGGAGAGGTTGGGGTGCAGCCCAGGAGGCCTGTCTGCAAGTTCTCAGCCAGCCTTGCGGGCCTTGCAGCAAGGCCCTTTTTTTTCTCTCCCCGCGCTGCATGACGCCTTTTCCCCGGGGGAAGGCCGGGCCCCCCCGGGCCAATCACAGACCGCACATGAGTCTAAAACTCACATGCAGAGCACAAAGCAAGGCAACAAACACAACAATTAGAAGTACTGATGCAACTCCTAAGCAATCTCATAGAACACAAACCGCCGAACCAGCGAGGAAGACAACAAAGAAGGAGCCTAGCAGGGAGCACACACTGCTTGCGGGAAAATAATTACATTGTGAAACGATCAAATTATGCTGGCTTCAAACTCCAAGGGATTCCTAGCGCCTAGGGTGAGGCACAAACAAGGAAGGCATCGTCAAACCTGTCTGCCACTTGTTAGGCGCTGGGATCCAGCAAGGAGCGCAAGCCCAGCCAACGGTCTACCGGCGCCACCACCTCCGGCATCTTCAAATCTCCTGGCGCGGGTCACTGGATTTCCCCTCAAAAGTTGATCAACTTACTGGGGTCTTCCTATTGAAATGGCCACTTGATCAATTGACCATCGAATTTACCTCCAAAAGTGGCGATGTTCCTCACATCGAAAGTGTGAAATGGCCACTTGCGGAGGAATTTGCTGTTGAAATGGCCACGTTTGGAGCTGACCATGGTCCGTAAGCACTCCGATCCGCTCCGCAAAACTTCACAATCGGAGACCCTCCGGCCAGCTCCAACCACCAGCCTCTGTTCCCAGACAAATGGCGGTGGGTCAAAAACCGTTTTTTTCCAAAATGGCTTGCCCCTGGCAAATGGAAACATGGGCTAAAACCTGCCCAATTCCTGGCTTCATGTTGAAACCCATACCCAAATGGCTCGAAACCCCCCGCCTGGTGGCGCTTTGCGCATCTGGGCCTTCCGGGCCTTCCGCCGCCGCTTGCGGGACATGGGGATCTCCACAGCCTCCGGCGCCGGCTCCGCCGGCTCCGCCGGCGCGGCGGCGTCCGCCTGGAAATTTGCCCGCTGAGAGATAGGCTGCAGGTGCACCACCCCTCGCCTGAGAAGAACCAAAACTCGGTCCTGATTTGAAAGCTTAGAAGGGTACCCACTTTTTTCGGATTCGTCTACTTTAGGGGAACCGAGAGAGGGCAAGACGGCAAGGCCACATTCGGCAAGGCCAGATGGGTCAGGTCCAAGCAAAGATCAGCTAGAGGACAACAGGACCATCCACCATCGAACCAACAAACACGAGCAGGCACGCGGGCCAACATTGGTCAACATCTCAACCAGCGTCTGCAAGCATCTGACCACAAACGCACATTCTGAACCTACATCTGATCCAATATCATGTCGGTTTGTTTGTTTTTTGTGTCCTTCTCATTTGGGTTTCCCTTTGCAACCACCCCCCCCCCAAAAAAAAAAAGCCTACCCTCCCAAAACAAAACAAACCACCCATCTCACGCCGTTTCTTTTGTTGTGTGGTTTGGGGGGAAGAAAGCTTTTGGCCCTTCACCCGGCGGCCGCACGCCCCGCTGCGCCCCGCGCCTCGCGCCCCTCGCGCCCCTCGCGGTGACCGGCGCCAAAGAGGCTCCGCAGCGCGGAGCTGCGCTGGGCCCCGGACTGGGACGCCACCTGCCGCGCCAGGCGCGCGGCCCGCTGCAGCTCCCGCAGGATCACGCCTCAGGCGCCGCGAGCCGCGAGCCGCGAGACGCGAGGCGCGAGGCCGGAGGCGCGGCTTCGAGTGGAGTGAGTCGGCCCCCAGGGTTCCACGAATTGAGGACCCCAAGGTAGTAGACTGAAACCAAGGGGTGGCTGATGTCCACCCAAAGGAGGAAATTCTGGGTTTAGGTCTATACCTCAAAAAGTGGAATTTTGAAGGTTTTACTTTTTGACAAGGTATACTTAAACCAAAGGGTGGTTGATGTCCCTCTGGGTTTAAGTCTTGGAGTAGTCAAAGAGCGGAACCCTGAATCCAAAGCCTCAAACCCGAATCGCCACATCCAAACCACCAACTAGCGTGTCGTTCTTTAGAGCACCCAAAACGGCTCTACGGTGTTCGTTGTAGTTCCCCCTTTGAAGCCACCAAAAAAACCGGGGCACCCTTCAGAAAACGCGAGCGAGCCACCCTCAGAACGCGAGCGACTCACCGACTGCAAGCGACGCTTCTCCAGGCCTTCCCAAACGTCGATGCGCAAACACCTGGCAGCGTTCTCCGCCTCACTGAAAGGCACCTGGCAACGGGCAACCCGCAGGCAACGGGCAACCCGACACAAAACTCGGTGACTTGTCCTCTTGACTTGGTTGACGGTGGGTTTGGGGAGCAAAAATCCTCAAATTTTAGCAGTTAAGTGGATTTGGATTTCAACCACTAAACGACAATAAGCAAAAATGAAAACTGTTTCCCAACCACAACCATGTTGATTCACTCAAGAACCAGGCCCAACTAGCGACAAACCCTGAGGCACCATGGTTTCAGATTCAAACCTTGGAATTGCAAAAGCTGCTCGCAAGGGCGCCCACCTTCACATATCATCGCAGCGTTCTGCGAGTTGGAGGCATCTTTTTCACATGTCCCATCATTGGCGACCACGCCCACCTGCCAACTAACTCACCTCCAAGGAATGTCTTGGCAGTCCCACCCCTCCGCCATCCTCCGAACCTGCAGTACATTGGGAATTCAATTGGCACCATCCTTTACCAGGAGATGTGAGAGTCCACCAACCTCTTTCGAGCTTGTTTTGAGTTCAACTGTTTGGGGCCCTTTGTGACCATTTGACCCGAATCATCCCAGAATAAATGGCTCGAAAACGAGGACAGGTTCTTCTTGTTCGTTGGTTGGCGATAACACACACGCACACATTTGCATTCGCCCAATAGGTCAAAGCAGTCAAGGGCTGACGATCCAACCGAATCGACGTGATGTCTTCCTGAATTAGCCTCCCGTCGCTCGAAAGGTTAACCACAAGCCATCCCACATGGAGTGCGCGCCTTCAGTCACCGAAAGCCATCAGCCATGCATGAGAAAAACGCGACTTTCCATCACCAACTATCATGAAGATGGACGCATTCCCCCCTAATTCTAAAGTTCTAACAAGTCCGCTTGGCATAATCAAGTTTAAGCAAGCCCCCATTAACTACCATAACCATGGGTTTGTCTTGCTACTGTTTTTGGCGTTCTGAAGGAAACCCAACAGGAACCATCTGCTTTGGGAGGTTCCCAGAAACCCACGTTCTGACATGTGTGTCTGTGTTTGTTGGAGGGTCCCCGAAAAGGGAACAAAACACGTGGAGCCAAAGGGAGAACCACCCGTGGAGCCCTCATCCCCCTTCTAGGCGACCCCGAAAAATATACGTGGCTTTCACGTGGTTTCCTGTTTATAACCACCAAAAACCGGGGTACCAACCCAAAAAAAGAGAAAGAGAGAGAGAGAGAGAGAGAGAGAGAGAGAGAGAGCGCAACCATTCCGCCCATCCCGGAATCGCCCGCCCGGCATCGATCGCATTCGCCATGGACCGCGCCTCCAGCACCAAAGGCTTGAAGCCACGAAGGTTTGGCCGCGGGTGCACGGAGCCGCAGCCCACCGAGATCACCTGGTTCTGCAGCTGCGGCAAGTCCTCCGGCCGCGAACCGCTGGCAGGTCGGGCGCTTCGTCTGCGAGGAAAGTGGCGAGTTCGTGAGCAGAGCGAACCCATTCAACGAGAGAAGGGGGGGCTTGGAGCCCGGGAGCTGGTTTTTAACAACTTGGCCTCAAGGATCGGTGAAAAGTTCGATTGCCCAACGCCCCCCCAAAAAAAAAATACAACCCACCCACCAACCGGCCACCTGACGCTAGTATCACAAAAACAACGGTTCCGGTTTCCTCTCTTGTGCCAAGCGAGGGATGCGCACTCCTAACCCGAAACCCGCAAAGGGCACTGCTTCGGGGAGCCGCCAAGCGGTCCCCAGGTTTGGCTCTGTGTGGATCCCTTACGGAGGTGTGGTGAAAAGCAGCTTGAGGCAGGCGTTGCGGAAAAGGTCGATCCTGTACCGCAGGTGCGCTACAAGGGCCATGCTCCAAAGCGAGGTCTGTGGAACTTGAAAAGATCTACCCGTGCGCTGTAGGCGGGCAGTCCTGCTTTGACATGCTCAAGCTTCCCGCAGCCAATGCAAACAGCCCAACTGCCAACCAGCATCCCATGATCACAGCCCCACGACGTCTCAGGCTGGAAGGCGACAAGCACCCTTGTCCATTGGCAAAAAAAAACACGCTAGGTCCAGCTGACCTCCTTCCACACATGGACTCGTCTCAACACGCCAAATGAAGTAATTGCTCTCCCTCCAGGCTAACCCCGAGGAACAAACCCAAGCAAAACCTGGGCATTCGAACCCCGCCGGCTTCAGCGCCATGCCAGAAGTTCCGCAGTCCTCCACCGCCCAGCTGAAGAACTCCAGCAGTAGCTGAGCCAAGTCATCCTGCCGACGGCTCGGGCCGCGCTTTTTGAGCAATGCGCCCAAACAGACTCACTCGCGGATTTCGCGCCTACAAGGTCGGTGTTGCGAGCGGTTCATGGCGATGGTTGTCTATATTGGGTTTTAAAACAACAAGAAAAAACGCACCCTGTATTGTATCTTTTTAAATATGCACAGAGGCGTGCAGGTTTGGGTGCGTACATTAATGTGTTGTCACAGGAAAATGTTACACTGCCATGACCAAATAAGCGCCCCAAACATGGACCTTAGAGTCATTTCAATGTCACAACAAACTGGCTGGCTTGGACCGCGTGATGCTTCTTGTTGGCCAACAGCTCTAAATCCGCCCTTTTGGCAGGAATGTTGCCTTAGCGGGCATGTTTCAGACAGAATGTGTCAGAAAGAAGGCGTGACCTCTCTTTCTGAAGTTTCTGAAGGATGCTTTTGACTTGGAGGGCCAAACAAATCAAACAGCTAACTGGACTCGGACAAGGAAAGAATGAATTGATGTTGTGTGAAGCTGCTCCTTTCCCTCCGACCTGGTTTCGCAATGATTTGGCCAGAATCCGATTCAACATGTCCTGGTTCAAGGTGCTGCTGCTGCCCACTGGCTTCGTGTCAAATTCCAAGAGGCCTGTTCCATTGGCTTCCTTTCAGCCGCATTAACCCATTCAGCTACTGCTCCCACGTTTTCCTTGCCCGCCCGTTGATCAGGTGGATATTTTTTCGAGCTCCTGTTTAATTTAATTTCATAACGTATATAAAATGAGCCACCCTGTCCTTCCTCTTCAAGAAGCACCAGCTAATGTTTAGAGGGGTGTTCCCTCCAAAAGTGATCTGAATCTCCACTAAAACCAGGGACACCTCCCCAATTATCCCAATTAATCAATCAGGGGCTTATAAATCCGGGGTCAACATGAGCTCCCTCCTCAGCAAAATTTCGAGCTCGGCCCTCCAAGCACCAGCTGGTGCGTCGCTCTCCTCTGAGCTCACCAGCTGAAGCCCCAGGGGCTTGGGGCAGGCCCCTTCCTTGGCCGGCAGCGCCGCCGCCGCCGCAGACACCTCAGCGCCCACACACAGAAAGCCACCCACACCCGCCCATAGGGGCGAGGTGGAGTGAGGGAAAGCGGTCAGCCAAGCAAGCAATCAACCTTCAAACACACCACTTGAGATGTCAAGGCTGAAATGTCGGGACCCAATCCCTCGGAATCATGCCCAAATGTTGCTCTGATTTGCTCTGAAAAGCGACGTCCAACAAACAGAGCCTCCTCAAATATTTCTGTGAGAGTTAGAGAATGTCAGCACCATGGCAAGCTCGCACACGGAAAACCAAAATAAAGAGGCCGATGCTGCTCCCAAAGTACTCCATTGCACATTCACACCCTATGGAACGGAGGCTACTGATAGCTCTGGAGGTTCCAAGTTCATCCGGGAAGCCCTGAATTTTATCACAAGTGGCAAGAGCACCTCCTGATGACCAACAACAACAAAAAACACCGGCAACCACCTAGCTCCGACCTTGCCACCTGGGGCGCTGGAGGCAGCGCGCATTTCCGCTGCAGGAAGAAGACCGTGAGCAGCACGAAGGAAAAGCTGCTGAGGCCACCCCTCAGCGTGTTGGTCAGCTTCCGGCGTTTGGCCCACAGCTTCACCAGCCGGCACAGCGCCGCACCGGTGCGCCGGCGGTCCCTCCTCAGGCCGAACAGGACAAAGAGCAATCCACGGGGTGAGGAGACTTTAAGTTTCTTGAAGCTGGACACTGGCAAATCATCGCCGACACGGTCTAATCTCTCAACACCTTCAAGTATTTCAGAAAAAACGGATGCGCGCCACTCCCCCGGAATCTTTCTGCCCTCCATTGATCGACGATTAAGCGTCTGCAGCACGGCGTAGACGCCCCGATCGCAGGCGCCCCGCAACAAACTGCCGCCCACTGACACGTCCACCACCACCGTCCGCTCGCTCCGGGCGCCGCAGTGCAGCCGCAGCACCGGCACCTTGGCCGTGAAGATCCGCAGCGCGACGCGGATCCTCGGATGCCGCAAAGGGGTTTTCCGAGGGCCGGGGAGGGACGACAGTCTTTGAACTGGTGGGTCTGTCTCAAAATAGCGGTAGATACCCCCAAAATGGTTGGCTTCTATTTCAATTTTCAAAAAAAGAAACAACGGCCAGCATGAAGTACTCAAGAAAAGATCCCAGGAAAGGACAATTGAGCGAAGAGCACTGCGAAAAGAAGACAACGCCCTCACAGTCACTGACCCCAGGAACCAGCAAGGTCATGGCAGCTTTAGTGTTTGGGCCACCTGTGGAACTCCTTTGTAGAAACGTGGCGCTTCCTGAACCAGTCCAGCATGCGGCAAGAATCACTGACTAGGCACGGCAGCCACCAAGATCAAGTTTTCTTGGCACCTCTGGTCAGGCTCCATGCTGTTGGGAGGCGATATGCACACAAGCACCCTCGGCGGTACTCAGGCAAAGGCAAAACACCCAAGGAGAAAGAGGCCCAAAGCCAATGACACGCGGAAAGGAAGCTGCCACCCTGGCTACCCACCGATGCCACCAATCCAAACATGAGTCACTTGCTCAAAACCCGGTCTTAAAATGGTCTACCCAGAACCATGTAAGAATTCAGAAGGCGGATATCCGCAGCTATTTATGGCTGGGAGTCTCCCTTACTACCCTCCATCTACCCAGGTTTTGATTGTGGCTCACATGACTCTACGAGGGCATCCGGTCTGATATTCAAGGCTCTCCTCCAACTCCGCCTCGGCCAAAGCCGTAGCCAACTGCTGCAAACACCGCACCGCCTGCTTCTTCTCCACTGGAACCTCGCCTTCCTCCTGGCCGAGTGCAACTCATTGAGGACCGCTCAAACAAGCCCCAAGGTGTTGGGAAGGGTTGCCCTTAGAGGCTCTAGAGGGACAGCGGATTTTTGCCCAACTGTGTTCCCCTCGAAAGGCTTCAGACTGCCCAGAGTCGAAGTGCCCCAGGAAAACTAGATCCAAACTTTGCCACCCCTCTGCCAGCATAACGATAGTGCTGCCGGCAATCTCTGAGTGCCAATACGCCCACATGCTGTGGTCTCGTCAATGGTGCCGAGCCTCTCGTGTTTGAGCCCTGCGAGACAACATGCACGGACAAGCTCAGCTTTCTGGGAAATAGAACCGTATCAACATGATTCGAGGGCTGAACCACTAGGCGAACGTTGGGTGCATTGACATTGAATTGTTGCATGCGATCGACTGGCAAATGCCCAACAATCATTAACCCAAGTAATAACCAAGTCATCTGCTTCAAACAACCCTCCATCCTGGGCCAACCACCGTCTTGTTGCAACACACTCCCGCTTTTTCCCTTTGGAAGGGCCTCCCTCCCCCCGCCCCAAAAAAAAGAAGTGAAAACCCCCCTGGGCGCTTTCCTGAAGCCGAGGCGTATGCGGAACTGCGAAACGCTCGCCTCCCGCCGGCGCTTCGCGCAGGGAATCACCGCCAAGTCCAGGTCCGAGGTTCTCAAAGCGAGGCCCTGGCACGCCCCCCACCTTCTGATGGCTGGGGATGGCTGGGGGGGGAGATGCCCGGGGCTTGCCATGTCTGCGCTCGAGAAAAGAACTGGGAAAAGCAGTGGACCAGTGGAGGGTCAGGGGCCAACCCCCCCCCTACAAATCCATGCGGGGGCTGGGGATCCTCTCAGCTTGGTGCGTTTCTCAGATGTCCGGCTTCCCATTCTTTCGCAGACCCGGCGCCGGCGAGCCTGTTGGAGCTACCTGTGGAACGCAACTGGCCAAACGTACCCCGGTGTCGGATCACGGGCGAAAAAAATCGGGTGCGTGCGGACGCCCACCTTGAACCCGGCTCTTCCAACGGAAACCCCCGAGGCGCAACGCCAAAACAGCCCTCTCCCCAGGACTTGGCCGAAAGATCGCGGCCATGGGGCACTTTAACCAAACTGTGGATCAAAAAATGGGTGCCAAAAATGGAATCCTGGTGAATACCCAAATTTGACCCCACAGGCCAATGCCAACCATTCTGGGGTCCTCAATTCTTGCCCTCCTAGTGCTAAACGCACAAAGGCCAACTTGGCTTTCTGCCTGTCTCAAACTACGGTAAGGCTAATCTGTTCAACGGTTTTGCTTCCGAAGCCGCTCCCAGCAACTCCTGAGGTGGTCACAAAATCGACTCAGCGCCAGGTGGTCCCCCAGCTTTGGTCGATCCTTTGTGCGCTCCCGGAATGCAACATCTGCTTAGGATGTCGACCCCCTGAGCTGATTGAACAGGACTTTGCGAGGGATACACCGTATTCCTGTCGACCCGTTCTCGTGGATTCTGGCCAAACGTTTGTGTGATGTCCTGGTCAACTTTAGGGCGGATTTAGGGTCAAAATTAGGAGAGGGGGTGTAACCAATCCAGCGGGATAAACAACATCACCCCCCCTAAAAATCACCTGGCAAATGTAGGGACTCTTTGAAACAGCTGGCAAAGGTTGTGTTTCATATGGCCAAGATGCATGCGTTTTGATTCCTTCTTTTTCCGAACCATCCTTCCCCCCGAAGAAAAGAAACAACAACAGTTTCAGTGCCAGACCAAGAACCTGCCCCCCTCAAACCAAACCCAAAGTTCCCCACCTGGGCGTAGGAGCCCTGAACCACCACGGATGCTCCCAGCAGCTGCCGCGCCAAGATCTGCACGTGGCCCAGGCAGTTCTGCACCGCCTGAAGAAAACTCCGCGACTTAGAAACCGCAAGTTGCCCAGCCGCCGGATCCATAGGTATTTAGGGGAAATAGACGGGCCTGGTAGGTGAATATTCCACCAGGAAACAAGTCCGCGACCATAGAAACCGCAAGTTGCCCCAAGCCGCATGTTATGTTCCTCAGTTGCTTAAAAGGACCCAGAAATATAAAAGGTGATCACTTTTTGGGAGCTTTACTAAAAAAGGGAACCCAAACATGGGACACCAAAAGGTCAAAAGGTCGGCATTGGGCAAGTCGCAAGGCAGGAGGATGGATGGAGGAGGATGGAGAAGCAGAGGATGGAGGAGGAGAAATGGAGGAGATATGGAGGAGAAAGGCCCAGCCGCCCAGTTTTTGCTATTGTGTGTTGTTAGTTTCTATGTTTGTGTCTTGTTGCTGTTTGGGCTTCCTTGTTCCTTGTTGTTTTGGGAGGTCTCTCTTTCAACAGCGCTTGAGTGGGCAAAACGTGCTTGTTGTTGACGCCGTGTTGCGGAAGTTTCGCGAGGGTCCCCGTGCCGCAAACTTGGAGCCCCAACCTCCAGCTGGACTTGGTCCGGGAGCGCGGACCGCAGGATCTCCCCTACAGCGGACGAAGAACGCCAAACCCAAAGTCGCTGCGGTCATTCGGGGCAGAAGAGGGCAAGCTTCACTGGAGCTCTGTTTCTGACCAAATTTGAGGTGGTCTCACCTCTCCCCCGGAGTAAGAAAACTCTAAACGTTGCTTTGACATTGGGCCGATTTGGGGCACCAGTCATCACCAAGTCTCTCAATGCCGGCGCCCGCTGCTGCGGCTGCGGCTGCCGCCGCTTCTTCCTATTCTTCTTTCTGGGCGCGTCAGGCGACCCGCCCTTCATGACATCATGGCGGCATGGGTATGGGGTCAAAAGTAAACCACCAGGGGACCGCAGGTTTTAGTCTTTGGCTCCACGCGCCAGTAGGTACCTATTTTTGACCCACAGCGACATGCTGCTTGGCTTTGGAGCCCAAAGTGCCCTCTGGCTGCAACGGTGTTGCCTCGGGCTCCGAAACCTGCAGAACCTTCTGGCGGAATGTCGTGCCGTGCCGGTAGCTCGTGTGGAGCATAAGACCCCGTGTGGCTGGAGCCCTGTCGGCGCGAGAAAAACGGAGCGTCGGTGCAGAATCAGACGGATTCCTAAAACGGATATCCCCAGTTGGTTTGGATTGGTGGTTTGGATTAGGATTCGAACCCCTGGTTCTTGAGGGCATGAGCTGGGAGACCAGCAATCCAAACCACCACCAATCCAAACCACCAAACCAATCCAAACCAATCCACACCACCAAACCAATCCAAACCCACTGGAAGAAGGAAGCTGACTATAGCCCATGTGCAAACTTTGGCTTTCAAAACTGACCAAAACTCCGTGGCCCTTCGCCCGGCGCCGGGCCGAGGTTCTGAGGCTCGTCGGGCCGGACCAGCACCACCTGGCCGCCCAGAGCTGAGCTAAGAGGCGCCCGCTTTTCGGCGGGAGGGAAAGGAGCCTGACATTGACTTTAGACGAAATGCGGCAAATTGCCTCACCTCGAAGAATCCCCCGCTCCACCAGGTTCGCCCTCAGGTTTGCCTTGGGTCTTGGCTTTGGCTGGCGCGGGGCCTTCAGGGCGCGGGTGGCATTGCGGCGGATGGCCACTTTGAGTCTAGCGACCAAGGAGAGGAGAGAAAAAAGAAACAAAACAACTGTCAGCAGGGCTTGTCTCAAGGGAACCAGTCGATGCGAAACCTGCACTGAAATTGATACCCAAGCGAAGGTCCCCGCACGTCAGACTCCACAAGAGTCTGAAACATACTGAAGAACTGCGAGCTGAGGAGCCTGGCAAGCCATTCAATTGGAAGGCCGGAGCCCAATTGCTGGAACGAAGCCGGGGAAGAGGGCGTGGGACCCACCCGACTAGATTCTACCCAGCTCGTGGTCCCGCCTTCACAATGTCGCCTGGCTCGTGTGAGTCCAGCACTGCATAGATGTCATTCCTAGGGCAAAAATGCGAAAGTGCAAAGGCGCAAAAGGTGCAAACGTGCATGGCATCCAGGCAGCAAAAAGGAAGGCAGAAAACAAGCCAGGAAAACCGACTGCTACAGACGTGCCACTCGTCAAATGTGCCAGCTGCCTAGTTAGACCAGTGCCCATGCCCTGTGCACAGCAAAAGCGCAGGGCCCCAGCAACTTGAGGCAACTTGAGGCAAAACCCCTTGGATCTGAAAGGTCCTTCTTTCGGTGTTGGCTACGGCTCGCCCTTTTTTTCTATTTCAAGGAGTTGGGAATGCCACAAGCAGCCGGGCACTGATGCACTGAAACTGTGAAACGCACGCTTCACGTCCAAAGGGTCGGTTTTTGATGGTGTTTGTACAGCTACCTTGGCGCGCTGCGCCCCCAACGAGGTTGCGGCACGGTCTGGATGCGCCGGCCGTCCACCTCCCGCAGCACGTCGCCAGGCTTAACGCCCCCCTAGGCCGAGCTCAGCGGTCTGATCGATGGCCTATGGGGCTGTCAAGCATGTGGTTCAAATGCAGGTCCTCCAAATATCTGGGAGCTCGAAAGCCAAAAGGTACAAAAGACATCAAGCACTCTCTCCCTCTTTTTCTCTACTTCCCGTAAGCAGACCAACATTAAGCTTCCTTCGCGGAACTACACAGCTCCACCAGCATAACAAATTGATGCAGACCTCAACCGCAAAGGATCCTGGATACTCGTCTGGACTGTGGGAAACTCCGAAAAGCTGAAAACAAAAGTGTGGATTCAATACAAATCCGGCTGCATCATGAACAATTAAGTTCACGGCAAAATGCCCGGTGTCTAGGAAAGCAGAAAACTACAACAAGCTCGACCAAACGATGCAATGCCATCTTCCTAGAGAAGGCTACCCCACGAACCTCTCTAAGAGGTGACTTGGGCTCAGGTTGCTCTTGGTATCAATGTCAAGTCCTTCAAGTCCACCAATGAAGTTCCTTCCATTTGCTGAAGTCCCATGATTCCAGTAGCAACAGCTGCCCAAAAAATGGGGCTGGTAAGGGGACATGTTTGGGATTGTCCATTTCATTGTGCATGAATTGCAGGACGCTTTTGCCTGAAGTTCATCTTATCCCCTTTGATAGTTCCAGTGTCCCCTCTTTGAGACCTCCCAGGAAGCTTTGGTGCCCTGTCTTGGCGACCTGAACCCCTGGTTTCACGCCTCTGCGGCTGCGCTGTTGCTCTGCAAGCCAGCCACCACGGCGCCCGGTCGTCCTGCCATCCGACGTTTCGCCAGACCGTTTTGGGCTATCCAATGGTGCTAGAAGTAGTGTCACTCTCCAGCCGCGTGCCTCTATCACAAGGCTTTGGGCTCGGAGAAACGGCCCTGGATTCTGACGGGGCGATCAGCCTTGTAACTTGTAACGCGGAAACCCTATCCAATGGATCGGGTCCGTCTTGGTCCCCTTTCATTGCCATCCTTCCAGCCTTGAGCAAGCGAGTTGTTGCCTGCTGTCAACTGCCTCTTATGTTCCAGTCGGCGCTTGTTAGAACCTTCGCCGCGGTGCATCTACGCACAACCTGCAACTCCGTCCCGTCGAATTGTTCCTGAAAATCATCTGGCAAAATTTGGGATGAGTGGCGGCCTATCTGTCACTCGGTCTGACTTGCCCCGCTCCCAGCGAAAAGCTGCGCTCCTGTGAAGCGCTGGGCCAAACCATCCTGCCCAAGGTACAGCCCCAGGCCTGCCCTGGCGCGTGTAAAAAAAGCAAAGCGTTGCCGGGGCGTTGCGGCGTTGGCACTCACGGCTCACAGCTGCCTCTGAGAAACCCAGATGAAATTGCAATGGCAACTGCCCAAAGAAAGTTGCCTAGGTCCTCCAGTAGTGAGGCTAGAATAAGGGTACCAACTTTTTTCCGTAGTCTATTTTAGTAGGGGCATCCTCCCCCCCAAAAAAGGGTAAAAGGGCACTGCTGGGGGACTTGGCTGTTGGGTAAATCGGCACCTTCGCCGTTTGCAGGGCTCGCATGGCATGTGGCTGGCACAAAAATTCAGGAAGCGACCTTGCTCGCAAGGCTTGAGAACCCACTGCTCGTGAAGCCTACTGGTAGACTCCAGAAATGAACCTTGCCACTCGCCCGATGGATCGGGGCCTCTTCACATAGCCGAACCTCGGTTCTCTCAATGCTTGGCTTCCTCACCGGGCGGCTGGTGAGTGGTCACCCCCCAAAAATGGTTTCCCTTTTGGCCTTCCTTTAAACTTGGGTGCTGTAGATCTCCCAGCAAAAAGTTTTGCGTTTTGCTGGTTAACAAGGACATATGAGGGGAATCCGAAAAGTTAAAGGCTAAAGATTCAACCCAATAGCAGTACATCCCTTCCAAGTCTGCAGGGCTTGTAGAGCCTTGGGGGGCCACAAGCTTCCCCCACGGCTTTGGCTGAATCTGGGGGCAGAATGGACATCAACAGAAGAAGCTTCTCATGCCTTGGCCCACGCAAACTCATGTCTTGAGATCCTCAAAACGTCCCCGCCCCCCCCCCCCCGTGGAAGGGTAGACCATGTATAATGTGGCGCGCGCGCGCGTGGCTCACATGACCCGCACGCCCCTTGTTGTTTGCATTATTCAAATCACTCCATATACTTTTACAGGGGCGGGTGACTGTTGAGGAATGCCAAATCCAATTCTTCTAAGTGTCTAATTCTTCCAAATATTCCCGAATGGACGGGCGTGCTTTGGATCTTCAACGCAATTTCCATTTTTGTGCAGCTATTCTAATTGTTTTGTTCCCGCAAGGGACTGGAGCCCTTTGGCGAATTTCAGATCCATGCTTGCTCTAACTATTCTGCTTCTAAACCTACTATCTTATCTTATTTTATTTCCAAAGCGAGGGCTTCCTTTCGGGAAATGCAACACTCATGCTTGTTCTAATCATTCTAAGCATTCTCACAATTCTAACATTCTGTTTTTCACTGGCCGGGCGCCTTGTTGGGAATGTCCAGATTCACTTTGAGCTAATCATTATACTTCTCATTTTTATCCTAACATGTGTTCCCAAAGGGACGGGTGCTTTCTGGGGAAACCCAGTCTCACTGTCTAATTACAATGATGTTCTAACTAGCCTAATTCTTCGATTTATTCAAAATGGGTTGGGTGCTTTCGTGGATTTCCTGGCTATACTCTTCTGATTATTCGGGTTATGCTAGTTATTCCCAAAGGGACGCGTGCCTTTTGAGAAACTAACCAATTCATTGTTGCTAGTTGATCTACTTATGCTAAGAACTTGGATAAGTAGTATAATTAGAACACAGTTCCCTATTACTCATGTTTCTGAAAGGGGCAGGTGCCTTTTGGGGAATTCCAGATGCAATTGATTTAATTCGTCTAATGATTCTTGATATTTTCGTTCTAACTATTCCAAAGGGACGGGCACCCTTTGGGGAAATCCAGATTCAGTGTCTGTTCTAATCATTCTACGGTTGATTTGTCCAATTACACCAATTATTGTGGAATTCAAGATTCATGTTTGCAATACGCAAGTGTCAGAACCATTCTCGTTACTCTATTTTTTCCCGAGGGGCCCTTGGGGAAATGGCAGATGTGTTTAGATCATTTCAAGTCTTGGAGTGGTTCCAACTCGGTGAAATAAATAGAATAAGACGAAGACGCGTAGCCGTATTTGTACGCGTAAATCGTGTGTATCTGTTCTAGTTATTAAAATGAGTCTACCGAATTAGAATATTAAACAACACAGACCAGATAACGCCCTTTGTTTTTCTAGCCACTCGGCTTATTCTAACTGTTCAAACAGGGGCGCGTGCCTTCTCAGGAAATCAACATCACTTTATTTGCAAGTTCCTGTAATTGTTCAAGCTGTTCTAGGTATTCCTCATGGGAAGGATGCCCTTTGGGGAACCTCAGATCCATGTTTCAAATTGTTCTACTCATGTATTCCGAAAGGGACAGGTGCCCTGTTGGGCGGAATTCCCGATTCATTGACTTCTAATTAACTACTGTTCCCATTGATCCGAATATCCAGGACGATAAGAGAATATATGTTTTGCTAACTGTTCTAAATATTCTACTTGTTCCCAACTGGACAGGTGCCTGTTTGGGAATCCCAGACTCATGTTTGCTCCAGCTATCCTGAGTAGTTTCATATTCTATCCATTGCCCAAGGGACGGGTGCCTTTTGAGCGAATTCCAGATTAGTGTTTGTGCCAATGTTTCTAACTCTCTAATTATTCTGATTATTCCGGTGCCTTTTGAGGAATTCAAGATTCATCTTGCAAATTACTTTATTTAACACAATTCTTCTAGTTCTTCTAATTGTAATCTCTAGGGGGTGGGGGTGCCTTTTACAGAATTTCAGACTCGTGTTTGCTCTAGGTATGATACTTTTATCAAAAGAGATGGGGCCTTTTGGTGAATTCCATAGTTTTCCCACACTGTTCCAATCATATGAAAAATTTCCAGCTGAGCAACCTTCTTTTGGTGAGTAGAGAGGGTGACAGTTGGGAATTCCAAATCCATGCCTTCTAAGTCTCTATTTCCTCCCATTATTCCCATTATTCCCCGCGTGCTTGGGAATTTTCAGGTTCAATTTCACCAGGAAACAGGAGCCGTTTGGCCAATTCCAGATCTAAGCTTGTTCTAATTCTTCTACTTCTCATAAGTACTATCATTATCTTATGTGCGTCCCAAATGGAGGGGTACCTTTTGGAGAATTCAATATTCATGTTTGTTCTAACTAGTCTAAGCGTTCACAACTCCAACTCTTCTACTTATTTTCAATCGGCCGGGAGTTTGTGCTAATTAGTCTACTTCTCATGATTCTTCCAACATTTATTTCCAACGGGGCGGGTGCCTTCTGAACATCCAGGCTCACTGTCTAATTACAATAATTCTTCAATTTAATCTAGCGTAATTCTTCGATTTAAACCATTGTCATTATCTTATTTGCTTTCCAAATGGAGGGGTACCTTTGGGGAATTCAATATTAATGTTTGTTCTAACTAGCCTAAGCATTCACAAGTCTAACTGTTCTACTTATTTTCAATGGGCCGGGAGCCTTGTGGGGAAGTCCAGATTCAGTTTGTGCTAATTATTCTACTTCTCATGATTATCCTAACATTTATTTCCAAAGGGGGGTGGGGGGGGGCGCCTTCTGAACATCCAGGCTCACTACAATATTCTATTTATATTAATCTAGCCTAATTCTTCGATTTAAACTATTATCATTGTCTTATTTGCTTCCCAAATAAAGGGGTACCCCTTGGGGAATTCAATGTTCATGTTTGTCCTAACTAGTCTAAGCATTCACAACTCTAACTGTTCTACTTATTTTCAATGGGCCGGGAGCCTTGTGGGGAAGTCCAGACTCAGTTTGTGCTAATTATTCTACTTCTCATGATTATCCTAACATTTGTTTATGTTTAAAGGGGCGGGTGCCTTCTGGGGTCTAATTACAAAACGTGTTTTATCTTCGATTTATTAAATGAGTTTTCCTGGTACAGGTTCGCGTGCCTTTTGGGAAATTCCAAATTCATTGTTGCTAGTTGATCTACTTAGTCTAAGAATTTGGATAAGTAGTATAATTAGAACATTGTTCCCTATTACTCATCTTTCTGCAAGAGACAGGTAGGTGCCTTTTGGGGAATTCCAGATGCATCTGTTTTAACTCGTCCAATGATTCCTCTTTGTCCTAATTGTTCCACTTCTTCAAGCTTGAATCAGTTAAACAATCGCCGTGTGACTCTCATTATTCCAAACATTTCACGTATTGTTCCCACAGGGTGGGTGCCTTTGGGGGAAGTACGCGTAGATCGAGTGTATCTGTTCTAGTTATTAAAATGAGTCTACCGAATTAGAATATTAAACAACACAGACCAGATAACGCCCTTTGTTTTTCTAGCCACTCGGCTTATTCTAACTGTTCACACAGGGGCGCGTGCCTTCTCAGGAAATCAACATCACTTTATTTGCAAGTTCCTGTAATTGTTCAAGCTGTTCCAATTATTCCTCAGGGGAAGGATGCCCTTTGGGGAACCCCAGATTCATGTTTCAAATTGTTCTACTCATGTATTCCGAAAGGGACAGGTGCCCTGTTGGGCGGAATTCCCGATTCATTGACTTCTAACTAACTACTTTTCCCATTGATCCGAATATCCAAAACGACAAGAGAATATATGTTTTGCTAATTGTTCTAAATATTCTACTTGTTCCCAACTGGACAGGTGCCTGTCTAACTATCCTGAGTAGTTTCATATTCTATCCATTGCCCAAGGGACGGGTGCCTTTTGGGCGAATTCCAGATTATTGGTTGTGCCAATTTTTCTATCTCTCTAATTATTCTGATTATTCCCAAAGGGGCGGGTGCCTTTTCAGGAATTCAAGATTCATCTTGCAAATTACGTTATTTAACACAATTCTTCTAGTTCTTCTAATTGTAAGGATTCGGGTACTTTTTGGAGAATTCCAGATTCACCTTTGTTCTAATTTGATCTGTTCTAATCATTTTTCGCAAGGAATCATTGCTATTCGACGTTCTCTGCTTATTCCGAAAGGGGCGGGCGCCTGTTGAGGATTTTCAGATTCCTTTTTGCCCTGATTTGTCTACTTCTTCTGGTTGTTCTAATTCTGCTAAGTACTCACAAAGGGACGGGTGCCTTTTGGAAAATACAATATGATTTTATGTTTTCTTTCTACTTATCGTAACTGTTCCCATTCTTCTAGTTAGTCCTTAGGGGGCGGGGGTGCCTTTTACAGAATTCCAGACTCGTTTTTGCTCTAGGTATGATACTTTTATCAAAAGAGATGGGGCCTTTTGGTGAGTTCCATAGTTTCCCACACTGTTCCAATCATTTGAATAATTTCCAGATGCGCAGCCTTCTTTTGGTGAGTAGAGAGGGTGACAGTTGGGAATTCCAAATCCATGTCTTCTAAGTCTCTATTTCCTCCCATTATTCCCGGCGTGCTTGGGAATTTTCAGGTTCAATTTCACCAGGGGACAGGAGCCGTTTGGCCACTTCCAGATCTATGCTTGTTCCAATTCTTCTACTTCTTATAAGTACTATCATTATCTTATGTGCGTCCCAAATGGAGAGGTACCTTTTGGAGAATTCAATATTCATGCTTGTTCTAACTAGTCTAAGCGTTCCCAACTCCAACCGTTCTACTTATTTTCAATCGGCCGGGAGCCTTCTGCGACAGTCCAGATTCAGTTTGTGCTAATTAGTCTACTTCTCATGATTCTTCCAACATTTATTTCCAACGGGGCGGGTGCCTTCTGAACATCCAGGCTCACTGTCTAATTACAATAATTCTTCAATTTAATCAGCGTAATTCTTCGATTTAAACTATTGTCATTATCTTATTTGCTTTCCAAATGGAGGGGTACCTTTGGGGAATTCAATATTAATGTTTGTTCTAACTAGTCTAAGCATTCACAAGTCTAACTGTTCTACTTATTTTCAATGGGCCGGGAGCCTTGTGGGGAAGTCCAGACTCAGTTTGTGCTAATTATTCTACTTCTCATGATTATCCTAACATTTGTTTATGTTTAAAGGGGCGGGTGCCTTCTGGGGAAATCCTGACTTACTGTCTAATTACAATGCGTGTTTTATCTTCGATTTATCAAATGAGTGTTCCTCATAAAGGGACGCGTGCCTTTTGGGAAAATCCAAATTCATTGTTGCTAGTTGATCTACTTAGTCTAAGAATTTGGATAAGTAGTATAATTAGAACATTGTTCCCTATTACTCGTCTTTCTGCAAGAGACAGGTAGGTGCCTTTTGGGGAATTCCAGATGCATCTGTTTTAACTCGTCCAATGATTCTTTATATTATCATTCTAAGTATTCCAAAGGGACGGGCGCCCTTTGGGGAATCCAGATTCAGTGTCTGTTCTAATCATTCTACTTCTTTGATTTGTCCAATTGCACTAATTAGTCCTAAAGGGGCGAGGTGCCTTTTTAGGGAATTCAAGATTCATGTTTGCAATAGGCAAGTGTAAAAGCATTCGTGTTAGTCTATTTTTCCGAATGGGGAAGGGGCCCTTTGGGAAATTGCAGATATGTTTAAATCATTGTGAGTATTGGAGTGGTTCTACATAGTTAGAATAAATAGAATAAGACGAAGACACGTAGCCCTATTTGTTGTTTCTGGTTTGTGCCACAGGGGCAGGTGCCTTTGGGGGAAGTACGCAAACATCGCGTCTAACTCAAGCTATTAAACTCATTCTGACAAATTAGACACATTAATAAAATAGACCAAATAACGCCTTTTTTTTTCAGCCATTCGGATTTTTCCAATTGTTCCCACAGCGACTCGTGCCTTCTCAGGAAATCCACATCATGTGTTGTGCAAGTTCCTGTAATTGT
This sequence comes from Effrenium voratum, assembly GCA_963377175.1. Classification (NCBI taxonomy): domain Eukaryota; class Dinophyceae; order Suessiales; family Symbiodiniaceae; genus Effrenium; species Effrenium voratum. The sequence goes on along the minus strand of CAUJNA010002446.1, from coordinate 241,645 downwards.
TCAAGCTGTTCTAATTACTCCTCAGGGGAAGGATGCCCTCTGGGGAACGCAAGATTCATGTTTCAAATTATTCTACTCATGTATTCCGAAAGGGTCAGGCGCCTGTTGGGGAATTCCCGAATCATAGATTCATACTTAGCTATTTTTGACCATTGAATCGAATAACTATGATAATAAAAGACAAACAGGGCTATGTTTTGCTAACTGTTCTAAATAGTAAATTTGTTCCCCGCGGGACAGGTGCCTTTGGGAATTCCAGATTAAGGTTTGCTCCAACTATCCTGAATAATGTCATTATTCCATCCATTCCCAAAGGGACGGGTGCCTTTGGGGCGAACTCCTGATTCATGTGTGTGCCAATTATTCTAACTCTCTAAATATTCTGATTATTCCCAAAGGGGCGGGTGCCTTTTCAGGAATTCAAAATTCATCTTGCAAATAATCCTACTTATCACAATTCTTCCAGTTCTTCCAATTGCAATGATTCGGGTGCTTTTCGGAGAATTCCAGATTCATCTGTGTTCTAATTTAATTTGTTATAATCATTTCCTCAACGGATCATTACTATTCGACTTTCTCTACTATTCGACTTTCTCTACTTATTCCGAAAGAGCGGGTGCCTGTTGAGGATTTCAGATTCCTCTTTGTCCTAATTGCTCCACTTCTTCTCATTGTTCTAATTCCGCTACGTACTCACAAGGGATGGGTGCCTTTTGGGAAGTTCAATGTTAATTTTGCTAAAATTCGACTTATCAGAACTGTTCTCACTATTCTAGTTCATCCCTGAGGGGCAGGGGTTCCATTTTTTGTTGCTGTAGGTTAAGTTTTCTATTTCCAGTAGTCCCGGGCCCACTTCCCGGAATCCTGGGCCCCTATTGTTTTTCTAATATTTCTAATTTGTCTCATTTCTTAATTAATTAGGAAAATTAGAAAATTCGAGGGCCTTGTTCTTCTATTTTTATTTCTTCTAATTAATTGGGAAAAATCGAGGCCATTGTGTTTCCATTTTTTAGGAAAATAACAAATATATGTAATCCCGGGCCCACTTCCCGGAATCCTGGGCCCCCTTTGTTTTTCTAACTCTTCTAATTTTTAATTAACTAGGAAAATAAGAGAAATAAGAAAATTCGAGGGCCTTTTTTGCTATTTCTCATTTTTTTCAATTAGGAAAATTAGAAAAGAATCGAGGCCATGTGTTGTCTAAGTTTTCTATTTTTTTTAATTCCTGTAGTCCCGGGCCCACTTCCCGGAATCCTGGGCCCCTAGTGTTTTTCTAGATTTTCTGTAATTGCGTCTTATTGTTCTAATTAAATAGGAAAATTAGAAAAACTGGAAAATTCAAGGGCCTTGTTTCTATGTTTTTTAATTGTTTCTAATTAATTAGGAAAATTAACACAAATAGAAAATTCGAGGGCCTTGTTGTCCATTTCTTTTTATGTTTTTTCTAAAAAGGGCATTTGTTCTAATTTTTCCAATTCCTGTAGTGCCGGGCCCACTTCCCGAAATCCTGGACCCCTTTTGTTTTTCTATTTGTTCTAGTTTTTCTAACTAATTTTGAAACTTAGAACAATTAGAAAATTCGAGGGCCTTTCTTTTTTCTATTTTCTATGTTTTCTAATTAATAAGGAAAATTAGCAAATAGACAAAATATAAATTCGAGGGACTTGTTTTTTAACTTGTTTTTTCTATTTCCTGTAGTTCCGGGCCCACTTCCCGCAATCCTGGGCCCCAATTGTTTTTCTATGTCTTCTATTTTCCTATTTTTCATATTTTTCAAAATTAATTAGGAAAAATAGAAAGAACAAAAAGAAAAGCGAGGCCCTCGAGTTTTCTAATTGTCTTCCAAATCAGCTTAAATATTTTAAATATTTTAAATCGGGGTCCCGGGGATTTAAAATATTTAAACTAGTTAAAATATTTAGGCCCCAAATCAGCTGAAATATTTTAAATATTTTAAATCGGGGGCCCGGGGATTTATAATATTCAAAATATTTAAAATATGTGGGCCCCAAATCAGTTAAAATATTTTAAATGTTTTAAATCCCGGGAACCCAGGATCTGAGCCCGATTTAACATTTTAAATATTTCAATTATTTTAAATATTTTAAATCGGGGCCCGGGGATTTAAAATATTTAACATATTTATAATATTTAGGCCCCAAATCAGCTTAAATATTTTAAATAGTTTACATCGGGGCCCGGGGGTTCAAAAATAGATAAAATATTTAGATTATTTAAAATTTTAAATCGGGCCCAGCTCCAGAAATCAGGACCCAGGGATTTAAAATATTTAAAATATGTAAAATATTTGAGCCCCAAATCAGCTTAAACATTTTAAATATTTTAAATCGGGGGCCCGGGGATTTAACATATTTAAAATATTTAAAATATTTAGGCCCCAAATCAGTTTAAATATTTAAATTATATTAAATCGGGGGCCCGGGGATTTAAAATATTGAAAATATTTAAAATATCTAAATTATTTAAAATTTTAAATCGGCCCCAGCTCCAGAAATCAGGACCCGGGGAGTTGAAATATTTAAAATATTTAGGCCCCAAATCAGCTTAAATATCTTAAATATTTTGAAATTGGGGGCCCGGGGATTTAAAATATTTAAAAAAATTGAAATATTGAAATTATTTAAAATTTTAAATCGGCCCCAGCTCCAGAAATCAGGACCCGGGGATTTAAAATATTTAAAATATTTGAAATATTTAGGCCCCAAATCAGCTTAAATATTTTAAATATTTTAAATCGGGGCCCGGGGATTTAAAATATTTAAAATATTTAGAATATTTAGGCCCCAAATCAGCTTAAATATTTTAAATTTGTCAAATCCCGGAAACCCAGGATCTGAGCCCGATTTAAAAGTTTAAATACTTTAATTATTTTAAATATTTTAAATATTTTAAATCGGGGCCAGGGGATTTAAAATATTTAAAATATTTAAAATATGTAGGCCCCAAATCAGCTTAAATATTTTAAATATTTTAAATCGGGGGCCCGGGGATTTAAAATATTTAAAATATTTAGGCCCCAAATCAGTTTAAATATTTCAAAAATTTAAATCGGGGGCCCGGGGATTTAACATATTTAAAATATGTTAAATGTTTAAATTATTTAAAATTTAAATCGGCCCCAGCTCCAGAAATCAGGACCCGGGGATTTAAAATATTTAAAATATTGAGGCCCCAAATCAGCTTAAATATATTAAATATTTTACATCGGGGCCCGGGGATTTAACATATTTAAAATATTTAAAATATTTAGGCCCCAAATCAGCTTAAATATTCTAAATATTTTAAATCGGGGGCCCGGGGATTTAAAATATTCAAAATATTTAAAATATTTAAAATATTTAAAATATGTAAAATATTTAAATTATTTAAAAACTTTAAATCGGCCCCAGCTCCAGAAATCAGGACCCGGGGATTTAAAATATTTAAAATATTTAAAATATTTAGGCCCCAAATCAGCTTAAATATTTTAAATATTTTAAATCGGGGGCCCGGTGATTTAAAGTATTTAAAATATTTAAAATATTTGGACCCCAAATCAGTTTAAATATTTCAATTATTTTACATCGGGGGCCCGGGGATTTAAAATATTCAAAATATTTAAAATATTTAAATTATTTAAAATTTTAAATCGGCCCCAGCTCCAGAATCAGGACCCGGGGATTTACAATATTTAAAATATTTAGGCCTCAAATAAGCTTCAATATTTTAAATATTTTAAATCACGGACCCGGGGATTTAAAATATTTAAAATGTTTAAAATTTTAAATCGGCCCCAGCTCCAGAAATCAGGACCCGGGGATTTAAAATATTTAAAATATTTAAAAGATTTATTTGAGCAGCATTGGGCCTGAAATTGCGCTATATATGCAGGAAAGGGTCCCGCGACACATTATACATACTCTACCCTCTTACCCCCCCCCCCCCCCCAACACACACGCAGCGAAACTTCAGTCCACCAATGAGCCATCACCCCCCTTCGGTCTTTTTTAAGGTTGGACCTCCCAATTTCAATGAGGGCGTGTGTGTGTGTTTGGTTTCCCTTTGGCCTCCTATTGAATCCACACAAAACCATAAAAAAGAAACAACATGATGGGAACTTGGATGGCCCCGAAGATTACTAAAAAAAAAAAACTTAGCCAGAACCGTCTGCTTTCTAGCAAAGCAACCAAAAGCACACCAATGTTCAGCCCACCCCCCGGAGCCCCACCCGGCTGGTTGAGCTTCGGGCTTGAGGATGTTCTCCACCCGCGCCGCCACGGTATCGCTGGGGATGGCGAAGCCGATGCCCGCCGACGCGCCGCTGGGGGAGATGATGATGGTGTTCATGCCCACCACCTGCATGGCTTCCCCCAAATTGCCGGTTTGGGGAGTTGAGCCCCGGTCTTGTGCAGGGTGCAAGGGGAAAACCGCCATCTATGGGCTCCAACCATAGGAAGTGGGTGGGCATCCCTTTTTTTTCTTTTTCTCCGAAGGGACCTGAAAGAGACACACCCAATTTGTGGAGCACCACAAGTGGTAAGCATGGGGGTCAGCTTCCCCCAAATTGCTGGTTTGGAGCCCAGTGGGTTGATAGTCAGGGCGGTTTCCCTTTTATCCTGCACAAGAACCAGGGGTGCAAATCCTCAACTGCAAACCGCCATCCATGCGAAGTGGGTCTGTCCTCTTTTTTGGTGGTAGCGTTTTTTTGGGTGTGTGGCGCCAAAGGGAAACCAGGTTGCAGCTAAGCTGAAAGACCAGGAACAAAAAGAAAATGGCTTGGCTTGGGTTGGTCGAGAAAGATGGTTACGGGTATAAAGAACGGTGGCGCATGGGACAAAGGATGACCAGAGTTTCAGCTCAGTGGTTCTCAGAAGGGCCTGCTTGAACAGCTTTGCCTAACCCACCATTTATCCCCGGCCGAGTTATGAGTTGGTTCCAATGTTGCCCGGAAGATCGCCCTCATAGATCGTGATCTTACAGCATGGATCCCTAGAGCTCGTAGTGACGACTGGCTCAAGGGGTTGCCCAAAAGATTTGGCGCGGTCCATCTAACAGCACAAGGCCCTTCTGCAGAAGATGCGAGTGTGGCCCGAAAAGGAGAGGCCCCAATTGCAATCTGGCAAGTAGACCAATGGTGTCTTTTGTCTCCAAAATTGCGAGCCACTTGCGATGACGAGGGAGAACTCCAAAAGCAGATCCGCACGTGAACACAGCAATTGCTATCCTCAAGGGCAGGCAACGATCTCTTGCAAAGCACCTCAAATGCCAAGCTCAGATCATGACTCCGAGTGAACGCTCGATGCCTGACCACGGCTGTTCAGCAGTGGTCCACCGCTGTTCCTTGGGGGCAACGGTCACAAAGTTTAGAGCCTCGGGACTTTTTGAGGCTACCACTTTCACTCCAAGGCAACATAAATCCAGCGCCTAAATCCAGCGCCTAAATCAAGGCAGCTATGGAGCGATGCTGCGCTGCAAGTTGGCTCTGATTTTGACCAGCTTGCACATCCCTCCCCCACCCCCCACCCCAAACAAAAAAAAAAGAGGAGCCTGGCAGTGCATGTGTTTTTTTCCGCGTAGGGTTTTTCTCGAATCCATGGAACCTATTCAGGTTCCGCGGGGCCCCGCTTCCGCGGGGCCAGTTCAGGCGCAGGCCCTGGGTTGATGGAGGCGTCGGTCTGGATGGCGCCCTGGATCGGCCGCCCACCCGTGGACCTAAGAGAGGATCAACTGAGAGCCAATGCCGGAATGCCGAACGGGGCAAACCACCAACCGCTGGCACAAAGGCGCGAACCAAGAAATACACAACCTACATAAAATTATCTTCATCGGTGTACTAGATAACTAAGCTCTTAATTGTGCCAACTACAGTTTGTGAACCTGCTCTACACAACTCGGGTCTCTTCATTGGTGTTGTCCGTCGCCCCTCCATCCCCCAACTTTTTCCCCCCCTCCCCCAGCTTACGAACCAGAAAAAACAAAAAAAGAAGAAAAAAAAACTGCGCCAAAGCGTGCTCAAGCACAGCCCCTTTGAAAGGCCAGTCTTCGTCATTGGCGGCTAGTTTGCAGGGAACACCTGTAGGGTCCTCACATCGTAGATTGCAACTGGTATCGATGCATATGACTGTGGGGATTGACCCTCAGTCCCCCCACTGAGTATTGTCCTTAGTTGCTGCCGCAGCTTGAACCCCCCGCGACTATTTTGACTCTCAGTTGTATTTGAGACATGCATCCAATTTCCAGGATGTGCGCATTTGTTTTTGCTTTTGCCTGGTTGGCAAAAGGCTTGCACGTGCAAGCCTAGCCGCCATGTCAGCGATAGAAAATGCCCCGTGAAAAAACAAAAAAAAACTGGTTGGCGCGCTCTTGCCGAAGGGCTGGATGGTCCTGCCCACGCCAGAGACGATGCCCTGGCCAAGGAAGGACAAGGCACCAATTTGTACTTTCAGCAGGTGAGAACGAAAGCTGCATCCAATACAACCTAACGTGACACCTAAATGAATCGTCCATGGAGGGCAAGCGAAGCCTCGCCAATTGCGACAGAATCCAAGTCTTCCAGCGTATACTCTTTCGCTCCAAGTTCTGTTGCATTTCTCTGTTGGTATATTTTGCAAAGTTGCAAAACAACCATGCAGCTTTTTATCGAGAGAACGATTTGGATACTCCTATTGTGGATTTCAGCTGTCCTCCCCCCCTGTTGGCCCTTTTTTAGAAACCCTTTAGTGCTCTTCTCATGTTTTTACAGGGCTGGATTCACAGATTCGCCCCATCCAAACCGTTGTCTAGATTCCATGGATCGTTTCGGCGCCCTGTCATCGTCCTTCCGGCCTTGGTGAGAGTGTGATCCAGGCCAAACCTCGCGCGACTCCGAGCTCGGATGTCTCAACCCAAGAAGCTGCACGCGAAGCTAACCTCAAACATGCCGTCCGCGGCTCAGCCCTTGCTACTTGAACGGGAGCTGCAAATGCCGCGCGACCGCACAATGTTGGTTCCTCGCTCGCAAACAAAAAGGGTAGACACGCTGCTTTTGAAGGCGCGAAATGCAAGCCGGAAGGCAAAACAATTGCTCGAATTCATGGCAAGATATTGAGGCAATCCATCTTCGCCGAGCTGCGGGTTTCCAATGGCAAAGACTTCCTGCCCCACTCTGAGAGAGGCTGAGTTGCCTCAAGGGCAGAAAGACGAGCCAGGCATGCAGAAGGTGGCCCTACAAATCAGCAGAGCGTGCGCCACAAAAACCGACGGGAAAATGATCACGATCAGCTGCTGAAGTGTGCAGATCCCTCGTCTTTGGATACCTATTGCAGGTCCCTACGGTCCCTCGTCTTTTTGGTGCAGGTCCCTCGTCTTGTTCTTACCCCTTAAAACTCCAAGCCCTGGGGAAGTTAATCTTCTACAGACATATAGCCCATGTTACCCAAAAAGTTGAAAAGCTGTGTTTTTAAGAGGTAAGTGTTTGTTGGCCAACCCATTGCACAATCCCGTGAGCTTTCAAGTAGCCAACTGCTGATGGCCGATGGCCGAGCGCCGGCCTCTGGTGAGGGGCTGCATCATTTTCAGCTGGTTGGGCGGCAAGTCTGCCTGCGCGCCCCGTCTCATCAACATGTGTATATATATATACATATATGTTTATTCATATGTGTGCATATAATATATGCATATATATATATATATATGAATTGGTGCAGAAGCACGAGGCGGAAGTGCTTGATGGCTGCAAAGCCCAACCTATGGCCCACCGAAAGCACCAGGCTTTGGAAGCTCCACCCTTAGAACTTGAAGCACTTGCAAACAAAGCAGCTGGAACTGGGTAAAAGCCGGCAGGGCCGATTAGCATGATGGCACAGCAACTCTCCCCCCCCCCTCCCCGAGGCTTCCTGACTGCTCCCGAAGCCTTCCTGCCTTCCACAGCCCTCCCTCCCTCGTGCCCGTGCCCGCCTGCAGAACCGCCACATCGCTGTAGGGGTCTGCGCCCACTACCTTCGCCACCACCTGGCAAGCCCAGTCAGAAGACCCAAAGACCCCGCCACGAGTCGCAAGAGTAGACATTGGCCCCCGGAAAAAAAAAGGAAAACAAAAGTGACAAACCCAATTGTCAGTACCACTTTTACGGCCTGGCGGTTTGGTCCCTGTTGTGAGGTTCGAGATTTATTGCAACCCTGTCACTAAAACAAATCGTAACATCATCCGAGAGCAAGTGCACTCCCGCGTGTTCAGCAACTGTAGCTAGAGCAAAAAAAACAATGCGGGCGGATGCAGGGGGACGAGGCATCTCGTGAATAACGCACACCCTTTTTCTCACCCACAGACGGCCGTCGCGGCAGCGGCAACGGCAGCACTCGCAAGCAATTCTGCGGGAACCCCGAAAGCGTGACCCGAACAATCTGAGGGTAACTTCGCTGCCTAAAAGTTCACCTTGTGTGAATGGAACCCACTGGGCTGTCCTCAGATCCCCTGCTCCAAGTTTGCCTTGTGGGCAAATGGACACCCAACCACTGAACCAACCAAAAACCCAACAAACAACCAAGGAACCGGTTCTGGGAAACGGATGACGCCCATGTCGGTACCTCAGTTCCTTCGATGAACTTCACGGTGACGAAGCTTGCATTCCTCAGGCTGTTGCCAAGGAACCACATGGGGGGTTGATCAAAAGGTCCCTAAAACATGGGACGACCATTGGTTGGAAAAACCAACCAAAAGATGCCATGTTTACATGGGAATTGTTAACCATGTCATCGGAAGGCCAGGAATATCGATCAAGCCCCACAGTGACTCACCTCTGAGTGGTTGCATTGTGCGAGGAAGCTCTGGCAACCTCTGGCATTTCAAAACGAGCAGCGCTGTTCATCTCAACGTGAAGCATGAAGGGCAAGCCAATGTTGCAAGGCTAAGTACGCATGAAATCAGCCCATCGGCACGGCACTTCAAAAACCACCCGAGACACCCCCGTCTCAGCATGTGCGCTGAGGCACTCGATGACATGATAGTTCGTAACGATGTGCCCCTCGTTGTCGTAGACCTGGGGCACCGCTCTGCAAACTGATCTCAGATCGCCGATGGCCGATCCCGGACTTCCTAAAAGGCCCGTGGGAAGCGAGCACCTAAAATGGTTGGTTGCCTTTGAGCATGTTGGCCCCTTTTGGGACATCCCGAAGGGATTCGGGAGGATGCAACGTTTGGGAGAGCCACCATGGACATTCAACCTCTGATTCATCTGTGATTTGGAGAGCTGATTCGCAGAGCCATGGATGCAGTTGCAACAGCCATGGATCCAGGCCCCTTTTTGCAGCTCATTTAGTACTCTTCAGTTCGGTCAAAAAATGGGAGGGCATGCTCTTGGCATCCGTTTAAAGAGGCCAAAAAGGCCAAGTTGCCAGCCAAATCGATCCTGGGGCAGTGAGCCGAAAAGAAGGCTTAGCAGGTTGCCATCCAAGGGGCATTCAGCATGCCGAACGAGGCTTCGAAATTGAGCTTCAAAGCACCGGGTACAAGTAGGTCATATTCCCCTCCATGCTCCAGCACGAAAACACGCGCAGGTCCTTGAACTCCGGCACTGCTGGACTTGCCGTAGGCGAATGCAATCGCGGAACGTTGGGGGAAAATCTTGGGGGGCAATCCCTTGCTAGGGAAAAATCCGTAGCCTCCTCCAGGGAGCCCCACCCAGCCACTGCCTTCGCCCTTGGGCACAGCCTGCGGACGCACTGAGCCATAAAGGTCTGTCTGGAAGGTTCTTTGGAGAATGCTGTGCGGGTACGTGAATTGCTGCACTTGAAGTGGTTGCATCCTGTGGATTCTGGGGCTTTGCTTCCCAGCCGCGCACTGGGCATCCTGTTGTTGAAATCTTGTCCTGGAAGGCACCCCCTCTGGTGGCCTGGCTGCAGTGTTTTGCTCTGCCGCAAAAAGTCACACCTACGCATTCTCAAAACCACGTTCAGAATGACGCGTCTTCAGTCATTTGGCAGAGTATCTAATCTTACCGTTGCTATTGCATTTCTGTGTTTGAGTGTGTTTGGTGTACTGAGAACTGGCAGCTGGCCACCGAAAGACAAACCTGAACAATGCGCCCTGCTGACACTTTGACACGTTTTCGCTTGGCCGGCCGGAATGAGTCTAGGCAGTGCCCATAGGCTCGAATGCTAGGCTATGGCGGCAAAACCTACAAGAACATCTTCAATAATCAGCCCACAGCCTAGAGTCCCAGTGACTTTGCGATACAAGTCTCCCCAAGACTGGCCAACCCAGAACTGCGATGGCAAGCCAAGGTCCCGCGCCTGGATTTCCATCTTCCGGGCATTTTTGGACAGCTGGAACACCTGAGAACGCGCGCAGGGCGCTTGCCACACACCCGGTCCATTCCCACCCGACGGGCAAAGCATCAGTAGCAGCCTCCAATTGGTGGTTTAGTGATTAGGGAGTGGGTTCCCATGTACCCTCTACAAGAAGCAGGGCTTCAACTTCGGATCCAAACCACCAATCCCAACTACCAACTAAGGGTTATCTGAAAGCATGGACCCCCCGCCACCCCAAAACCAAAAAACGACCGAGGTTAAACAGCGCGGCACATTGTTTTGAATGCGAGAAGGGCTCAAGCCATGCAAACAATGGCCCAGGTGTCTTCAAACAAACCAACAGCACCAGTACCCAAGTAGTGCTCGCCCCACCTCCGTGGTGATGTACACCACTCCAGGCGTGTTCTGCTGGAACCTCAGGGTAACACCCCTTGAAGCATGCACAGCGGGGGCCAGTTTGCCAACTCAACCGATTTTGCATCTCAATTGGCCTGGGGTGCAGCACCTTCATTCGGCCGGGCCTGGGGACCGGCAGGGCCCATCCATCCTCTTGGGACGGGCAGTGAGGAAAGCAACATAGGAGCAACGACACGGGCGGTTTTCCTTTCGGCTTCCCTAACATTCGCCGGCCCAAAAAGTGACCAAGGGATCCAAGTGGCAGACTTCGATTAATTTACCCGGTGGCAGGCCTCAGCTCATGTTCCCAGATTCCGATCACAATGTCCCGAAGCCAATCAAAAGAGTCACGCCCCAGGCTGCGGCAAGTCCACGGTCTGAGACTCTGCGGGCGACAGGTCCTCAAACGCCTCGTGCCACGTGCACGGCTCGGCTCGCGCGGCGTTGGTAACCGGCGCGCGGAAAGCCGCGGGCAGGCGGAGGGTTTGGATACGTCTATGTCCCATCTCTGTAATCTCAGGGCCTCTTGTTTTCAAAGGCTGGCAAGAAAAAGGGAGGGGAGTCAGGTTACTGCAAATTGATGGAAATGGGGATTAACCTGCTGAATTCTGCGCGTTGTTTGACAAGGAAGGGAAATGACCCTGCGCACCCCACAATGAATTCATGCTTGGTTCTGGCAAGGCCCAAGGCCACAACAAATTCAAAGGACTCTGAAGAAAAAATCACAAGAGGGACTTCACCGAACTATGCCAAGCCTGCACGGCGGGCAGCGAGCTGGCCTTGGGAGCTCCCAAGTCTTGGCTTCGAAAGAGAGGAGGAGGAAAAAAAAAAAGGCCGGCACACCTGCGATTGCAACCAGCGGGTGTTTGGCTCTCCAGCTGTTTGCCAATCTGGTGGTGCCAAAGCCACGTGTTCAAGCAACCTGCTCCTCGTTGACTGACACTGGCAAGTGAGACGGCTCCAGGTTCAGTTGGTGGTTGCAGCCCTCAAAGGTCACTCAACCTGTTCTTCAATGACTGGCCCTCCACTTGAGTCACAATCAAAACCCGGTATTAAAATGGTCTACCCAGAACCATGTCAACAAGGCAGCCGCAGCTACTATGGTTGGGATCGTCCCTTGTTAACCTTCATCTACCCAGATTGTGGCGCGCCTGTTTTCGTGACATCTCAGCTGAGCTGGGCCCTCCCGCCACTGCAAGCAGCACAGCCAGCATGGCGGCGCCCAAGCCGCTGGCAGCGCGAGCGGCCAAGCTCTCGCCCTCCGGCCTGGCAGCTTCGCAGCGCTGACAAAGCATTGGAATGCAATCAAATCTTGGGAGAATCAAATCGATCCAATCAATCGAACAGAATCCAAGAATCCAATCAATCGATTAGAATCCAATCAATCGAATAGAATCCGATCAATCCAATCAATCAATTAGAATCCAATCAATCCAATCAATCAAATCAATCAAATCAAGCAAATCAATCAAATCAATCCAATCAATCCAATCACTCAAATCAATCAAATCAAGCAAATCAATCAAATCAATCCAATCAATCCAATCAATCAAATCAATCAAGTCAAGCAAATCAATCAAATCAATCCAATCAATCCAATCAATCAAATCAATCAAATCAAGCAAATCAATCAAATCAATCCAATCAATCCAATCAATCAAGTCAAGCAAATCAAGCAAATCAATCAAATCAATCGATTAGAATCCAATCAATCCAATCAATCCAATCAATCAAATCAATCAAATCAATCAAATCAATCGATTAGAATCCAATCAATCCAATCAATCCAATCAATCAAATCAATCAAATCAATCAAATCAATCAAATCAATCGAATAGAATCCAATCAATCCAATCAATCCATTCAATCGAATAGAATCCAATCAATCCAATCAATCCATTCAATCTAATAAATTGATTGGAATCCAGGCAATCCAATCAATCGAATAGAATCCATTGAATCCAATCGATCCAATCAATCGAATAGAATCCATTCAATGCATTCAATCCAATCAATCCAATCAATCGAATAGAATCCAATCAATCCAATCAATCCAATCAATCAAATCAATCAAATCAATCGATTAGAATCCAATCAATCCAATCAATCCATTCAATCGAATAGAATCCAATCAATCCAATCAATCCATTCAATCTAATAAATTGATTCAAAACCAGGCAATCCAATCAATCGAATAGAATCCATTGAATCCAATCGATCCAATCAATCGAATAGAATCCATTCAATGCATTCAATCCAATCAATCCAATCAATCGAATAGAATCCAAGCAATCCAATCAATCCAATCAATCGAATAGAATCCAATCAATCGAGTAGAATCCAATCAATCCAATAGAATCGAATCAATCGATTAGAATCCAAGCAATCCAATAAATCCAATCAATCGATTAGAATCCAATCAATCCAATCAATCCAATCAATCGATTAGAATCCAATCAATCCAATCAATCCAATCAATCCAATCAATCCAATCAATGCATTCAATCCAATCAATCGATTAGAATCCGCTCAATTCAATCAATCCAATCAATCGATTAGAATCCAATCAATCCAATCAATCCAATCAATCGAACAGAATCCAAGCAATCCAACAAATCCAATCAATCCATTAGAATCCAATCAATCGATTAGAATCCAATCAATCGATTAGAATCCGATCAATCCAATCAATCAAATAGAATCCAATCAATCCAATCAATCGAATAGAATCCAATCAATCCAATCAATCCAATCAATCCAATGAATCCAATCAATCCAATCAATCGAATAGAATCCAATCAATCCTATCAATCGAATAGAAACCATTCAATCCAATCAATCCAATCAATCGCTTAGATTTCAATCAATCCAATCCATCCAATAGAATCCAATCAATCGAATAGAATCCAATCTATCCAATCAATGCAATCAATCAAATAGAATCCAATCCAAATCCAAACAATCAATTTTGGAATCCAATCAATCCAATCAACCGAATAGAATCCAATCAATCCAATCAATCCAATCAATCGAATAGAATCCAATCAATCCAATCAATCCATTAAATCCAATCAATCGAATAGAAACCATTCAATCCAATCAATCCAATCAATCGAATAGAATCCAATCAATCCAATCAATCCAATCAATCGATTAGAATCCAAGCAAGCCAATAAATCCAAACAATCGATAAGAATCCAACCAATCGATTAGAATCCAATCAATCCAATCAATCGATTAGAATCCAAGCAATCGATTAGAATCCAATCAATCCAATCAATCGATTAGAATCCAATCAATCCAATCAATCCAATCCATCGAGTAGAATCCAATCAATCCAATCAATCCAACCAATCGAATAGAATCCATTCAATCCAATCAATCCAATCAATCCAATTAATCGTTTAGAATCCAATCAATCCAATCAATCGACTAGAATCCATTCAATCCAATCAATCGAATTGAATCCAATCAATCGAGTAGAATGAAAAATCAATCCAATCAATCCAATCAATCGATTAGAATCCAATCAATCGATTAGAATCCAATCAATCCAATCAATCCAATCAATCGATGAGAATCCAAGCAATCCAATCAATCGATTACAATCCAATGAATCCAATCAATTCAATCAATCGACTAGAATCCAATCAATCCAATCAATCGATTAGAATCCATTCAATCCAATCAATCGAATAGAATCCAAACAATCCAATCAATCCAATCAATCCAATGAATCGATTAGAATCCAATCAATCCAATCAATCCAATCAATCGAATAGAATCCATTCAATCCATTCAATCCATTCAATCCAATCAATCGTTTAGACTCCAATCAATCCAATCAATCGATTAGAACTCACTCAATCAAATCAATCCAATCAATCGAATAGAATCCAATCCATCCAATCCATCCAATCAATCCAATCAACCGAATAGAACTCAGTCAATCCAATCAATCCAATCAATCGATTAGAATCCAATCAATCCAATCAATCCAATCATCCAATCAATCGATTAGAATCCAATCAATTCAATCAATCCAACCAATCGATTAGAATCCAATCAATCCAATCAATCCAATCAATCCAATCAATCCAATCAATCGATTAGAATCCAATCAATCCAATCAATCCAATCAATCCAATCAATCCAATCAATCCAATCAATCGATTAGAACCCAACTAATCCAATGAATTCAATCGTTTAGAATCCAATCAATCCAATCAATCGATTAGAATCCAATCAATCCAGTCAATCGATTAGAATCCAATCAATCCAATCAATCAACTAGAATCCAATCAATCCAATCAACCCAATCAATCGGTTAGATTCCAATCAAATTAGTTCTTGATCAGTGAGACTTTGATCAATGAGAATCCATCTTGACCACTCCCAATCATGACCAAGATTGGATAGATCTTCTTGACCCGTGAGAACCCAAACAATCCAATCAATCGATTAGAATTCAATCAATCCAATCAATCCAATCAATCCAATCAATCCAATCAATCCAATCAATCCAATCAATCCAATCAATCGATTATAATCCAATCAATCCCATCAATCCAATCAATCCAATCAATCCAATCAATCGATTAGAATCCTCTTTTAATCCAATCAATCGATTAGATTCCATTCAATCCAATCAATCGATTAGAACCCAATCAATCCAATCAATCCAATCAATCCAATCAATCCAATCAATCCAATCAATCCAATCAATCCAATGAATCCAATCAATCCAATCAATCCAATCAATTCTTGATCAGCGAGATTTTCATCAGTGAGAATCTATCTTCACCATTCCCAATCATCTTGACCAAGATTGGATAGATCTTCTTGATCCGTGAGAACCCAATCAATCCAATCAATCAATCAATCAAAATCCAATCAAAGAGGGAATTGTGTAACTTGTCTATATATAGCCCCTATTGCAGCAAATCCAACGCAGTGCAGGCACACTGACAGGCCCTTTAAGGCCCCAAATGCAGCTGAGGTTCACATGGGCAGAAATTTGAGGTCATTCCGCCGAGATTGGCCAAACCAAATGCCGGTGCGTCCTGAGCTGTCCTCAGATCCCCCGCTAACAGTTTAACTCTTAGTGGAACAAAGGGGAAAACCGCACTAAACACTACTAGGTCCTCCAGTAAGGAGGTTAGAATAAGGGTACCCTTCTTTCTGTAGTCTATTTTAGTAGGAGAACCCTCCCCCCCAAAAAAGAGGGGTAAAAGGGCACTACTGGGGGACCAAAGGGTAAAAGGGCACTACTGGGGGACCTGGACTAAAAAGCTAAAAAGCTTAGGAACCGGATGGCTGGGAGCCACCAAGCCTCGGTGATTTCTTGAGGCGTTGCCACTCGCTTTGCCACTCGCTTGGTGGTCTCTGGGCGTGGCCTCTCAGCCGGCTCTGGTCTTCGCAGGTAGCTCCTGCAAGCTAAACGCACTGAACAGATTCGCTCTGGCGCTTGCTTGGATCTTTGAAGCTTGCCCTGTCTTTCTTGTGAGGGGACGGGTGGACAGTTCCTTCAAGAGTATTTTCTGCATGTCATTTTCCGCCCCCAAACCTTGCTCACACTTCACACGGACGTCGCCTCTCATGTCCTTTCCCGGCCACCCGATCAAAACGCGGCCAAAAAAAAGACGCTGCGCTGGCTAGCGGTCTTAAACCAAGCCACACAACTCACGGTTGGATCCTCTTTGGGAACCCTTGGCCTCCGTTCACCGAAATGCCGGGCGCGGCCGCAAAAGAAAAGCCGAAAGCTCCCAACTCGCTCTCCGTGAACAGACCCTGGGCGGCCTTGCCACTTAGCATACAAACGCAGATTTCCAGCGGTCAGCGGCATACTCGATGCTTGGCTCAAGATCCTCCTTTGGCACGCTCTGTTTGGAGAAGATCTTCGCTGCAATCTGCTGCGGGTGATACTGTAACAGTACCCCGAAGCGCACTACAACCCCCGCTGCAAGCTGACAAAAGCGCAAACATTCTCAAACACAAGTATGAACACAAGGCGAAAGCATGAACCGCCCCACATCTCCCCACTGAGCTGCAAGTCCCGGCAAAGTCAAATGTCGTCTCCGGAGCCTGGGCTGCTCAAAGTCAAGAACCGCCAGTGCCATTTTTGGTTACTTAGGTGGTGCGTTTTATGGACTTCGCAACCATCCACAGTAAGGTTGATTCCTTGTCCATTCTTTTCAGCCATCGTTCTTTTCAAGAACCGATCGCCATTTCCCCCAGGGTGGTTGGCGGTTTTCTAGAAACTCGGATCCCTGGAAAGAATGGGGAAGTTACCCCTAGAAAGAACTCAATTGTTCGCCTGCTTCGGGAGCCTGCGAGAGGTGAGGCGTCTGCAGCCAGGATGCCTTCGTCTGGTCCGGGGTACTCCTCGTCAGACTCCTTTGCCTTGTCGGAGCCATTGCCCCAGTTGACTTCCTAGGCGCAGTCCAGCCAAAAGAAAGACAAAGCTCCAAGCTTCACGAATGGGTGTGTCTCAACATAGGGGTGTGGGTCAACAAAAGGTGCCCAAAATAGATTGCCCTGGTAAGTGGAAAGAAGTAAAACCTGCGGTCTTGGAAAAAAATGATACATACACATAGCACCAGCATCGAATGCAAGGGGGCAGATCTTCCATTTGTTGTCAAGCCGTCCCCTGGCCGAAAAAAAGCAGTGGTGAACGATGTCCTCTTCAAAACCAGGGGAATAAAACAACTTCAGCAGATGGGTGTGTCGTTTTTTGAGGCTACCTTTATGTTGGTGGTTTAAACGACCAGAAAACCGAAGCCACTTAAGGGAGGTCCGATACCCAAAAGAAGACGAGTCCGTCTGTCTTGGTTAGGGAATCCCCCCAAATGGTGGCTTTCCTTTTGGTGCTCCTTCAAAACCAACCAAACCGACGTTCCCCCCCCCCCCAAAAAAAAAAAAAAGAATGATAAAAGCTAGACCCAAATCCACGGACGGAGGAGCCTGGCCCAAGCAGATGCAGGATAGAGGGGACACCGCAAGTTGGTGCCTATGACTCAGCTACGGCTGATGGCGAAGTGCATGCCAAAAGTTTGTACCGGCGACCCTTGCAACAAGTGGTATCATGACTAGAGTTCGGCCGAGTTATGGAGTGTATTCTTTATTGTTTGCTTCACATCAAGTCACTGGTAAAATGTAAAATGTGTCCTAAGTCTAACCCAGGTATTGTTCTAGACTGCGGATGGGCAAAATCCTGCACCAGCTAAGAAACCCTGGAGTGATTCGATTCTCCTGTACATACCAATGAAGAGTGGTTTCCAAGGGCGTGGGGCGCGACATGGATTTCGTCCATCCACAGTACCTCTGAATATGTTACGGATTGAGACGGCTTCAGCTTCGAGCTGACGCCTGATCTTGAGGGTGACCTATCTTGACTAGAGTGCGGCGTGGGTGTGCGCCGCGGGCGTCCATGGAACTAGCCTCGGTCGAAAGCCCTTCCTCGCATGAAGCGCCGACAGCACACGATTCACCGACCCGCAAATGTTTGAAGGGGCGCAAGTTGATGATCCGAACTACATGTCCGTCATATACAAATACACACATATCTAAGCACGCACACTTTTGCCTGATGTATGCGCTTGCTTAAAGCCCACTATCCAGGCGTCAGCGCTAAAGGGGTTGAAGTTGTTGGCCTCCGACTCCAGACTTCTCGCGCTCGAGTCCTTAGAGTGCAACATAGTGTAACACACCCCGCCCACAGTCAATGGCTTTGGCAGCTGTGAAGAAAACTCGGCAGCTCTCAAGCTTACGTTCTGTCACAAAGTGAACCCTCAAACAACTTGGAGGAAGAAGCTGATCCGAATTGTGCCACACCCATGGCTCAAGTCGAGCAAATGCAGCAAGTACATCTTCACTTCTGAATTAAGGGCTTGTCTATGCTCGGTGGAGTCTGGGGACTATATTGGCCCTGGCTTTTCAAGCAGACCTCACTGGGAACAGAGGCAACCAGGCAAGCAGGGTCGAGCAACTCCTCAAATACTCACTAAATCTATTTGCTCCTGGTACTTGTGATGGTCCCAGTTTGACGCTCTTGGCCATGTTGGACCACACTCTGTGTTTTCGTGTCGCAGAACTAGCTCCCACGGAGCTGGCTGATGAAAACAGAAGCAAACACTGGATGCCCAAGGTTTTGCAGCTTGTGCTTTTCACAGGGAACATCAGGAGCCAGGCGCTTAAGTGACCGTCAAGCGCTGGAAGAAAGAGGTGCCATGCACAAGAGACCAAGAACAGCGCGAAAAGTGTAGAACAAGTTGAACGGGCAGAAGCATGCAGACAATGGGCACGGAACCACAGAACAAGCAGGCAAAAGAACAGCCAGAGCCGGCGATGGGCGACGGAGAGTCAGTTTCTGGGTGGGGGAGGGGGGGTAACACATTTACATCCGTGCGATTTGGTTGATACCCCAACACTAGCGTCAAACAGAAACATATGTATTCACGAATTTAAAGAAACTGGTTTAGACTTTCCCTGGGGCAAGAGCGAGACAACGGTGTGGAGGTGCAACAAGATCTTTGGGCTGGCACCTAAGAGAAGACAAATATCCCGAAGCTCCAGGGGTTGATTCCCCATTCTGTTCAACCATCGTTCTTTTAGAAAGCCTGATTTTTTTCCCCTGCATTTTTGATGGTTTCCTGAAAGGAAGGATCCCTGGAGAGAATGGGGAAGGTACCCCTAGAATCTTCGCCCGCAACAGCAGCCCCCGCAGCCATGTTCCAAGCAGCTGCCGCTGCCGGGCTTGCCGTCGCCAAGTCCGCGAGATCGGTGCCTGCCAACGGACGTCAATGATTCAATGGGGCCTCTGAAATTGCACCTCTCAAAAAATGTTCACAAACAAGCTGTCTCATCTTGGTTGCTGTTGAAAAAAACCTCTGCAACAAGTGAATATTTGTGTGTGTGTATGTGTGGCCAATTCGGAAAAGCCGCTGTTTCAACCAAACAGAAAAAAGTCCAAAAGTCCCACCAAATCGCCAAAAAGTCACTGAGCTCCTTGCATCCATATAAAACTGTCCGCCTTCCCCCTTTTACGATGCTAAGGTGCAACCGCACACGGGTCTGTTTTTTGGGGGACCCCCAAAACGTGTGGGTGTCCTTTTGGTTCCCCTTGTATACCCAACTCCCCGCCCCCCTCCCGAAGCGGAAGGCCCGCCTTTGGCCACCGAGCCGGGGCTTTGCGAGGCCCGCGCCTGCCAAGTCGCACGGCTCTGTCACAGAACACCCAGAAGTCGTTCTCGTGCGAGGATTGGCGGTTGGGACTCAATAAGTTTCATTCTTGGGCCAAGTAAACGCAAAAATGGATTCACTGGTTGGGGTGGGTCGGGGTGGCTTGGGGTGATTTGGGGTGGGTTGGGGTGGGTTGTGGGTTGGGGTGGGTTGGGTTGGTGTATAACTTGACGAGGCCTGACTTCAGCAAGTCAGTGCTGGTGAGAATGACTTCTTCTGCCTTCGGACTTTGTCGTCACCAAGCATTCGGGCCATGCTTCTATCTACCGATAGATCCCTCCGCGGTCCGCGATATCAGGCTGCTGCCGCCAGTGTTGCCCGCTCAACGGATTCCACGCGCACACAACAAGCTTTCGCGAGGCTTCCGCGCACCGTCGTGCTTAGCAAGGACAATTTGTTGCATGCTGCCACAGCACTAGCTTATGCAAGGCCTTTCCGGCCCGAACGCAGAGCTCGAGTTCCATGATTCAATACAAGAGTAAGTAGTACTCAAAGGGCGTTTTGACTTTTCACAGCTCCCAGCTCGCAACTTGCAGCTTGTGCAAGCGCAGGCCGCAAAGCAGAGAGTGGCAAGGTGTCAGGGTCACAGTTGCAGAGATTTCCCGAATTGCTTCCTGCCAGGTTCCAACTTTTTAGTAAAAGTCGCGTACACGCAGCTTACGCAAGGAAATTGGTAACAACATGCCTTATATGCACTTGCAGCCTGCATGTTTAGCTTCTGCGGGGGCTGCGTCATTATAAGCCCTCGGCTAGCAAGCATGAATAGAAGGTTTCTGGCGCTGCCCATATGGAAATCAGTGAGGGATGTTCTGCCAGATTTGGTTGAATGCGCAGGGCTACTCCTACAAAATGCAGCGACAAACGAAGCAGAGAAACCCTCAGACGTCATGTGAGTCGCAATCAAAACCTGGTACCAAATTGTCTACCCAGAACCATGTACAGGAATAAGAAGGCGGATATCTGCAGCTCTTTATGGCTGGGATCGTCCCTTACTAACCTTCACCAATCCCCGGGTTTTGAGCACGTGGCTCATGTGCCACACAGCTTCCCAGTAACTCCTCCTCTGGCTGCTGCCAAGTGCCAAACCCGCTGTCCCTCCGGCCTCCTCAACTACTGCAGCCTCTGCGGCGTCTGGTGCCCCCAGCAACTGCAGCGTTCGGAGAGCTTGAAATTCTTAAGGCAAGATGCACTCCGAACTTGATTCTACCTGATGGGTGTCCTTTTTGCTTGAAGAAAAACCACAAGCGAAAAACAAGAACACTTTGCTGGGGGGCTGTCCTCAATCTCCCGCTCAAAGTTTAATCTTTAGCGGGTGACATTCAGAAATCCAACCCACAAACTCACTATAGACCCATTTTGGGCCGGGCTTACCACCCAGTTTTTGGTTCTTGGGGCCCCTATGGTTTTAAGACCCCCCCTTCTTCTGAAGATGGCCAGCAGCTTCCCCTTCCCCTTCCCACCTGCAGAGTGGTCGCCACCAGCTGCGGCGAGACCTTCTTGGCGCTCGCGGCGGCGGCCAGCTTCCGGAACCAGCCTCGAAAAGGAGAGGCGGGGGGCTTGGGGGCTTGGGGGCTTTGAGGTTGAGGGGTTGGGGGGGTTCGGGGGTTGAGGGGCAGTTGGGGGGGGTTGGGGGGGTTGGGGGGTGTGGGGGGGTGGGGTGTGGGTGGGGTGGGGGGCCTGGGGGGCGGGGGTTGTTCTGTACCCTTTTAGGGAGGTCTGCCGTTTTGGGATTCGGCAGGTTATACTAATTATGTCCGCGTCGGCCCCTTCAATCTAACCCAGTGGAACCTGTTTCCAACCAAACTCACCGATCAAAGGGAGACCAACGGTCAGGAATCGCAGCTTGCCACACTGGCCCCCAAGCCACAGCTGAGTGGAGCTAAGCAGCCGTTGAGGCGCGCGGTGGTGCCTGTGCAAGACATGGACACGGCGGCCGGCGATTTGAAACCCAAGCGGCGGCCGGCGATTTGAAACCCAAGCGATGCTTTGGACATGACTTGCCCTCTCGGAGTGGCCCGGGGGGAAACCCCCAGAAAACACGGCCCAACCACAAATCCAGGGGTACCTTCCCCATTCTTTCCAGGGATCCTTCTTAGAAAACCTCCGGAAACCCATGGAAAGCGGGTTTTTGAAAAGAACGATGGTTGAAAAGAATGGACAAGGAGTCAACCCCTAGAGCAAAAGCCTGCCGCGAAGCAGCGAAGCTTTTCGCGCGCGCCTGGCATGTGCAGGCTGGAGGCGAAGTGCGCCTGGCCAAAGATCTCCCGGTATGAGGCGCCCAACCTCACGACATGGGGCGAAAACGGGGGATTAAACAGGCACCCGTCGACCCCCATGGCGGAAACCACACCCAAGGTTTCCAGCTTTCAGAATTTCAGGACGCGTCCAGCCCTCATTTTCCCGCCCTAGGTCAAGATCTCAACGCAAGCTGCGCCGGCCAATGCGCTTTTTCATTTACCGCCAGGGAGGATACGACTCGGAAGTGGCGCCTTTACATGCCACAGGTGGGCATTTGACCCCTGTACAAGCTGAGCCAGGTGGCCATGCCCGCTGTTGGGGCCCCTGGCCACCTGTCTGCCCGGGAACAAATGTCCTGCCCAAGTTCGGGCAAGAGACAAAACCGGAAGACGTGCAAAAGCCGGGGTGTTCCCCTCAAAAGTGGCCCAAAGGCCACTAATGGCCTATGGATTCGCGCTTTCAGACTGACACAGGGTGGCCCTCGACCGCTGCAACTGCAGCCAATGACCTGACGCGAAGCATGTTGGAGCAAAGCACATGCCAATCGCTCCGAGACGTATATCTGCCGAGGCTCTTCGAGTCAGCTGCTTCCAGTGCCGTGCGCTCCTGCGAGCTTGCAGCCGGAAAACGCCACTCCGCCTCTGCTCCTTCTGCCTCTGCTCCTTCTTGATGTGGATCAGATGTTTTGTATGGCGGTGCATGCAAAAGGTTCAAGGCTGCCACCCAGAACGGGCATGCAAACGCAAGAATGGTGGCGTCAGACCCCTGAATGGGGAACGGTAGCCACGAGCCAAAAGCCAAGCAGGAAGAGCTCCAAGCAAATCAAGCTCAAGAGCTTAGGGATGTCCCCCCCCCCCCGCCGTCAGTAGCTCGTCCCTTCGCGCCTTGATTGCCAGAAGGTGGCTTGGGAGATGGCCTTTGGAGCGCCAGCGCTTGCCTACGGGATGGTAATTGGTGGGTCTTCCGTGAGCCGCCACACAAAGCAAAAAAGAACTACAGCGCGCACACACACACACACAACACACACACACATGCTTGCACAACAGGGTTCATGAGGCGTTCTTTCATGCACGCGCGCACACCTACAGGATCTCTATATATATATATAAATCTAATCACACACGCACACTTTTTCGCACACAAATATATATATATATATAATATATATACACATATATACACATATACAAACTGACAGAGGCAGTCTGAAGAATCGTTGCACCCATTCCAAACCTTGTCCCCAGTCGCCAAGCCTCGCCTGCCGCAATGGCCAGCGCGCCCACGAGGGAAATCAGCGACCAGTAGGCGCCCGGCGCTGGCCAGCTGGTCGCGTCCACCAGGGCCGCGTCGGCCAGGGCGGCGCTGCCGCCGATCAGAGCCATGGAGAAGTTGAAGGACACCCCGAAGCCCAGGGCCCGCACGTGGATGGGGAACAAGTCCGCCACGAAGATGTAGACATGCGAGGCGCCGAGGCCTTGACCAGGTGTGAAGTGACCAACGATTTGCCGTGCAGGCTCAACAAGTGCCCTGCACCCCCCCAAACCCCCATTTGCTTCGATTTGCAATCAAACGCTGCGTAAACCCGAAACGTGGGGTCAAGATGTTCCGCCAGGATGCCCACCGCACAGCCGAAGATGAGGCCGTAAGCTACGATCGACATCAGCAGAAGATGCTGGCTGCTGCTGATTGCCCAGAAGACCGGCAGGCCGGCGGCTGCCAAGACCAAGGACCCAGCCAGCATCACCCACATGGGGTCGCAGCGGCAGCATAGGTCATTCAGCATTGGCAGGGAAGCCCAGCAAATCGTCACCGTGCCTGAGTCAGAGGCGGTGAACCATCTCTGCAATCCAAGCAAGCGGACTCGCTCAAATTCTCGAAAACTCTGGCATCCTGGAGCCTCTCGGGAACTGTGGAACCGGGCGCCACGCCCCAAGCATCAAATACGCCTCAAGGTCCCAACACTGATACTATTATTACTCCATTATGATTACCATTATTATTATTACTATTAATATTATTATTATTATTATTATTATTAAAAAGAGAGCCCCCCACAAGCACCCCAGAAATCGCCCCCCAAGCGCAATCGCCCGCCCGCCCCCATCCACGCGACCCCCGCCTGTGAAGATGCATCCCGCCAGCAGCGCTTCCGTGTGGTCCATGCCACGGGACTTCAAGTAGGACGTGCACCTCAGATCCCCGCCGCTCCGTGCGCTTCTTTTTTCTGTTTGCTTTTTTCGGGAGCCACTGTGGATGGACTTGTTGTTTTCCCGTTTTTATGTTTCCGTTGTTGTTGCTTTCCGGGAGCCACTGCGGATGGTTGCGAAATCCATTTCGCAGCATGGTTGAAATAATTGCTTGTTGGTATTTACAGGGGTAATCATCAGTCCAGGGTTTCTGAGGTGCTGCGTTTGATGGATTTCGCAACCATCCACAGCACAAGAAACGCTGCAACTTAGCCCTCGCCACCCAGCCCGATCATGTCACAGCCGATACAACATGAAGACACCTGGCATAGCCATGGGTCAAAACCCAAATCGTACCCCCAGTGAACATCCCAATCCAACCACTAAAATAGGTTCTAAAATGGGTGGTTCGCCTACCCCAATATGGGATCCCATTGGTTTTGACCCACAGCCATATTGCAGCATGCAAAGTCGGTGAGCGCACTGGAAACATGCACACTTTGCTTACCCATCTCCACAAGTATCCCTTATGTGTTCAAGCTTTGGTCCGCCTTGTCTGCCTGGGCAGGCGAGTTGCGAAAAGCCTGCGCTGAAGCATGGGGCCCACCGCCTGTTGGCCACCTACAAGGCCAAGATGCTCGATTCCTACCAGCCAACGTCCGAAGAAACTTTGCCAAACCGTCACCACCTTCATTCGCCAGGGCGCCAAAGCCCCGAGAAATAGTTCACTGCCGTGGGTGTCACTCCCAAAAAGCCGACGAACAGTGCCTCAGCTTGCTGTCCTTGCATGGACCATGGGATGAACAAATGCCGCGTGTACCTGCAGCAAGCTCCCAGCTTTCGCAAAAACCACCAGCCTTAGGGAGCCCCTGCAATCGTGCCAGCGAGTTACAGACTGCCCCCTGAACACCGCTAAAGAGACCCATCCAGAGGACACCCCGACTGATTCGAGCCAAGCAGCCAAGGCGTGGTGGCGCAAAGACCTCCAACTGTCCAGCTCAAGTTACATTCACTTGGAAGCGGACGGGTGTGCCGTGGTTCCTCAAATTCTCCGAGTGTGGCATCTAGCTTGGAGTGCCACTTGTGACCTCTTTCGAGTTGCTTCCAATGATGGGCTGGGAACGACCTTTGACCCAGACTTGAGACCCAAGCCCCGATGGCAGGAAAACAGACTGACTTCGCGTGCAAAACCCCACCACGGCTACAACAGTGACTGACTCTGATAGACTTCCGAGAACTCCGGTGGCCATTCTGTAAACCGCAGCTTTGGTCGTTTTCAGAGACCTCAAGCCGCTCAAGCCACGTGCTCCGCTGGTCGGGCCTTGACAGGGCCTTGACAACCCGAAAAACCGGCAAATACGAAAACACGGCGGCTCTCCCGCCTGCACGGCAGTGCCTGGCCGGTCACGTGAACCCGAAGATGAAATTCTTAAAGCCCACGTCACTAGAATTGTGTAGGGGGCTTCTTGACAGTTGCTTCATGCAACTGCTTGACCGC
The DNA here is from genome assembly GCA_963377175.1 of Effrenium voratum. Lineage (NCBI taxonomy): Eukaryota > Dinophyceae > Suessiales > Symbiodiniaceae > Effrenium > Effrenium voratum. The sequence continues at coordinate 215,801 of CAUJNA010002446.1, read as the reverse complement.
TTGAGTTTTGTTCAATGCGTTGCAAGTGCGAAGGCTTCTGAAACAGGAAAACATATTTGTCGCCAGGTCATAGTCCGGGGTCAACATGACCAACCGGAAGTGGTTGCCCCCTTTGGAACGTTGACTGTTTCATGGACAATGGGGAAACTGGGCATGAAATTGAATTCAGGACTCTCTGGTCGGCATCATTTAGGTGGGGATTCATGTCCGAGCCCTTTGGAGGTGCTCCCTATTAAAATTCGTACCGCATGACTCTCCCTCCAAAGCTGACATCCACTTCCATGGTTGTTGCACACACTCAGTTGCCCAAAAAGCCCAGAAACATCAGCTTCACCTTCTGTGACCTTTACACAAATTGAACCAAAACTCCGAAGCCAAAAGCTCCAAAGGTCAAGGCCTTGGCACCCAGTCGCCAAGGCAGCCACTGGGAGGATTTCCCCCGGCCTCCGTCCGCACCTCCGCGACGTGCTCCGCGAAGTCCGCGGACTCCGTGAGGCGATAGCGGCCCCAGAGAGAGACGGCTCCTGGCGCTGGGCTGGGAACCTCCACCAAACTGGGCGGAGCTTTTGGAGTTGGATGCCAAGGCCTTGACCTTCGGACCTTCGGGTTTCGGAGATTTGGACTTTTGGACCTTTTGGCTTCGGAGTTTTGGCTTCTTCTTAGTACAAGAGTCCCAGAAGGTGAAGCTGACATTTCCGGGTCCCTTGGGCAGCTGAGTGTGTCCGACATGGAAGTGGACAGGGCTCCCCAGAAGGAAACGAGTCTTCCAGAACGTTCCTGTCAGCTTCTGTGATTGTTGGAGGCTTTTTGGTGGGCCCGGCCTTGTTTGGCTGGGGCTGAAGGGAAATCGGACACCAAAGCGAAGAAAACAGTGCTTTTGCTTTGCTGGGCGCTCCGTTGTCAGCATCCCCCGCTGAAAGTGAGTTTCACTTGCATGCATGGAACCCCCCCAAAAAAAAGGAAGTCAGCTGGTTACAGCAGGTTGGTAAGTTTCAGTGGGGGAGCCAAAGGAAATTTGAAGCGAAAGGGACGCCACTGACACTGGCCCGCCGGAGCATCGCAGCAAGGGCACCCAAAGAAGGATTTCAGGGTTGCCGACATTCAGTCCTGGCACCAGCGACAGGAGAAACGGCAACCGCCAGCCCCATGTCATCATGCCCTGCGTCAGGGAAAGTTGAGTGGCAGGCGCCACCCCTCAAAGCAAGCGGTGTCCCTCAGCTGGAAGGCTCATGTGCCCAGTGCCCATGCAACAAAAAGGCCTTGGGGGGCTACGTGGACAAAAACGGAAAAAAGGGTGCCACCAAACTAGGAATATGCGAGCAAGAAAAATATGTTGCCTCAGCATGTAAGGAGTGGCTGCTTCCAACGCATGACGCCCCAAATTCCTCCCAGCGTGTCGAAAAGCTATGACACTGCCATTCTTCACCTAGCATACCTCGCCAACACCCAATAACTCACCCTCCCTTTGGGGCCATGGCTAAAACATATTTTGCCAAACACTGGACTTGAGGAGCGGGTGAACGAAAGCTAGCAGTTGTTGCATGAGATGGGTCGGTGACAGAGTGGATTCATAGGTAGCTTGTGTACAACGAGAGGCCCGGCAAGATTCGTAGGATGCGACACGCAAACGCACATGGTGGCGTGGCAAACCTTGAAAAATGAAAGCAACGAGAGGCGTCAGAAGCTGTCTTAAAGCACCTCTGGGTTCTGCATGCAGCGTGTGCAAAGATTCTTGCGGTGGTTTACCGAGAAGACTGAGGTCTCCAATGAACAAGCTGAATCGGTGGAACATGTAAAAGTTCGTAGCACCAAGTCCAAAACGGGCAAACCGAGACTGCTGAACACTGAGCCACTGCCCGGGGGGGGGGGGATGGACCAGGGAGGAATCGAGCCTGAGGGGGGGGGGAGGGGGGGGGGGGTCTAAATAATTGATGTTTTTCAATCTTTTCGGCTCAAATAATTGAAAAAATCAATCTTTCGGCATTTGAGCCCCTTACCTTGCTTACGCAAGGAGAAACTTCAGCTAGCTAAAGCTAGCTTTCGTGAAAACCGAAAGGTCAGATCCGGCCGATTCGCGCTTGATTCACCCCATCTTACTCAACCCCCGGTTTATTCGTGGGGGGGTGCTCCCCGCCAAAAGTGATCCGATTCCAACCAAACCGAGTTGGACACCCCGTATCAGTAAACTGCGGTGGCCAAGGGTCAAAACCCAAATCGTACCCCCAATAAAAACATCCCAATCCCCACCAAAATAGACTCAAATGGGTGGCGCCCTATTCCAAAATGGTATGATTGGTTTTGACCCATGGCCATATGGGGTGAACATCGATGCTACCCCCGGATTCATAAACCCCTGGCTGATTTTTCAGGGGTGTCCAATTCCGTTTAGCGGTTGGATTCACACCGCTTAAAAAAAAAGAAAGAAGCTCGGGCGATATCCCCAACAGCACCACACCCTCCCAGAATCCTCGCGGAACGCCCCGAAACCATCCTTACCGCCGGTGTTGCTGAGGATGCCGCCTTGTAAAGCAAAGCTTCGAGTGACAGCGCAATCTCGCCCTGATCGGGGCCCGACGGCGCAATCGGGGCCCGATCGGGGCCCGACGGCGCAATCGGGGCCCGATCGGGGCCCGACGGTGCAATCGGGGCCCGATCGGGGCCCGACGGTGCAAGCGCGCCCCGATCGTCCCGTGGTGCAACCCCAGCCACCCATATTGTAGCTCAACGCCGGTTTTCCTTAGCATGCGGATTGCAACTGTATCTATAGCAAAACTAGGCGATGCCAGCTTGGTACAATTGACGGGGCCCGACGGCGCAATCGGGGCCCGATCGGGGCCCGACGGTGCAATCGGGGCCCGATCGGGGCCCGACGGTGCAATCGGGCCCCGATCGTCCCGTGGTGCAACCCCAGCCACCCATATTATAGCTCAACGCCGGTTTTTCTTAGTATGCGGATTGCAGCTGTATCTATAGGGCAAAACTAGGCGATGCCAGCTTGGTCCATTTGGCGGGGCCCGACTGAGTCGGGCCCCGATCGGGGCGCGATGGCGCAATCGGACCGATCGGGCCGAAACGGTGCAATCGGGCGGGCCCCGATTGCACTGTCGCCCGGTGAACCTCGCAAACCGTTCTCACGCAACTTTCGTGGAGCTTAGCGTGAAACTTTGCTGGAACCTTTCCTCAGGGCTGCCCCATAGCTTTTGCAGAATTTGCAATGCCAAGCATTTACTCTGCTGCACCGTGAGTTCCGCAGCGACGTGATCTGCTTTGCCACAAAGCCACCATTTGCCTGAGCAAGTGAGCAAGTCACAAAACAGTGAAAGTGTGCTAAAAACCATTGATTTCGGTTTTGCTTAGTGTTCCGCCCATGAGCAAAGCGATCTTGATCCGATGGCTTTTCAGACAACGGGCGCACGACACACCTCAAACCACGCAGACCACCCCGCCTGGAACCCTGGTGGAACCCTGGCGGAACCCTCGTGAAACCTTCCTCAAACCCGCAGCCCTCGAAGAAATTGGTGGAACCCTGGCGGAGCCCTCGTGGAACCTTGCCTCAAACCACCCCAAACCACCGCAGACCACATTGCCCTTGCAGAACCTGGTGGAACCCGCCCTGAACCACCCCGGAGCCTATCTGGGCTGAGACCCCAAAGCTTTCAGCTGTTTGGGGAAAAAACCTAATCCTGGCCCCTGGCTGATTAGGCCTGAGCTTCCCGGCCTCGGGCCCCAGCAGCTGATCCAAGGCGGCCACCACCAGGTTCGCCAGCAGGAAGCCCAGCCCGGCCGCCGAGAGGAGGAAGCCCGTGCTGCTCCGGATCCTGGGGTCCGGACCAAAAAAAGCCATGGACACAGCCAATGGAAGGCCCAAGCTCAGGTAGCAGCTTGGTAGCCTATCATTAAAGTATGTGAGGTTTCAGGCAAAAGGATGCTGATTGAAAGCAACTCCTGCTTGGAGGGGCGGACTCCGCGAAGTAAGATACGATGGGCCCCAGCTCGCCGCCTGGCTCCAGAGGCGTTTGGGCTGTTTTAATAGAATTCTAGCACTCTGCCAAGTGTGCATTGATGCACGCATTGCGCTGGACCCAATGAGGTCGTGAAGAACGGTCTGGATGTTTTGGACAAGGGAACATCCTCACGCTTGTGATTGGCAAGTGAGCAGGTCCAGGTGCAGGTTCAGGTTACGGTGCGGAGTGATGTGTGCATTAGCGGGAAATGCACATGGGCGTGTGGTTCAGATGCGGCCTGGTTGTGGGCGCGTGAGAGAGAGAGAGAGAGAGAGAGAGAGAGAGAGAGAGAGAGAGAGAGAGAGAGAGAGAGAGAGAGAGAGACAGACAGACAGAGAGAGAGAGAGAGAGAGAGAGAGAGAGAGAGAGAGAGAGAGAGAGCGAGCGGGGGGCGTCTGTGCATGTGTGCGTGCGTGCGTGCGGGCGGGCGTGCGCGTGCGTAGTGTCTTTGTCGCTTCTGTGCCGTTCATGTCTGTCTGGCCTGTGCCTCTGTGCCTGTGCACCCAGCCTTGTTATCCGCGTGTTGGGCTTTGCCCCTCTGCCTTTTGCATCTGACTGGCCAACTTCGCTGATTGTGGACTCCATGGGTTTCCGATTTTAACTTTTAAAGAAACTGCACGGGCGCTGCAGAAAGTCGATGCACAGGGAGCGCGGCTGCGCCTGCGGAGAGCCCCTGCAATGCCCGCAGCAAGAGCATAAGCACCAGCCCCACCGTACCCCAGGTGGAACCTCGGGGAGCCACATGCCGCACCAAGCCTGGGACATGTCTATCCAACTGCGTGAAGGTCAATGGTCCAAGTCCATCATGTTGGTTTAGTTGACCCCCTTACCCACATAAAGGGAGTCATGCCATCCACTTTCACCCTGTCTGCTCCAAGGCTGGTGGTTGCACCATCCTACTGTCCAAGCCTCTGGTTCCCTTACTTGAGCTCCCATCAGCCATCCTCCCGCAACTTGGCCAGCCCACTTCGAAACCCTCCTCCCATCATCGTCCCAGTCTTTTTGGCCATAGCTATATATCTTTCCGGCTCGCCCCTCATGCCTCATCTCCCATTTTGAGCCACCCACTAGACAGAAGTCTCCGCATGCCTGGCCATGCAAAACCAACTGCCACAGGCTCGGTCAGGGCCTCTCAACGTGCCGCCAGGGAGCCACAGCAGTCCTCCGTGGGAAGCCTCGGGAACACATCCATGCCATGGTGTTCGCATGGCTACAGAAACCCCTCTTGGCCATGCCAAGGGGACGGGCCGAGGGCCTTGCTTTTAGGACTCCCAGCTCATCCAAAACCTCACATGCCGCCTGGGGCTGTGGGGATCGCCTGGGTTCCAACGTGGCGGCATGTGACACGATCAAAGGCCTTGCCGTGGCACAATCCCTGGCCGACCGTGGCCAGCAGCATGCCCACCATGGACAGGAGCACCGCGTTGCGCCTGCGGCGCTACATTCTAGACGCGCTGTCCTGCAAACCAAGTGCTGCATGCAATGTCAAGCTAACATGTTTCAGTGCTCAAGGGGCTGCGACCTGCATGCAAAATTGAGACAGGGCATCAACCAGCCTCCCACATTTGTCCGCCATCCAACCTTCGCGCGAGATGCGGGCCCCAAAGCTCCCCAAAGCGCAACAAAAAACCGAAGCACCCAAGCAAGCGACCCGCCCAAGCTCGGAAAGCTGACTAATCAACAAACAAAACAGACTACGCTGTCCTACTCGACCTAGACACCAGCCAACACTTCATTGCCATGTTACGTTGCCAGAGTCAAAAAGCACAAATTATATCATTCCCTTGCCAATTCCAAGGCATAGCGGCCTTTTTGTTCGAGTGCTTGGAAAAAGATGCTCTAGATGCATACCAGGAATCGCCATCTATTTTCGGCCAAACCAAAAAGGACACCAAAAAGGACACCAAAAAGTTCCAAAGTTGCACCCCGCATTTTTCCAATTTGTCATGCTTGTTCTTGAAAAAATAAAATGAAAAATGAACCTGTCCTCTGCCGCCTGGCGGCCATTCAGCAGGCCACCCACCGGCCGAAGTACAAAGGTGACCGCATAGCCAGCCCAGGTCGAGACCGAAGAGGAGTGGAAGAAGATCTGCTCCAGGTAAACGGCCAAGAAGCCTCAATCAAAGGGACCAAACTCGGAGATGGTCGGAATCACCTGATCTTGTCCCCGATGGGGTTGACATGGGGAAGGCATATGTTCAGCTAATATTCGGGTTCATCTTTTTCACCCCAAGATAGACTTGAACCAAAACTCGGACTCAGAAGGTCGGACCCACCTGATATTATTGTTCAATGAGGTTGATGACTTGAAGCCATATGATCAGCTAGCTAGTATCTAGGCTGGAATTAGAACCCCAGCAAAAAAATAATCTTTTTTGCCTGGTTAGTGGAACACAACCGGAACCCCAAAAAAGCAGAAGAGAAAAAAGCAAAAAGGGGAGCTAATTCTGGGGAAGGGAAAGCATATGGTTGTTGTTATTGTTGTTGTTTTTGTTGCCTTTTTTGTTTAAAAGAAAAGGCTGCTCCAAACAGTTCGGTGCCAAAGCTGCTATAGATGCCGAACTCATACCACTCCTCGGCTCAAGCCCCCGGACGGCGCAGTGGACGGCGCACAGGCAAATAAGGGAAAAAGGGACTCATGGGGGCTGGGGAGGGGGAGGGAGCCCAAATCAGCCCTTATCAAGCCCTTAATAAGCCCTTATTTGGGTTTGGGGCTCCCTCCCCCCTCCCCTCCCCTCCCCTCCCCTCCCCCCAGCCCTGCCGAGCTGCCAAGACGTTGCCCAGGAGAAGTGGCCACACGCGCCGCAGCAGCTCAGGCACGGTGGTCGGCCGGGAGGCGCCTGTGTCCAGGTGGGCCGTCATCGCGCCGGAGGTTTTTTTTGAGCTGCTCTGGCTGCGGTTGTCCTGGGACATCGGGGGCGCTGAAATACCGGTGCACCTGGCTTCTGGCTTTCCGGTTGCAACAAAGGGTCTGCTGACTGGAGTTTTGCCCGAGCTGCGTCCACTCCTTTTCGCCAAAAGTGAAAGGACCATGCTGCCCATGGCCCGCAGCCCAATCCACAGACACGTCTCCTCCCCTTCCCCCCATCCAAGCTTCACCCCGCTGGGCGCTCGGCTGGCGCTTCACCGGTTCATGCAAGCCCTGGCCGAGCGTGAAACGAGCCCACGCGTTGCATCCGGGAACTGGGAGGTCCCCTCCCGACTTCCAGCTTGTGGTGAGGATAAAAACGGTGGCTGATGAACTGGCGTCCGGAGCTCCCACAGCCCAGTCGGAAGGATTGCTAGCTGCAAACTCTTAGCTGCGTCTTGGACAAAGCATTCTGTGAGAAGAAGAAGCCAACAAAAAAGCTTTAGAAGGCGGGGTTGCAGGTCTAGGTTGATTTGAAGTTGGTTTTGGGATGTGGGCACGGTTCTCGGGCTCAGCCAAAAGAATCCTGTAAGGCTTGATGGTTCTAAATGGCATGGCTTGAGGACTTGGTGTGGCCTAAACAGGCCACAACACCACACACACAACGTCCGCCAAAGGAGATAGACCTTGGCCAAATCGCCCAAATCGAGCGCCCAGCCATATCTCACCTGACCAGCCGGGTCCGGCCATGTCCAGCCTGCTGCAAATGGCTCAGCCGCCGCAGGGAGCGCCACGCGAGGAACGGCGAGTGCCTGAGCTCGGGGGCAAAAGCAGACAGTGCGCGGCGCTCGGCTCGGCTCGGAAAATTTTGCGCCTGGGCGTTGTGGGGGGGGTTGGGGGGGAGGAGGGGGGGGAGGTGGGGGGGAGGAGGTGGGGGGGGGAGGTGCTGAAGGGATATTTTCTTGCCCAAGTATAGACAAAGAGCCACCTCTACCAGAGGTTTCAAAGTTCATGTAGCCACTGATTTTATAACGACTTGTTTGGGGGGTGGTCACCTCGGTCGGTGGGGAAACGTGGGCCCTTTGATAAGCCTAGATCCACCTAGGATAGGCCCAACAAACAGTGCCTCATGCACCAGAATAATGTCCTGGCTGCTGTCCTGAGGGGGACAACTGCGTCTTGCCTTGGCATTGCAGGATATCGGGGGTTGATCAATGTTCCTGGCTCCTAATGACAATATCTTCTTTTTGGTGGTTTTCCCCCATGATCATCCCATGTAAAGGACCTCTTGGTCAACCCCCATCTGTAAACCAAGCATGTCTGCAGCCCTGACGCCAGCATCCCGGTGCTGCCAGTGCACACTTCACCTGGGGCGCCGAGCCGAAAATTTTCCGAAAGGAGGCCTACACAAAGAAGCCACTGGAGGCTCGCAGGTCGGCGTCGGGTCAGGTTGCTTCAGGTCGCTTCATACCCAGGGGGCCTTTCGTGAGACATTGGCAGCTCGTTCCTCGAGACCTCGTGTGGCTCGCTCTGTTCCTGATGCAGGCCCAGCAGCGTCGTAGACCGTGTGCCCATCCACCTGGGACTGCAAGAGAGGTGAATGAGCGCAAGCATTGGAAGAAGAGGGGAATGCAAACATACATCCGGTCTGTCTAGACCGCGCATGGAAGTCACAAGATGCCCAACCAATCTCTTCGGAGCTCCACAATTCAGGGCCTCCAAATCACAAGAAGCTCACATGCAGTGCCGGAAAAGGGCCAACAGGGCGGTGTGTTGCTCTATTGTTCTTAATGGAGGGGCCCTCAAGTCAAAGACACCACAGCCATACGAAGCGGGGCACCACTCAACCATACAGTACCACTGTGATACATTGTGATACCATGCCTTCGCAATGACTTGGGCATGGGTCAAAATCAAACAACAAAAAAAACACAGGTTTCAGTCCTTGGTGCCATTTACCCGGGCAACCCATGTGGACACGGTACCTCTTTTTGAACCACTGGACTTTCTTTTGGGGGTGGGCACGGGGGTCACCGGGTGGGCAACACCCCGGCCGGCGCCTTGGAGTGGCCACAGACCTCCAGCGTGAGCTCTGGCACTGCCTTCCACTCGCTCCACTCCAAGGGGCTGCGCGCCTGCGGCGCGCGGCCCGGCACGAGACCCCGCCACCGGAGGGGCCAGCCAAAAAATATGCAGTGTGAAATACCCAGCGGTATGGGAAAAAATAGGCAGAAACGCCGAAAAACACACCACCTGCCCCAAGATCTGACACTGTGATCACCGGAGAGAAGCTCTGCCTCCCTTGAACGGTTGGGCCGGGCGCGACGAGTCACGCTGTGCAATTGTTGGTTGGTCCGGCTGACTCATCAGCTCCTCTTGCGCACACATTCCTACGCCTGCCTGCATGCAACTCAACGGCCCCGCCCTTTTTTCCTTGATACAGCCCGACCACGTCCCATGTTACAGTCGGAAGTCTCCCCCTTCTTTAATCTTGTTCGGGAATTCGCCAATGATACGGGCAGTGGAAATCCCCTAGCATGGTTCCCGCAACCACACGCAGCCACACCACGAAGGGGTTTTCGTCTGGCCCTTACCCCGGCCTCCCCCGACCAGGTGACCAACCCCCCACGCCTTGTAGCCATAGGGGTCCAGGAAGCCCACCACGTCGACTAGGTCCGGCAAGGCGCTGGGCAAGTCCTGAAGCAGCACCGGCGTCTCGTTGCCCGCCACCACCTGCCGAATCCGAAGCCACTCGAATCCAAGGGCCGCTTGAAAATTACCCGGCCAAAACGGGGTTCACCTAGGGAAACCCTTGTCACTTGTTTCTGTGTGTTGTTTGGAAGGCCCCTCCTTTGGGGTTGGTGCAAAGGATCCAAATAGGCAAGCCAGTGTCAAGCACCCAGTTGCAGTCCGCCGCTTGGATGCTCCAGAGTCAATGAGTTGGAAAGAGAATCCAAGGAGTGGCTGGTGGGATTGCAATCACAACCGCCAGCAACACGCTACCGCACTGGAATAAAAGGCGGTTCGTGGTATGGTCCATACTTACACCAGGAACTTAAACGCCCATCCTACATGCAGGTTACTTTGAGTACTTCTCGGAGCGTAGTCATCAACTTGACAGCATTCAGTTGGGTGCTGGCTACTGGGAATTTGGCACCGGTCACATCAGCCACAGGTCACGAGCCAGGGAGAGACAGAGAAAAAAGAGAGAAAGAGAGAGAGAGAGAGAGAGAAAGAAAGAAAGAAAGAAAGAAAGAAAGAAAGAAAGAAAGAAAGAAAGAAAGAAAGAAAGAAAGAAAGAAAGAAAGAAAGAAAGAAAGAAAGAAAGGAGAGAGAGAGAGAGAGAGAGAGACAGAGAGACAGAGACCACTTGTGAAGAAAGCATGGGCTGCCTGGTCACGTTCCTGTCATGCTTCGAGGCTGGGCCTTTCACCTTAGGCTCAAGCCCCGCCTTGGCGTCGGTTTCTTCATCCGCGGCCATCATCCATGCGAGCTTGCCGCATGTGCGCCCTTGCAAAGGGCCTCCAAATCCGAAGTCAGTTGTGGCTCCCGTTGTCTGATTCCTGTTGCCGGCTTTGATTGATGCCAAAGCGTCCGGCTGGTCGTCTTGGGTTGCTGTTGCTTTGCAGTGGCTCGACAAGGGCTCGGAGCATGTTGCCAAAATGGCGTCAGGGTACAGAAAGCTGGCTGGGGCATCAGGTAAGCCTGTTCAGAAATGTCATGCAAGCAAGTCTTGGCGAGGCTGGGCACAAATGCACAGACCCCAAAAAAAGAGCATGCCAACCCCGAACTCAACAGCCTGGCAAGCCAAACACATGAACCAAAACATGAACTTGCAACAAGCCCCCCATGTTCACCTCTACACGCGTGTTACAAACAGCCTTGCTGAACTGCATCAGGTGCAAGTGGTGGAATTTCCGCCCGCTCCTCAGCTGTGGCTGCGCCTGCGCCGGCGCCCTGGCATTGGGCGAGACAAAGGGAAGACCTCAGCGACTCAAATCGCCAAACTGCCAAGGGCAATGGCCAAGAGCCCCCGGCCAGCCGTCCATATCAGCAGGGTTGCAAGAAGCAGCGCCCTGCGACTCGCAAGGGCTTTCCCCGGGTATGGGACAACGTGTGATCGTGTGATTTTAGGAACCACCGACACTGGCACCGCCAAGAAGTTGCAACCAATTCAAGCTGACGCGTTGGGCGGTGCCGGCGGCCAATGGCTGAGATGATAACGAGAGGGCCCTGCCTGCCAGCTTGGGCCCGACTATGGCAAAAGCGCCTCATCAGCCCTACTGGCGCCTACCGGCTGCTACAGCCTGAGCCAAGTCCCCCCGCACATACACAATTACCACCTGACGCTCGGAGCCCATTGCCTGAAAAAAGAGATACCTTCAGGTGAACGAGGACCGCGTTCTGGCCTCGCACGTGGCTCTTGGCAGTCTTCGAGCAGCTCGGGGCTGCGCTCTGAGCAAAGACCCGGCGCGTCTAGTCCAATCTGCACACATCGTCTTGGCCAGTTGAAGCCATTGTGCGCACGAAGTACAATAATCAAACGCTCGGCATGTCTAGTCCCTTCTGCACAAAACACATCGTCTTGGCTGGTTGAAGCCATTGTTCACACTGGCAACAATCATAATGATGATGCAATTGATGCTGCTGATGATGATGCTGATGGTAGTAGGAATGTTAACAATACGAAAAACACAAGAACAATAATAGTAATGATAGTAGCAGTAGCAGCAGCAGTAGTAGTAGCAGCAGCAGTAGCAGTAGTAGTAGCAATAGCTGCAGCAGTAGCAGTAGCAGTAGCAGCAGCAGCAGTAGTAGTAGTGGTAGTAGAAGCAGGAGCAGGAGCAGGAGCAGCAGCAGTAGCAGTATCAGAAGTTGTTGTTGTTGTTGTTGTTGTCGTTGTCGTCGTCATCGTCGTCGTCGTTGTAGTTGCAGTAGTTGTAGCAGTCGTAGTTGTTGTTGTAGCATTACTACAAGCTTGTAGCAAAACCCTAGTCAGAGCAACTTGTGGTTCCTACCATCTGCTCTCATGCATCAACTCCAAACGTGGCCTTCGTACCACAGCATTCCCCTTACAGCCCAGGAATCTTGGGGCAAAGGGCGCACCTACTGAGTTTCTCCTTTCCTTCAGCCTGCGGCCAAATACTTTTGAACTCTCGCAGGGACAGAAGGCTCCGAGATGAGGGTTCGGGGGGAAAAGCCTTGCAATGTCCACATCTTGGCTAAGTTTCTGGCCCGCGGCAGGTGCGCGCAGCCAGCACACCAAATGAGGGCATCGTCCCGTTTGGGACTGACGCGGCCCATCTGGATCGAATTGTCGATCCAACGAGTTGAATATCGCAAGTAAACACACCAGCTGTAACATGCTATTGCCAATTCCGCTGCCCTGCTCAAACAACATTTCGTGAATCCACTATGCTGCAAGCATGAGTGAATGTGTTGAGAAGGCACGCCCCTGAAAACCAGCACGGAACAGGCGTCTCTTGCACCACTTGGGGATCTCTGTTTTCCCACTGCATCCGGCCAGCTTCTCAGTTTGTCCGGGTTTCAGGTGGCTTCCAGGCTCCCGAATCAGTCGATCCAGTGCGCGATCAACGGATCCTCATCCTCTGGTTCTGGCAGAAGCCGTGCCAAGTAGGACGGCACCAGCTCGGGCGCCTCAGCCTCGTCCAGCAACACTCGGATCATCGTGGCCTCGCTAGCGAGGCTCGCGACGTGCTGGGATGAAGGTGAGATACGTAAACACACTCGAACAAATCAAAATAATGCATATCGAACAAGCAGGCTCGTGTCGAAAGGGGCATTCACATTGATTCCCGTGCCAACAGCCTTGCAGGAAGTGGGAGCTGAGCGCCCTGTTCAAAATCAAGTGCAAGGAGCATTCTCAAATGAGCATGGGGGAACAGACAGGCGGATTGGACAATACATATCTACGTAAATGAAGAAAGCAATGAATGATTTATATATATATATATATGTATATATATATAGAGATCGGACCTCTACAAGCACACCCTCCCTCCCACTAGCGGTTCTTACTGTGGATCCAAAGGAAAGAAAGGGGAATGGGAACTGCAAAAAACTTGCAAACCCCGGAAACAAGAAAGAAGCAAGTGGCCGGATAACGACTAAAAATCCTCCACAAAGGACTACACTCATATGGCCATGGTCAAAACCCCGTACCCCCAGTAAACATCCCAATCCAACCACTAACATAGGTTCTAACATGGGTGGTGAATTCACCTACCCCAAAATGGGATCCCAAAACGGTGTTGACAACCACTGCCATATGTCTTCGCTCGCATCGTCTTGTGCCTCCGGCTCGAACTCCTCCTCCGGGATCTCCAGCCTTGCCGGCGGTGCCGCGGGGTCTGCCCCGGGCACCAGCGGAAGCTCCACGGCGGCCTTGCAACGAGTCGCCGGAGGGGGGGGGGGTTGGAGGGGGGGAGGTGCAGAGGGGGGGAGGGCGGAGGGGGCAGCGGGGGGGGGGGGGCGAGGGAGCGACCGGGTGGAGGAGGGATGGGAGGGGTGGGAGGGGTGGGATGGGAGGGGGGGGGGGGGATTGACAAGCGGCGAAGTTCCGCAAAGAGTCGCTTGCAAGTCGCCCGCACGCAGTTTCCAGAGTCAGACAAGAATAACAATTTAATGGAAGCCCGCCTTTGCTAGAGCAAACAAGTGTCGTCTGAAAAACGCCAGAACACCAACCAAAAGTTGCCTCAAGGTAACCAAAAGTCTCTCAAAGGCAATCCAAATCACCTAAGAGGGGTCCTCCGCTCCTCGATTGGTTTTTCAAGGCACGGAGGCGGGTGGTACGGGAGAGCTTTGGTGCGGGCAGCGGTCGAAAGCCAAGAAGTCTAGCAACCTGCGCATGTTTCATGGGCCCAACCGTTGGTCCTCAGGGAGCATCCGTCGAAGCTTGATGCGCCGCAGATTCACACGTGAAAGCGGCTCTGGAAATGTAGAAACCACCTTGGTGAAACCAAAGCATACTTATCCTGGCTTCTTGATGCGACATCAAATCAAATGTCCAAGTCTACCTCCCCACCCCACCTCCCCGCCCAAACAACAAAAGCTGAACAAGCCAAGAAAACCATCTGGCCTGTCCTCAGATCCCCTGCCAACAGCTTAACTGTGAGCTACATCCCAGCCTAACCTCCAAACCACCCAAAAAAAAAAAAACATCGAGGACTCTTTTCCAGACCGCTGGGCCGCTGGGCACCCCAAGAAACCGAAAAAACCGACAGACCTGGCCTCCAGCACGCGGCCAGCCTTCCAGCCCTGCTGGCGCCCTCTGTACACCTGGACCCCCGCGTTCAACGGGTACCGGCGCCGCAGCCGCTCCGCCACCACGCGGCAGGGCTCCTGGGAAGGAGAAAGCTGATGGGTGAGTGATCTGCCTCTCGCAGGGTTCCTGCGCACCAGCTGGACGGAGATGTCTTGCGAAGCGGTTGGGGCCATGATTTGTTTCTGACATCGATGACCCGCAATAACCAGCGGGACTGGAGAAGATGGTTTCGGGAATGCGTCAGACGCAGACGCCCTTGAAATGGTGTTCCTTTCCCCTGCTGTCCTCAGACTCGTCACCCTCCACATTGACCTGGAAAATCTCCCCGCTCTTCACCACGTCGACAATGATGCCTGGCTTCCAGGCCTTCAACGTCTCCATCCAGATCCTCAAGATTTCAGAGATATGAGGGCGTGTCCAACATAACACAACTGGAAAACGCCTTTTCTGCGATACCGTGGATCATTCCCACGATATCCGATATCCCTTTAAGCGTCAACGAGTTGGATGTCCTGTAAGACCCACCGGGTCTGTCCCCAAGCTCAAGTAAACGGGTTGGTTTCATTCTTAAAACGGGAAACCCCTTTTGATTCGGGTTTTTGAAAGGAAAACCAAACTAAAACCCTTCATTTTGGTGGGTGCCCCAAAAAGAAAGACACACATATAGGTTAAGGGACCCCCAAAACCGACGGTGTCTTCCCCTTGGTGCCATCTTTCAAGCCACCAACAACCAAGGGCACCCTCCAACAAAACGACGCACGGTTCGCCCAAGATGCACCACCGGCTCCGCCTCAGCGAACACAGGCCGCAGCTGGCTGCAGAGCACCCGGCGCCGCAGCTGGCGCCGAGCGCCCACCAGGCAGTCGTACTGCGGCATCGCCTGCGGGAAACTCGCAACACTGATTTGTGGAAGAATCGATGGGTGGATGGATGGCTGGATGGATGGACGAATGGATTGAAGGAGGGAGGGATGAATGGAATGGGATTTGTTGGGTGGAGGGAGAGATGGATGGATGAAGGATGGACGGATGGATGGATAAATGTATGGCATGTATGTATGCATGTATGTATGGATCAATCTGAGAAGGATGGAGGGATGGATGGATGGACTGATGGACGGACGGACGGACGGACGGACGGACGGACGGACGGATGGCTGGATGGCTGGCTGGCTGGCTGGCTGGATGGATGCACTGATGGATGTATGGATGTACAGGTTTAGGGAGGTACGGATGGACGCATGTATGGATGTAGGGATGTAAGAATGTGTGAATGCATGCATGCATGGATGGATGCCACTACAAGCGCTCCTTTCTTATTGACTACGCAGTGGTCATAAACACCATGTTGGCTGGGATCGGGAAGCAATTGAGTTAGAAACAGCCCTCGGCAAAAGTGGACGGGTGTTGGGAATGAACCGTTTTGAGAAGGAAACCATAAGGAATGGTTTATAGGGGTTTGAGCATTCCCTGCTGAGATCCAGCACACAATTTGTCAAGCGGCGGAAGCGCTTACCCTGCAAATTGGCATGTTCGTGGCAGTTTGCCGAGATCATGGCTTGAGCAGCTTCAATGTATTGTGTCTCAACAAAGGCAAATCACTTCCCACAATCAACTTGCCTCTGCCTATCACTAAAGCTTACAATCAAGGAAGTGAAAGGGATGCAGGGATTGTTCATTGGCTGAGCTGCCTACCTTGGCAGTTGCTGCAAATGTCCTGTCGACGATCAAGAATGCGATGCGCTAGCCTGCAGATCTGAATCCTCTATTATTTGTCCGCGCCATCAACTGCCATCAACAAGCAAACGTCACGTCGGAAGCTGGACCTGTTGTAGTTATTGAGATATTCCTTCATGTCACACGCCAACCTGCGGAGAGTTCGCTAGCACAAGGAGGCGACTCAAGCAGAGAACTGCGCGTCACCGCGCTGCCCATCCACCGAAGCTTCAGACTCCGCGCCTTGGAGCCGCCTTTTAAAAAGCGGCCCCTGCCCAAGATGACGCCCTGAAGCAGCCTCTGGTGCGTAGCGGACCAGTAGCCCACCTCAGTGCTGGAACGGTCCCACAACCCAACTGCCTGCTCGGGACTGAACAGGCCTCTCAATCTGCCAGTGTGTGTGTGTGTAATTTCAAAGCACCCCAAAAATGGTTCTTTCAAGGAACCTACCCGGCCAAAGCCAGACCCAACTGCAGCTCGCCCAGTCTGTGAGACAGGGACATCTCTCAAGTGTGTCTCGCAAAAAGCTTGCGCGGGAAGGGAGGCAGTCTGAGGCAAGTCGCCGCCGCGTTGTCTGGGTAGACCTGCCAACGCCGCAGCGCTGGCTTCTCGGGCACACTGGCTCCAGGCTCCACCTCTAAGTCGCCCTCGAACTCAAACTTCTCATCGTACAGAGTGCCCTCCTGAGGCTCCAAACCCCAATGAGCGAACCGCACCTTCTTCGTTTTCACAAGGGGCGAACCACACCCAAACAAAAACCCCAAGCAAATGGCACGGCACTCACTCCCCATATGCTGAAAGCTGGAAAGGCGAGTCAAACTGCGCCAAGATCACCCTGCTTCACCTGACAGGAATGGCGCCTCACCCCTCCCCCTCCCCTTATGCTTTGAAGCCAAGAAACGCGGGAGGACACGGTGGGGTGCGCGGCGGGCCACTGCTCCAAGGGCACCGACAGGTCTGGGGGCTGGTGCTCCCAATCCTCCTCCTCGAGCGTAACACGGGCAAGTAGCAGGGGGGGGGGGGGAAAGACGCTCCATGCACACGCGCGGAACCCATACCCCCCAGTGCAAATTGCTCTGCGCAAGTTTCTCTGCGCAAGTTGCTCTGTGCAAGCTGCTCTGTGCAAGTTGAGTTCCATCTGCAAGTGTCTGTGCGCGACTTGCTGAATTACTGCGCCCTTTTCTGCCCCAAAAAGGTTGCGGTTTTGCAGCTGGAGCTGCCGGAGCGTACTTGGCACGCTACATTTGTACTGACAAGCTGCGATGTTCGAGCTCAAGCTGCAGCAGAGTACTTCGCGTACTACGTTCATACTGATGTTGTGGTTTTACCCTGCAAAGCCTGCTGCCAGTGTTTAGTGAGGGTTTGATTGTTCCCCTTGGTACATCCTCTGATTTCCATGCTTCCCATTCGCACCTTGGCCACAAAAAAGCCCCCAACACATTGTACCAGGTTTCTACCATGCATAACAGGGGCCCGCTCAGACTGGCGACGATTACACCATTTTGCGGGAGGCCGCCCCAGGCAGGTTGAGCTGGAAGCAACATGACGCAGCAACGCCCACGTATTTTTGCCCCCCAAATCTGGTCACGTAATCCGGGTTCGCGCCTGCCACATTTGGCCCTCCTCAAAGCCGTCTAGGCCTTCCAGGCCTTCCAAGGCGGGCGCATCCAAGCCCTCCTCAGGCAGCTGCGACAGGTCCTTGCAGCCTGGAGCCGCGCTTGCGATGGTCGAAACGGCGCCAAACACATGCGAAATGCATCTAAATCCCCTTGCTGCAGCCCAGCTGCTGCTGCGATTTAAATACACGGACACATAGCGGTGCCCCTGAAGCTCACCTGGCCCGCGGCGACCAGCATCCAAAAGAAAGTGCTAGAGTTGCACGCTCCATCATGGAAGAAAACTGCAGTAGCACGGTTTTCTGCAGAAAGAAGTGTGACCAATAGTTGGCAGGACGGCGGGCTTGCGTGGAACAGCTGCCAAGCAGAAGAAAATGAATAGAAACACAGAAGCGGCAGCGGCGATGCGGAGCTGGCAGCCGGATTGACAGCAGCAGCAGCGCCAGCAAGAGCAACAGCAACGCACCACCACCACCACCATCACCACCACCACCACCACCACCACCACCACCACCACCACCACCACCACCACCACCACCACCGCACCACGACACGACCACGACCACGACACGACTAGCACACAGCCAACACACGACCACCAAACAACCACCACACAACCACCACACGACCACCAAACGACCCCGACACGATCAACATAACCACCGCACGACCACCACACGACCACTAAACGACCGCGAGATGACCACACAACCACAGCACGACCGCGACCACGACGACAACCACAGCAACACCATTGGACCACAAACGCTAACAGCAACTAATGCCAACCACCAACAACCAACAAACAACACCAACCATAAGAAGAAGGAGGAGTAGAGGTAGAAGAAGGACAGCGATGACGGCGATGACGAGAACAACCACAAAACAAACTGCAGCAACACACGCGAACAAAAACAAAAGCACGACAACACAAAACCAAGAAGCGAGAATAGACTTGAAAGGCATGACATCTGGCTCTGAACGTAGGAGGGCACGGAGAAGGACAACCAACAAAAGGGGATAGTAGCTAAAATAAGATGGACAACGCACATAAACAAAAAGAACATAAAGAACCAAAAAGCAGCAACGCTAGCAGATAAAAACAAAAAATGCGAGCAAAGGGCCAGCCTAAGCATTGCAAGAACTTGTCTGGATCAACGTCCCACTTCACGAGCACCTTCTTATTGAAGCCGGCATCGGCGCCCTCTTCGATGTCTCCGAGGCTCAGCTTGCTTTGCGTCCCGATCTCGTGTCGGGTGAATTGTATCGCGTGCAAGCGCCCCTGGCTATCCTGGATCTCCGTCTTCCCCGCCGCGGGTGGCCGCAGGCGCCTCTTCAGCAGGAAGCCAATGCAGCCCACGGCCACGCAAATGCACAGGGCCACCGGCACCACGCCCATGGAGTATCTGCTCTCATCCAGCCCCAGCCTGGTGTCGAAAGGAATGGCCTGCATCACTGCGAAAAGGGAGAGGTGGCTCAGCTGGCACCAAGTCCCAGGAACGCCCTCCCCAAGCTCCTGTGTCACGTAGCTGCTATTGGCCAAGGACACACCCTCCACCGACCAAGCGCCAGTGGCAAAGTCGAAATACGCGCAGCTGTCGCCCTCTTCAGCTGGCGAGGCCCGGATTTGAAATAGAATCGGCTTCGCGAGGTTGGTCACATTGGCGACCTCCACCTCGCCCGCCGCTTCCCTGGCAAGGCCACTTATCAAGGCCTTTGCAGCCAATCACGCCGGTTTCACGCAAGGCCCTGCCAGGTCAGAAACAAATATAATTCCAAAAGCTGAATTAAAAATTGGATCTCCAAGTAACTGACCTATCTCGTGGTGAGCTCGTTATACCCCCGAATCGGTGAGCTCGCTATAAAATAGGCGGGGTGCCAGCTCCTTGCGCATCTCGAACTTGCCGAAGGCTCGTAGCCATGGTGGCTATGTTGCTTGGAAAGAGGTTTCCGGATAGCCCTCTTTGTTGGGTAGTAATCTACAGGGCTCGCCCTTCGTGCGTGCTGCCTAGAACCTGCCTGGCAGCCTGTTTTTGCCGACCCTCAATCTCTTCGTGTTCCTTGTTCTAGGCTTGGGCGTCAAGCAAGAAAGTTGGAGAGCAAAAAGCAAGACTCCGATGTGTTCTTAAAGCATCCCAGTCCCCCCACATCAACTTGCCAGCGGCTGATTCCCTAAACAAGGCAAATGGTGAGAGCGCGCGGTCATGTATGCCATGTTTGGTACCATTGTGCCGGGCCAGTTGGCATTGCAAGAAAGACGCAAGAAGACCAGCTGCCAAAATATATCTGTGCAGAAATCCAAGACCAACGGGCCTCTCAGAAATCTCTCTGGAGTCGCTCGCTCCGAAATATCTTCGACCACCATCCCACTTAGGAGCATAGATTATGACAGGGACATACTGTAAGACATAAAAAAGGGATATTCCTGACAGGGATATCCCTGTCGGCAACCAAAACCCTTTGACCAACCCCCCTCCCCCTCCCCCCCCTCCTCCCCCTTCCCCTCCCCCCCCGACTCCCCCTCCCCCGCTCCCCCCTCCCCCGCTCCCCCCTCCCTCCCCCGCCCTCCCCCCCCCCCTCCCAACCTCCCCCCGTCCGCGCCTGATCAAGGAGACCTCCACCGCCTTCCTCAGCAGCTGCCCCGTCGGCCGGAAGGCCCGCGCCAGCTCCGCGCTGGGCTCCGTGAAGCTCAGCATCAAGTTGGCCCCCTCCGCCAGCTGCGCCTCGGCGAATCGCAACGAGAAAGGCAACGAACCTGGTTCTTGCCGTTGCGTCCAGAGGGTCTTGACTCAGCAAGGCAACGAAAAAGGCGCCCACTGACATTCAGGGACATGGTCGTCTTCAATCATTTCAGATGAATTCAGCATCTTCAATATGACAGTTGCTCTTCTTACATAAGCAAGCCAGGAGCTTCTTGGACGACTTCGTTCCAGTTGCAGTGGCCTTCGGCAAAGAAACGCAGCTGAACATGGAAGCTCCCAGGACCTTTTTGGAAGACTTGGCTCCAGTTGCAGTGGCCTTCTGGGAGCTTCCACGATAAAGTTTGTTTGAAGTGTATGGCTCAGCGACGCCGTGGGAAATGGAAAATCCACTTCTGTGATTGGACCCCCCCCAAAAAAAAAAACTCCCAAAAACTACCCCCCCCCCACAAGGGGGAGCTTCCCTTGGAGAAACCCCGAGTGATCAACCACAACCCTGCTCGGCAAGCAAGGCAAAGCGATGGCTTGCTGCACAGCTGGGGTAGGCTGCGAGACGACCGAGGGATTCTGGACAACACATGTTCCCTTTAAAGGAACCTTCTGGTGGATTCCATGGCAATGGACGTATTGTTTGTGCTTTATCATGGTCCTCTATTTGGGTATGGATAGAAACCGACCGGATTTAGTCCTTGTGTCCATTCAGAGGTCTTTGGTATCCGATTTCCCCGGGTCCAAGTGAGGGCAGAGGTGTTGATTCTTCCTAGGAAGACCTTCCAATTCCGTTCTTTCCAGGAACCCGAATCTTTCTAGGAAACCTCCGGAAACCCAAAAAAACAGCTGGTTTTTGAAAAGAAAGCCTTCTTTCTAGAAAACCTCCAAAAACCCGGGGAAAACAGCTGGTTTGTGAAAAGAAAGACGGTTGAAAAGGACAAGGAATCAACCCCTAGATTCCCAGGGCTGGTTCTCCGCATGGCAACATCCCCATCACCAGCCTGACCCGGATCCTTAACAGGTTTCAGCATCCTCTCGGCTTCCAAACGTTTGTGCAAAAGCCAAGCCAACCTGATAAAGACCCCCTGCGTTCGGTTCCTTTCAGTTTTACCTCAGGTTCCGAGATGCTTGGAGTAAAAACATGTTACTAACATTGGCAGATGTTGGGAGTCCGGATCCTATAATCTGAAACTCCGTTGGCTTGCCAGCGTCTCCTGCGGAGATGCTGCCCCAAATGGGGTGTGTCTTTGTTAGGAGACCCCGAAAATTGTATATATCTACACATCTACATACATATATGTATGTGTGTGTGTGTGATGTGTATGTTTTTTTTTTTGGGGGGGGGGTTCCTTTAACCCCTCTCCCTCCCCCCCCCCCCCCCCAAGAAAAAAAAAATACCCTCAAAAAAAGACAGCCCCAATTTCTCTGCAAGCAAGACTCCACCAACCCCTCTGGAAGGGCCACCTTCATCTCCGTGCCCATCGCACCTCTCCCATGGCCCAGCTTCACGACAGTGACGTTGCCCGTAGCCGTCTGGAAGAAGACGCTGTCCTGCCAAACATCCGGGCGTCTGTCAAGCAAGACCACCATGTTTATTGGGCGCCCCAAAAATAAGACACAATTTTAACAACTGGGTCAAAGTGCAAAACATTTTACATATCGAAAGACGTCGAAAGGTCTGACAAAGCTCTGCGGCGCGCTGCGTGTGCAGTTCTACTCCCCGACTTTTCTGCGTCGAAGTGCTCATGGAGCGACTTTCTCACATTCGCAGCGCAAATCGGGGGAAGGATTGCGTTTTCGAGGCGCCGAGCTTAAGAGACCCAAGTGATAACAAAACATCTCAAAATTTCCGCTCGACCTGAAAATCTCCCATTCGGTGCGTCCTCCCGGTAGCTCAAAGCTGCGAGGGCGCTCTGCAGCACATCTCGAGTGAGAGAGCCCTGGGCCGAGTCCAGGCTGATGTTCGGCATCACAACCACGCCTCGAGCTGGGCCAGCTGAACATCTTATCATCGGGTTTCATGCAGTTGTTTTACGGGTTTTAGGCCTGGTTGCAGTTGACCCCTTTGCGCAAAGTTTCACTTTTTGGTGGGTCCAATAAAAACTCCACTGTTTCCCAGTCCAAAGATCCAACCAAATAGCAATAAAGTATGGGGGAGTGTGTTTTGCGACTTTTTGCCCATTGCCCCACCGTGCCTTTCAAGGTGGTGGTGCTGGTCGTGCTAGTGCTAGTGGTGTGGGTGCTAGTCACGGTCAACGTTGTGGCACTCTCGGTGCTGGACACAGTGATGCTTGACTTCGTGTTCGAGGTGCTGCTTGTTGTTCTCGAGCCGGTCGTGGTGGTGATGCTTGTGCTTGTGGCTGATGTGACCATGCCGGTCGATACCACGGACGTTATGGTGCTGCTGATGGTGCTGGTGATGGTGCTGGTGATGGTGCTGGTGATGGTGCTGGTGCTGGTGATGGTGCTGCTGATCGAACTGGTGCTACTGTAGCTGCTACTGCTACTGCTGCTGCTACTGCTGCTGCTGCCGCTACTACTGCTGCTGCTGCTGCTGCTGCTGCTACTGCTGCTCTGAGAGCTTGTGCCGGTTGTGGTCGCGAAGATGGTGCTGCTGGTCGTGGTGGTCGTGTTGTTACTCCTCAGTGGGTTGGGGGTCCCAAAGGTTGCCTCGTCGGCGGGGTCGAAGTCGAACTGCTCCGCATCCACCACGTCGCCTTGCTCGTCATAGATCTTCCGCACCTTCTGCGCTGGATACTTATCCTGGGTTGACGTTGGAAGGGGAGCAAAAATGTAAATTTTAGCAGTTAAGTGGTTGGATTTCACCCACTGAACCACAGTAAGCAAAAATGCAAAATGCTTCTCAAGAACAACCATGTATCTATGAGATGCCAGCCGGCGCTACCTCCTCGGAAGGCCAGCCAGGGATCATGGTGCAGCGCAACCGTGTCGACACCCCCAAGCTGAGCCCCATAGCAGCAAGCCTGATCCGCAGAAGAGCCGGGAATGCAGATCGCATCACGCACAGTGGTGAAGAAAGACCAGTCATCCACAACTCCGTCGTCATCAGCATCAAGATCGGCTCCCCCAGTGCCCGTGAAATCGTCAACCAGCATCAGAGTCATGCTCGGATTCTGAAAGTCCGGCACTGTCACCTGCAGGGGCCTCTTCAGCCATGCAAAGAATCCTGTGTTGGTCCCATTGGATGCCGGGGACATGAGGTTCGGTCAAATCTCCAGCAGTCTTTAGACTTGGGGGGCCATGAGCTACTCTCCAACATTTCCCCAACAAGAACTCTTGACCGCGGCCCATTGCAATGAACCTTGTGGTGCGCAGTCACCTTTTGGTTCCGTCCCGAACCCTCCGTTTGACGCAGGAACCCCCCGCCACTAGCAGGCCGTTGCCGTCAAAGCTGCCAGAAACCGCCGCGGCCATGGCTACGTCGCCTTGCGCGCTGCCACAGTCGCTGGTGACCTGCTTGCGGGTCAGAAGAACGAAAATCACATATTCCAGCAAGTCCACCCATTCTTACAAGGCAGGCAAAAACAGAGAGAACCCTAAAAATTGAACATCGACCACGCAAAACTCGTTAGCCGCCGAGCAACGTCCAAGACCCATCCAGTATACGACGTCCCCGGCACGCCGCTGAGCTCCAGAAAGGCAGTGCTGGGATCCTAGGGGAGCAAGAATTTGTCGCGGCGGCCAAGGATAACACCTACATGCGACGCACTCGGTGAAACCAGTTGGATGGCAAACCCGGCCCCGGATGCCAAAGCAGGGCATGTCTGAATGCCTCCCCGCCAAGGCCCGGGAAAGGCCCCCTACATCCTGCGGCGCCTTTGACCAAAGTCCGGTCCTTGCCAGCAGGGTTGGGCTGAAACTCGCTGAGGAGCTGTGCCGCCACCAGCGTCACAAGTGGCAGCTGCAGCCACAGAAGGGCCATGCCCAAAGTTTTGGCGACTGAGCCCACTGCGGTTTGCGGACGCAACTGACCCCTTAAACCGCTTCAGGCAAGTGTCACACGCGTTGCACATGTTTGGTTCATTTTGACGCAATTGGGGACTTGGGATGGACTCATAGAAACATATGGTGGCAAAGCCAACGCAACAAGAACGTCGGCCGATCGAAGCGAAGCGTGTTTCTTCTTCCCAACAACCTGGAAGGAAAATTGCATTTTTGAGGCCGCTCGTTGTAGATCTCACCGATGGAGACCTTGACCACAAATTCAATGTAGTCCGCAGCCTCACTGCAGGTCTTCTTGGCACAGCGTGCGCAACGAGCAAGAACGAATGAGCAACCGCCAACATAAACCACGGAATTTTCCGGCAACAACACAGCAGATACACGGCGTGCACCAAAAAAACACATTACACCAGCATAGACCCCAGATAGCAATTATTGCACACCAGCACCTCCAACAGCACGAGCGTCCCAAACAGCACCCGGCCGTCAATCGAGCACCCGCGCCATCACTAGCACCTCCAACAGCACCCCAAACAGCATCCCAAAACAGCACCTGCAGCAGCACCCCAAACTGCATGCCCCCTGCACCCTGCCGTCAATCTCGCAAAAAAGCGCCTGCACCGTCACCCTAAGAGCACCCCAAACAGCACAGCACCCCCTCAAACACCCAGCGGCACCCCAAACAGCATCCCAAAACGCCACCCGCACCAGCACCCCAAGCTGCATGCCCCCTTGCACCCTACCGTCAACATGAAAAATTTGACTGCACCGCCACCGCATGCCCGATAGCACCCGGGCGTCACAAACAGCATCCCAAAACACCACCAGCACCGGCACCCCAAACTGCATGCCCCCGTGCACCCTACCGTCAAGATGCAAAAACACCGTCACCCCCAAAACAGCACCTGCACCAGCACCCCCAGACTGCATGCCCCCTAGCACCCTACCGTCAATCTATGTCAATCTTGAAAAGATGCGCCCGCACTGCCATCAGCACCTCAAACAGCACCCCAATCCGCAAAAACCAGCACCCGAAACTGCACGCCCCTTAGCCCATCAATCTCGCAAATCACTTCCCCCTCTTTATTAGAAGTTAGAACCCCTATAGCTTTCAGCTATCTGGGGAAAGACTAAATTTTACGCACGATAGTGCACAAGTTGTTGATTTGGAACACAGAAAGCCTAGCCCGCTTGCCGCCAAAGATGTTGCTGGCGAACCTCCAGCGATCGCGTATGATTGCGTGGGGCTGCAGCACTCAAACCAAGTGGCGGCAGCAGAATTGCTACGCTTGGCGCTTGGTGATGAGAAAAAACATCCAAACCATTGCGACGCGTGCGCGGAAATCCCGAATGCCTGTAGCGCCATGGCTCGGGCTAGGTCGTTTTTGGTTGTTGTTGTTTTCGCGCCTTTTTCTGTCTGCTCGCTGACCGGCGGGGCCGCTCTGTCAAGGCCGGCAAGAAGAGGAGACTGTGCAGACCAGCGGGCAAAGCGGCGGCTGTGCACGATGGCAGCTCTTCTGGCACGGAGCGGGCGCGCCATCAGGAGTGGCAGGTGGTTGCTCCGGCACCGGCGTGAGATCACGCTCTGACGCCGGAAGCAGCGCGCGCAAGTGGAAGTCCGGAACTAGCGGCGCCGCGTGCTGCGGGGCGACCGCCGGTGGTAGAGAGCGAGCGCCCGAGCGCAACCGATCAGCCAACACGGACAAGCCGGAAGCAACACGCTCGCCAAGCAAAACTTGCAGCAACGCTTCCAGGGCAGAGGCAGGAATGTAACTTTGTGGTGTCAAGCATCGTCCCACAACCGTTGCTTTCTGTGCGCCTGCAACAGGGCTCTAATGCCTGCAGGTGTTCGAATGTTTTTTGTTTGTTTGTTTGTTTTTTGTTTGGTCTCATTTTTTCGCGCACTGCTTTCCGATCGCAAGCAGCGGGGTGAGACGGTGAAACGAAAAGGCGGCCTGGGCTCAAGCGGGAAGGCGGCTCGGCGCCGGCCCGTTGGCCCACCTGGCATCGGCGAGCAAGTCGCTCACCGGCGGCTCTGCGCTACAGTTTTTTGTTTCTTCTTCTCACGCCTTTTTGCTCTTGCAGTCTCAGCTCGTCGGTGCTGAAGGGGCCCCGGGCACTAGGGTTTTCCTCCCCCTTCACCCCGCCAAAGGAATGCTGTTGTTGCGGGGGCCAGCTCCCCTCGTGCAGGGCACTACCGCACCGGCAAGCGGGAAACGTCAGGCGCGTCAAGGAACCCAGGTCGCAACACGCGCGCCTTGGCCTGGGCGAGCAAGCGCAGAAAATCCGCTGCCTCGGTGCTCCAGCGGCCCCCGACCTCAACACCGAGGACGACGAGGCGGCAACGGGCGTTGCCAACATGCGACGCCGGGCCTCCAATGGGCCGGGCAGGGTCTCGCAAGGAATGGGCCACACCACTGCCTGTGAGTGGCGACACAATGGTCGTGTCGACTGCAAGCTGCGCTCCATTCCACAAGGGCAAGCCGTTTGCAATGACCTCGACGCGGCGGTCATCGAGCGGGCATCCACGACTCCGCAGAGCACTAGACCTAGCGCAGGCTGCTCGGTGATCGCCAAGAGGGTCGAGAGGGCGACGACACCGGCAGGTGCGCTCGGACAAAGGCAAAGAGAGGCGCAAACGCCGCAACAACAGGGCATGCAAGTGGGCAAGAAGAGAACGTGAGCTCGGGGCTGGACGGCACACTGGTGAAAGGGCGGCTGCTGAAAGGCCCGGCCTGGGAAAACAGGAGCCCGGAAGCAGCGGGAGCTTGCCAGCCCCGTGCGCTTGGCTCGGGCAGGTGCGCCAATTGCTCTGTTAGTGAAGGCGGGGCCTGGTTGCCAAGCAAGTCTTCCCAAGATGGCGGGCCAAACTATGGACTCCCGCGAGCTATCTTAAGACAGTTGGCCAACGCAATCGTGACAAAGACAAATGACCAATAACAAACAATCGTTGATAGCAAGCAGCAACATGGCGGTTTCTGCTCACGAAGCACGAGTCGGAAAGCGGGGCCCGCGTTAACGTTCTTCCTTGCGCTTTGCGTTTACTGGACATTTTCGGGGGGGGGGGGGGGGCCTAATGAAAGCGAGCGAGAACGACTTCCAAGCTGCCAAAGGTTTGTTGGTTAGGCTTGGAGTTTCGGAGGCTGACTTTTAACGAACGCAACATGCAGCACAGTGGCACGATGCTACATGTCGGGGCATGTCATTTGCAAAGTGGGAGCTGGCAGAAACAAAGTGTAGAGTTGGAGCCAAGGTGTCAGTTTGTAAGACGTTGCTTTTGCCAGTTCAATGTGGAGACGAATGCTCACTTGCAGAACCAGCTCATTTGCGCCATTTTAGTTACGTAGACAATGTGGCCTTGTTGTTGGACACTTGGACCCTCAAGGCATGCAGCAGCAATTTCAGCCTTTGGAGGTTTAGTGCCCATGAACCATGCTTGGTGTCGTGCACAAATATTTTGCAGCATGCTTGGAAGCAACGCCAGCCAACCAAGATCAGCCATTGTCAAAAAATCGCTCTGAGGCTGTCACTTGCAATGCTGGGTGAGTTTCAACTGCATTCTTTAGCCGCAATGTTCAGCCCGATCATGTTTCACTCACAACCAGCTTGAGCTGCTGTTGGCATTGCGTTGGAAACCATTCGCGCAATCTGCTCTGCAAGCTTTCTTTGTCCGCCAGTATCCCGTCACCATGGCCAGCTGCCAGTACACAAGCAGCCTATATGGCCGCAGCAACTCCTTGCTCAATGTAGCTAACCTGTACTCAGATACCAGTTAAGCTGCCGATTCCTGAGAGACATCTTAGAACTTGAGAAGCATTATGAGTCCTTTCTGGCACGATCTCCTCAATGCGTGATTTTTCCGAACCACTCCGACGTTCTAGCAGCGCCTGCTGTTCAAGTTTTCTGCAAGTACGCCACCACCATACTCACAACTTTTTTGTCGGACAAATAACGCAGCAGTCCCACACAGCTAAGCCTGTAGCGTTTCGCGACTGTTCTCGTTTCCGCTCCCAAGCGCCACTGTGTGATCATGGTGTGTGGCTACCGTGTAAACGTTGCCATCTTCATGGCCAAAGTGAACATGTTCACAACCAAAGCGTAGCCGCTCACTCGCCATTCGCATGGCTGCCGTTGCAATTTGCAACAAAGCACAGCCACTTGGTCACACAAGTGTTATGATCCTGTAGCGTGCAACCATACTAGGACCGAGCACAACACCGCACTATGAAATGCGAAAATTAAAGCTGAAGGGTAGCCACTCTGTAATGGCAAACGTTCCGAAACCCAATTGCAACCCTTTGTGTGACCAAAGTGCCAGCATTCAGTAACCACGTGTAATCATTCCTTAACCAAAGTTTGGTGGCGTCCCGCAACAACATAGGGGTCTTTCAGTTGTCGTAACCAAAGTGTAACCAATCCGTAGTGAGAGTTTAGAGGCGTTCTGCAACCAACATGGGAGCTTTCCGTAACCTAAGCAAAGTTAGGGGCATTCCGCAACCAACGTGGGACTCCTCCGGTAACCAATGTGTAACCATTCCGTAGCCAAAGCTTGGGGGCATGCCATAAACGACGCGGGGCCCTTCCGTAACGAAAGTGTCACCATTCCGTAACCAAAGTTTGGAGGCATTCCGCAATCGACACGGGACCCTTCCGTAACCAAAGTGTAACCATTCCGTAACCAAAGTTTGGAGGCATTCCGCAATCAACACGGGACCCTTCCGTAACCAAAGTGTAACCATTCCGTAACCAAAGTTTGGAGGCATCCCGCCATCGACACGGGACCCTTCCGTAGCCAAAGTGTAACCATTCCGTAACCAAAGTTTGGAGGCGTTCCGCAATCGACACGCGACCCTTCCGTAACCAAAGTGTAACCATTCCGTAACCAAAGTGTAGCCATTCCGTAACCAAAGTTTGCAGGCATTCCGCACTCGACACGGCCCTTCCGTAACCAAAGTGTAACCATTCCGTAACCAAAGTTTGGAGGCATTCCGCAATCGACTCGGGACCCTTCCGTAACCAAAGTGTAACCATTCCGTAACCAAGGTTTGGAGGCATTGCGCTATCGACACGGGACCCTTCCGTAACCAAAGTGTAACCATTCCGTAACCAAAGTTTGGAGGCATTCCGCAATCGACGCAGGACCTTTCCGTAACCAAAGTGTAACCATTCCATCCAAAGTTTGGGGCATCCGCAATCGACTCGGGACTCTTCCGTAACCAAAGTGTAACCAGTCAAAACCATCATTTAGCCACCCGAATCGATTTTAAGATGTTAGATCTTAAAACCACAAATTTAGGCACTGTGGTGGTAACAACCAAAAACCAGTCTCAAAAATGAGTTTGGTTACTACATAGCCACCTGTTGCCCAAGGCTAAAGTTGCGGTTATTAACCATGGCGATTTTTTTAAAAATGATGCCCTTAAGATAAAATATCTTAAAAACGGATTTCAGCTGCTCCTGTTCTTCCGAAATGGCGAAAGAAGGTATGTGCATGGATCCGCATGGATCTCTGAGGTTTCACGTATGAAAACACTTTGGTTACGGAATGGTTACACTTTCGTTACAGGAAAAGTCCAACGTTGCTTTGGTTACGGAATGGTTACACTTTGGTTACGGAAGGGTCGCGTGTCGATTGCGGAACGCCTCCAAACTTTGGTTTGGTTACGGAACGTTACGCTTTGGTTACGGAACAAGGGTCCCGTGTCGATTGCGAAATGCCTCCACTTTGGTTACGGAAGGGTCCCGAGTCGATTGCGGAATGCCTCCAAACTTTGGTTACGGAATGGTGACACTTTGGTTACGCAAGGGTCCCGTGTCGATAGCGCAATGCCTCCAAACTTTGGTTACGGAATGGTTACACTTTGGTTACGGAAGGGTCCCGAGTCGATTGCGGAATGCCTCCAAACTTTGGTTACGGAATGGTGACACTTTCGTTACGGAAGGGTCCCGTGTCGATTGCGGAATGCCTCCAAACTTTGGTTACGGAATGGTTGCAATTTGGCTACGGAAGGGTCCCATGTCGATTGCGGAATGCCTCCAAACTTTGGTTACGGAATGGTTACACTTTGGTTACGGAAGGGTCCCGTGTCGATTGCGGAATGCCTCCAAACTGTGGTTACGGAATGGTTACACTTTGGCTACGGAAGGGTCCCGCGTCGATTGCGGAATGCGCCCCCATTTTTACCCATCAACTTTTGGTTACGGAATGATTACACTTTGGTTGCAAAAAACATCCCATGTTGGTGGAATAATGCCTCCAAACTTTCGCTACGGCATGGTTACTCGTTGGTTATGAACATTGACATCATGTTTTTGCGGGATGCCACCAAACTTTTGTTATAGGGAATGGGTACACTTTGGTTTCTGCATTGCGTAGCACGGTGTTGCGCTCGGTCCTCTAGTGTAGTTTGTTGCACGCTACAGGATCGTAATGCTTGTGTGACCAAGTGCTGTGCTTTGTTGCAAATTGCAAAGCCAGCAATGTGAATGGTGAGTGAGCGGCTACGCTTTGGTTGTGAACATGTTTGCCTTGGCCATGACGATTACAACGTTTACACATTAGCCACACACCATGATCACACAGTGGCGCTTGGGTGCTGCCGGCTTAGCCATGTGGCAGACTGCTGCAATGTGCAGAGTGCACGCAGCAGACCAGTTCCTGTCCCTCCGCTTCATTATTTGTCCGAAAAAATCAAAACAATAACTGTGAGTGTGGTGCTGGCATACTGGAAAGCAGCGCGCAAAAAAATGAGACCAAAAAACAAACAAACAAACAAACAAACAAACAAACAAACAAACAAACAAACAAACAAAAAACATTCGAACACTTGCAGGCATTAGGGCCCTGTTGCACTCGCACAGAAAGCAACGGTTGTGGGACGATGCTTGGCACCACAAAGTTACATTCCTGCCTCTGCCCAGGAAGCGTTGCTGCAAGTTTTGCTTGGCGAGCGTGTTGCTTCCGGTCTCACGCCGGTGCCGGAGCAACCACCTGCCACTCCTGATGGCTCGCTCCCCGTTGCTGGTCCGGCGCCTGCTTCCCCCAGAGAGGTCTGCCCGTTGGACTTCCCGAGCAGACAGGCGACCCAGCAGTACCCTCGCCTGACGCGGGGTCAGCAGACCCCTTGTCACTGCCCCGAATGCCCGACCAGGTCAGCAACGGCGCTGGCAATTCCAAAGTCCTCCCAAGTTGTTGCGTGGCCCGTTCCGAGCGCGCGGCCAAACCTCAGGACGAGCTCGCGCAAACCCGGTGGGAGGCACTTCTCCAGCCCGCCGCTGCGTGCGTCCCAGCCCCAGCCGACGCTCCGCCCCCGGCCGCTCCGGCCAATGACCCGGTGCGTCTTGCCAAGCGGCTGCGCGGCTTGTCGGCGCCAGTTCCGCTCTAGTTTGCTGCCTGTTGGCTCCGCTTGCGCCAGCTGTTGCGGGACCCCGCCCGCCGACCCGCCTCCTGCAAGGCAATGGGCCGGGCAGGGTCTCGCCAGCAGTGGTGTGGCGACGCAATGGTCGTGTCGACTGCAAGCTGCGCTCCATTCCACAATAGGGAACCCGTTTGCAATGACTTCGGCACGGCGGTCATCAAGCGGGCATCCACGACTCCGCAAAGCACCAGTTTTTGGTTTCGGGCGGACCTGACTTGCAGTCAGCTTGCTTCTGTTTTGCGCCTCGCCCCGGTGCAGCGATGTTTTGCGCGTTTGCCAAGTCCCATGATGCTGCCATCGCGGCGGATCTGTTATGCGCCGGTCCCCTCCCGGGCTCCGCCCTCAAGATCGCCCAGCTCCCTTTTCCAGCAGGGTGGCCTCAGCTTGCGCTCTGGAGTGCCGTTCCGCGCTCCCGCCGTGACTTGGCGCGGCCCGTTGTTTTGCTTGACGCGCGGCGTCAGAAGGAGCGGACCTACCCCGAGCTCCTCCGGTGCTCCCGGTGCCGCCTGGTCGTCCTTGGGGTCGAGGATGGTGGCCGATGGAGCTCCGAGACTGCCGACTTCTTGCGGCTTGTCTGCCTTGCCTTCCGCTGGCTTGTCTTGCCTGGACGGCCCTGCGGCCGCTTTCAGTGACGTGCTTGCCGACCGCACCGGCCCCGTTTTCAAGGTGCTCGCCAGGCGGCTTTCCGCGCACGCTTAGCCTAGCCGCGTGCGGAGGCCTTGACGTGATTACCCTGGTGCCCGGGGGCCCCTTTTCAAGCTGGGTTTTTGAGGGGGACCGACTGGTGCAGCGGCAACAAGGCGTGCGAGGAGAAAAAAAAAACTAGCGCAGGCTCCTCGGTGATCGCTGAGAGGGTCGAGAGGGCGACGACACCGGCAGGTGCGCTCGGACAAGGGCAAAGGGAGGCGCAAACGCCGCAACAACAGGGCACGCAAGTGGGCAAGAAGAGAACGTGAGCTCGGGGCTGGACGGCGCACTGGTGAAAGGGCGGCTGCTGAAAGGCCCGGAGGGCCCGGGAAGCAGCATCAAGCTGCGCCAGGAGAGCCGCCTGAAGCCGTTCCGCTATGGCAGCGGCGGCGGGAGCTTGCCAGCCCTGCGCTTGGCTCGGGCAGGTGCCCCAACTGCTCCGTTAGTGAAGGCGGGGACTGGTTGCCAAGCAAGTCGCGGTGAACGCCTCGTGGGATCGCAGGACGCCCAGCAGTGCGGGCCCAGAAGGCTCCTGGGCGTGGAGCCTGGCAAGGATCTCGTCCGCCAAACGCGGCAGTTGGCGCTGCAGCACCGGCAGCGTGTCCGCCCACGAAGCCCAGTCGGCCGAGAGCCATCACGCGTGAGGGGCGACACGACGGTCGTATCGACTGCAAGCCGGGCTCCGTTCCACAGGGGCAAGCCGTTAGCAATGACTTTGATGCGCCTGTCGCCCAGGCGGTCGACAGGGGCATTCAAATCGCAAACAAGGGTATTGGTTGTGACGCGTGTGCCGCAGCGCGCTCGAGAGGGCAGCCGCGACTCACCTGACCGGGGGCAAGCGGCACGATGGCCGCCAAGAGGGTCGAGAAGGCGATCGCACCAGCAGCTGCGGGCGGTAAAGGGCAAAGGCAGGCGCAAGCGCCGCAACAAAAGCAGGCGGCGCTGCTCACTCTAGGCGCAGCAAACAAAGGTGCTGGCGCTTCGTTTTACGAGATGGATCCATGCAAGAGGCCTTTCAACCCTGCTGTCGCCTGGATGAGCTGTGGGCTGGGTGTTCAACCAGCGAGTGTGACCTCGCAGATCTTCAGCGAAATGCGTGAGTGTTTTGCTCACAGCTTCCCGGCACGTCGCAACTTCGCACATGCTTGGCAATGGCGCTAGCACCGCGGCCGGCTAGCGAGCTCGTCGCAGCATGGGTGAAGGGCAGTTCTCGGCAGCTTGATGCCTCCACAGGAAAGGCACGCTCATTTCGACCGGTGAAAAAACCCAGACTTTCAAGCGAACGCAGTGGAGATCAATCTTGCGCCAGGAGCGCGTGGCTTTTGACAAGTTGCGCTGAGCCCAAGGAAAAAGGCTTTGAAGCGGGACCTCGTGCGTGCTTGTTGCTTGGTTTTCCAGTTTTCGATAAAGGAAGTGGCCTGTGCTCGAGTGTTCCTGGGGTGTAGTGTGGAAGTTTGTGCATTTGCGTAGTTGTTTCGAGCGGTTCTCTTGGGAAGACAAATGTATCCATTCAGGTTCCTCACTAGGGAGTAAGGAGCTCAGTTGCGAAAGCGAGCGTGACTGAGTTGCGAACAGATCTCTTGCTTCAGGGTTGCAAATTGTGGGGATGCGCTTAGATGTACGCGCTCTTTTTCTATCAGCGTTGCGTCCAATTTTTCTAGCTCCAGGAATCATACAACATACACAGGCGCCGTTTCAAGTCCCAAATGCTTAGCGCGCTCCAGCGGCTCTTGTGAGGCGAGGGCCCAGCAATTCGACATTTGGTGAATCTGAAGGTCTCTAGCCTCTTAAAGTTTTTGGAAACAGTCATCCGCCTAGATCCCTATGTGGCCAAAGGGTGATCATGCTTATGTTTGTCTTGGCTTGCCGTTAATTGTGACCCAACACGATCCGTTGCTTCTGTTTCGTTTCGTTTGCATGGGAACTCAGCCAATCTTGCTCGCTGGCTCATCCTCCTGGCTCCCTTTTGCTTTGTTTTCACCAAATGAAATTGCCAAGCAGGAAAATTCTAGACCGTTTCGGGATTGGGGTGTCTCAAGGAGTCCCACGGCAGGCTAGCAGTTGCAGCAGGCGCAAACGGTTTGAGTGCGTTTTCCTGCTCCCGTGCACCTAGGCCACATCCTGCCTGGATGTTTTCGCGCCAGCGGGAAAAAGTGCGCAGTGTTTCGAGACCAGCCCCAAAAACAAGAAAGCGAGAAGGACTCCCTGAAAGCTCCAGAAAAGGGTATCCTACACACCGGCACCTATAGTTGCTGGCGTGGAACTCATACATTTGGCTAAACATTTGGTTAGTTTCCTGCTTCCCGGTAGCCTCCCCCGAACAAAAAGGCGCACCACTTTCAGCAACAGGCACGCCCAAATGGCTGTGTCAACCTAGCATTTGCGCAAAACTGGGGCTCGCCGCCACGGCGGTTGCGGATTTTTTTTCTCCAAAGAGTGGGTTTTTTTTCCGTGATGCCAGCGGCACCTCTTTAGAAGTGACAAATTTGTCTTCGATGTGCCACAACTGGTTGATGCCTTGCAACCTAGACCTTCGCCCTCCGGCAAGTCATGAAAGGCGGGTTCAAACTTGTGCCGTGCAGAAAACCGTACCCATTTTTGTAAATCTCCCGCAACAAAACCAAACTCGCACAAGTCAGAAGAAGTCGTAGTTTTGAATGATTAAGACATCCCGTGGTGTTCCATGGCACGTTGGCAAGTGCTGAGGTTCGTATGGCCAACGCGCTACTGGAAACGACGCCAACCGAATGTGTGCCCAGTTATAGCTAAACCGCTGGAACTCGTTAAATCGTATGGGTCTCCAAAAACCTTAAAAAATCCCGGCGTTTGAAGGTCTAGGAAGCATTTAGCCGTTACAGCAGCAGCAGTTCCAAAGCACCCTTACCCCCCACCTTTAATACACTGGCTGTGTTGCAAAAAGCTCTGGGCTGGTCCAAGGGCAACGAGCCTCTGCTGCTCAGGCAAAGCCCGCGCAAAGTGTCAAGGGGGTGGCCGGGCGGCGTTAGCCCTCGCTTTGCGTTGGGGAACGTTGATATGCAAGCTCAATACCAAACGTTGTCGGCGACTTCCTTCGTCGGCTTGTGGCCCGTTCCCTTGCCTAAGTTGTTTCGCCCAACTTCCGGGAGCAGGCTCACGCAGTTGTTGGTCCTTGCAAGCGGCCGAGCCTCAACCTCCGCCTCACGGGGGCGGAGGTGCGTTCCCACTTGGCTGCGTCGCCGCGACAAGGCAGCTTTCTGGCCGGTGAAGGGGCGCTGGCCTGAAGAGCGCGCACACCCGAAGAATCGGGCACTCCATGGGCAACGCATGATGACACAGAAGACAAGCAACATCGCAAAGGCGCCGTGCCTAAGCACGCAAACTGCGCCAGACAGAGCCAAGGTGGGAAACGTGCCACGCGCGACCGTCGGCGTCCTGGTTTCCCCGAGCCGACAAAGAGCAGCGCTGCGGGCGCGGCAGGCAACTCATTGACTCATGGCTGTTCGTACCTCTTCTGCACTGACTCTCCCTGTGGCGGTTGACCTGTTCCGGGGCGCGCTTGAGGCTGGTGGAGCCCGGGAGCGCAACCCGGGGGCGCAGTGGCCGCGAGACTCGTTCGCATCCCTGCCCGACCCGGGTTGGGTTGGCTCAGCTCTTTTCGCCTGCCGCAGCCCAGGCCGCCTGCCGCAGCCCAGGCCGCCTGCGCAAACGCCTTGCGCGCCCGGTGTGCCGAAACCTGTCGCGGACCTGGCGGGTCAACTAAACGTCTGAGCACGGAAGTACGTCAACCTCGCTGATGGTATGCAAGCTCCACCGCAAGGATGCGAGCACGTTGCACAACTTGGCGCCGCAGGAGGCAGGCAGAGCAGTCCAGCGCTTTTTCAGCGGCTGGGGATGTGAAAGCGAGGGACTCTTGGAATCTGATCGCTGGGCGAGTTGGCTAGGAAATCTCTATCATGAACAGCAAGGCTGTTCATAAGGTTCTGATTGCCACGCATGAAAACACATCAGAGAGAGGCAACAAAACGTTGAAACTGTTTCTGAAGCAAGTTCTGCCGTGAAGCTGCATCTAGGCCTCGCAGCGGTCGATGCGACTGGTATGCTCGAATCTTGTGACTCCTGCGACTGCTACGCTGCGGCACCTTCAGTGCCAAGGCGAGGCAACTCCAAGCCAAATGCCGCTTCTTTGGGGGCTGAGACAGCTGGGCGAGCAGTTCCGACACAGGTCGCAGGCTGCGAAACATCCAGCATTCCACAGCCGCGGATGCCTTCCGAGAACACTGGCCCACACTGCTCTCAAGCAAGAGCAGTGCGCTTCTCAATTCAGTGAATCCCCACACCACTTCGCACGAATGCTCTAGAAAGCCCATTTTCAGCGTGGCATGTGTGCTTCGCGTCGCCGCAAGCTCCACACGGTTCGACGATCCTCGGTCTGCCAGCGACGCCAGGCCTTGCTTCCGGATCCCGACGCGAGCGGCTGACCGATTCCAGGCCTTCGAGCCTTGAGGGTTAGGCGTTCGAGTCCCGATGTCGAGAGAACGCCGCACGAAGAAAGAAAATCCGAACTCCGGGGCCTACCATACCGGAAAAGGCCCACAAAGACCGAACTGAGCTTCAGATGCTTCAGCAAGAACCGAAAAACGCGCGGTCGAATACGGACAACTGTGCTCTGAAACAACCAGGCGCACGCTGCTTTTTGCCGCACCGACTCTCGTTCAAATTTGCAAAAGGAGAAACGCCGGTCACCGGCACATCTGGAGGACACCTGTGCCTTTGCACTTGTCTTCCTCAATTTCCACAAGGCCAACATTCGAACATGAGACAGAACACATTATTTTCCATTGCCACAGCAAACGAAGAAGCCAAAGCCACAACGCCCTGGTTGCCCGCAAGCCGTCTAAGTGAGCATTGCCGTGCAGGTTGTCTCCAGCCGCTTCGTTGGAAGAAGGCTTCAGGAGCCAGGTACAAGGCTTGGGCTGCCGGGGAGGGCTTAAGAAGCATCCGGACTCCGGGAAACACTGGGAACCACGTGGGCTGTGGGTCAAAAATAGGGTAACCCCTATATAGAACCCGGTAAATGGAAACATGGACTAAAGCCTGCGGTCTTAACTGGTGGTTCAACTTTGACCCATGTCCCCCCCCTTCGCCCAAAAGTCGAGCCTATTTTCCCGGAGGCTCGATCGACAAATAAGCCAGCTACAGCCTCGGAGCTCCAGGTGATGTCCAGGTGGGTTGACAAACGTGTGGTCCGCTTTGGCCCCCCCCGCGCCCCCTTCAAACCGGCAATGACAGGTCGCCTTTTTGGCAACCCCCCAGACCAAGGTTTCTCCCAGCAACTCATCTCATTGCACCGGTCCTCAGGCGTTTTCCGTACCCAAAGAACAAGCACGGGCCAAAACATCCAGCCCCTTACCTCTGGGGCCGTCCCCATTCGCAGCATTCCTTTCACGCAATGCTCCAACGCTCCATGCATCTGCGCTTCTGCGCTTCTGCGCGTCAGCCACCAAAGGACCAGTAAGGCTGCTCTGCTGCATTCACCGGGAAGAAGCGGCCCAGGAAGGAGTTCGCCTAGGAGATGTCGGCTTTTCAGCCCCCCAACTCAACTCGAGATAGAAGGGTGTGTCCCTTTTTTTCTAATTCCCCCCCCCCCCCCCGCAAAACGGTTGGTTTCCTTTTGGCTTCTCTTTAAAACAAACCAAAGGCAAATAGACCCAGATACAACAAGAAACACCATGCCATACGAATGTGCAGGGCGTAGGCCATGCTAAATCTACATCTGTGGGCCCGGAAACTTCGCAAGTGCGATACCCCCAAAAGCCGCCCAGCCTGGTGAAAAACCGAGGTGATCTGTCGAGGTAAGGGCGCGTCTGTTTTTGAGGGTACCCCTTTTTGGTTTTAAAGGGAAACCAAAAGGAAACCCACCGTTGTGCCAGGTCCACTAAAAAAGGACAAACCCATAAGAAGCCAAAGAAACACAAAAACAAAGCGCACGCGAGGCGCAGTTTCACCTGGGCGCCCGCACGATTGAGAAGGTGAGGGAGGTTGGCAAGTGCATGTCCTGCAAGGAATTCCAGCATCATCAGTCCCAGAAGCACCAAAACGTCACTATGATACCGGTATACCCATGTATACTACCCAGGCCATTCACTTGCTGAGGAAAGTTGACAGCGACAGCAACCAAAGTGAGAAAGACAAATATGTCATGGTGCATTTATCTGCTGGCGGCGCGGCTAAACACAAGTCAAACAGGTGGCAATGGATAAACATACACACTGGCTGTTTCGCTCGTTTCTGGATGATCCCCCAAATATCCGCTTTCGCTTGGCCCATCTCTTGGATGACTGTTGACTGGTCTGGTCATTCTGCTAAGGCGCTCTGTGCCTTCCGAATGCAGCAGTCCGTGAAGAAAGGCGCGAACAAAGCAAGGGCCTGAAACAAGGGAATCCAAAGCTGAATCCTGTTCGTGACTTGAACGTCCAAGAAAATGCTCCATGGCTGCATGCAGTTGCGTCACGGGGTGACTCATTGAAGTTGCAGCCCAAACAATGAGATGGATGAGCTATCATTGGACGCTCGCTGGTCAGCGACTGCCGTCTTCAAACAATGGAGTTGTCAAGCGCTTAGGCTTCGAAATGCCCATCTTTAGTATGTGCGCCTGTAACCATGACCGGTTGATGCGCGAAAGTGAAAGATCGACTTCTGCGACAAGACTTCCGCCGCTCATCGAAAAGAAGGTTCCTAGACTGAACCGAGGAAAACTGGATCGCTGAGCCAAAAAAACAAAGGCCATCAGAAAGGTCCTTTACATGGGATGACCATTGGGGAGCACCCCAATAAAGATGATACTTCCCACATGGGAAAAGTTGCCCATGGTCATTTGGGGCCCGAAGGGAATTTTGATCAACCCCCCCTTAATTAAAAACAGAAAAGGTTGCCTTCTTGACCATCAGTCTAATCTGGCTCCCACGACCTCCCTTGGCTCCTTTGACACCCACCGGCCGTCAACAAACTCACAATGGAGAGTGTAGTAGCCTCAGGCGGAGCAATAAGACTTCAGACCACTTCCGAGTGAAGTGCCGAGCTTCATCAGGCGTCCGAAGCGTCACAGGTGCAGCCAGGGCTTGCATTGACAACTCAGAGGAACACAACATGAGAAGCATACGCTGCTTGTCCATGGCATGCCGAAGCCGGCGTGAAAGTGACAAATTGTACCTGAAGGTGACGGAAGGCGACGAGTCGGGCTCGAAACCTCAACTCAACTCATATGCCAAAACGCTCCCGGGCACCTTTTGTTGCTGAAAGGCTCCGGCAAGTGCAAAGTCAATGTGGGGATGGGAAAAGAAAATGAACCGGACATCAAAATAACGCGCATTGAAAGAATGCCTTGTGTGTCATTGAGGTTTACTTGCTGCCTGGCGACGGTAGACATAATAGAACAGGAGCAAAAGGGCCAGCACCTGGAATTGTGGCAGCACTGCAGCTGTCCGAGCAACGGCAAACGTGTTCCTTGCCAACCCTGCTCCCCGTGTCTTTATTCCAGGTGAGCCGCTTTCGTGTTCGAGGGCTTTTGGCCATGTAATCTTGTAGTCTCTTCCCGCATTCTTCCGGTTGCTTCTCATCTATTGTAATTCAAAAGAGTCACTATGTCTAGGTCCTCCACTAGAGAAGCTAGAATAAGGGTACCCTTTTTCCTGCCCCAAAAAAGGGTAAAAGGGCACTACTGGGGGACCTAGATTTGCAAAGCCAAATGTTTGCGAAAAGGGCTTTGTTTCAAGACCTGCTGACGCCCTGCAAAAGCTGCCAAATGTACAATAGGGTTCCTTCGCTTTTTAAGACTCGCCTTCTGTTTTTGTGGTTTCCCCTATTCCACTTCAATGTTTCCCTTGTACGAACCCATTTAGTCGTAGCTCGGGTCCGTTTTGACATCTACGAAAATGCAGCCAGTCAATCCAGTCTCAGAAAACACGTGTACGTAATATAATTCAGCCCATCGGCTTACAACACCCCATGTTGAAACACAAGCATGCCGCAAGCAGCTTCCTTTTGGAACGCGTGTTTGCAGGCACATTCATGTTCGAGGAGCGATTCTGTATTTGGCAGAAAACACTCATCTTCCAGAAGCCACACAATGCTCGAAAACACCCATTGCCAAAAAAGAGCGTTTGTTTCAAGGAAGGCCCACAGAACTTCTACTAAAGAACATCTCCGGGAAGCACGTTTCGGTGCCCGCACTCTGTAAGAGCCTCCGCGCTGATGCCAAAATTCGAGCCTCTTCAAGCTCTAGATGTCAGATGTTCATATTTTCGCGCTATGATCCGCTTTCCGGCGTCTGGCCTGACGGCATTTTGCCTAAGATCGCTCAAAGTTCTTGCAAGTCAGCTGTCAGCTGGGCACGCAGCAGTTTGATCGCCTTTGTTAATTTCAGAAGATGATAGACGTGCTTCTCCCCGAACGTCAACAGTTCCAAATCCTCCTTTTGCTTCGTGGTTTTTTGGCACCTTCCGCCGCTGGGCCGGGCAAAGCCCAGCAAAGCGCGTCCGCTTGCGTTGCTTGCATGCGTGCAGGACGCGCCACGATTGGATGGGAAATGTGGGGGTCAGGCTCAAAATAGCGAACCCCTGCTTGGTTCGTGCTCCCAACCATTTCGGGGACCCCAAACCCAGAGGCACGGCTTTCCGCTGGGCTTCAAGCGCCAAACCCCGTTTTGAGAGGTTCACCCTGACAGGTGTTTCTCGACACCGGAAGGGAACCAATATTTTTTAGGGGACCATTTGGGTGTGCCTTCGTTGAGGTTCCCATTTTTTTGTTTGTTTGTTTTCTTTGTCAGGGGAGTGCCGTAAAGCATGGGCTCCCACCCATTTTGGAACGGTTCAACCCCATCTTGAAAGGTTCACCCTCAGCTTGGACCATTTCGATTTGTGGCCCCACTTCTTCGTGGTCTCAAAAAGGCAAACCCAAAAGGAACACCTTTCGCCATTCTTCAGCTTCCCTGCAGTTTGGGTGGTTTAAGCGGCTTGGTGCTTTGGAGGTGTTCCGGGAGTGGTTTCCCGTCCACCCTCTGCAAGAACTAGAGGTTTCACCGAACTCCCGAACCACCACTTGGTTGACGTTGGGTTTGGGGAGCAAAAAAATTAGCTGTTAAGTGGATTTGGATTTGAACCACTAAACCACAATAAGCAAAAATGTAAAATGGTTCCCAACAACGACCATGACCGACCCAAATCGCCCACGAAGTTGCTTTTCTTCTGAGAAGGGAACAGCGGAGCCATGTTGCGGGCCCCAAGAAAACAACTAAGGCTTACCCTCCCTCTAATCATGGAAGCTCACAGGAGGGTTTTGGAGGACTACTTTCCTTTTGGGGAAGGCCCAAAACGTCCACTTCCATGATTGTTGGAAAGAGGGTGTGACTACTTGATAGTTTGTATTGCTTCCTCTCAAGCTGGCAAGCACCCTGTCGGCAAAAACTTGTTTTTGACATCCTTCTTGGGATGAAATGCTTTTCGCCGCAGGTCCGGCGCAAAAAGTGCGGACGCTCTTCCTTCCTTTCATGGCCACCTGAAAATTCCTTGGGGGGCTCCGACCAACGGAACCAGGCAAATGGCTGTGGGTCAAACATCGGTACCCAAAATGGGACCCTGGTAAATGGAAACTACAATCAGCAGTCTACTTCCTGGTGATTTGATATGGACCCACACCCAAACAAAAGCGGCCTTTTTCCGAAAAATAATTACCCGGGTGTCCCTAAATGGGCCACCAAACCCCTCCAAACCAGTGGCGCCCTTCAATTTTTCACCCAAACCCGCCGATGAAAACTCGCACGTCCCTCGCCGCCGAATCCAAATCCGAGGCATCCGACCGAGGCATCCGAGGCGCCAGGGACCGGGGGATCAGCTCCCAGGCCAGGCGCAGGCTGCTGGGCTTCAGAGCCTCCAGTTTGTTCCTCGGTCGACGCAAAATGGGGGTTGGGGTGGGGGTGGGGTGGGGTGGGGTTGGGGGCGGTGGGGGTGTGGTGGGGTGTGGGGGTGGGGGTGAGGTGGGAAGGGGTGGGGTGGGGTGGGGTGGGGTGGGGTGGGGTGGGGTGGGGTGGAATGGGGTGGGGGGGATGGTGTGGGGTGCGGGTGGGGCGGGGTGGGGTGACCCTTCATGCTCGTTACCGTGACTTCTTCATGTCGTTCCTGCAAATGTTGTTGTTGTTTTGAGCCCAAAGGGGGAAATATGGGCAGCATATGCATTAAAAAGCAATATAGTTGGAGGAAGTGGAAGGGGCAACAACGGATTTCGGGTGAGACGCGTCATCTTGCGTTCATCCAAGGGCCATTGAACGTGTTAATTCGGTGGGCCTAAGCAAAAGTCACAGCTTGGCCATCTGCTTCTGGAGGCGTCGGCATCCTATTGCGCTCCGCGCGTTGCCTTTCGCACCCCGTCGCATGCGCACCTTCAGACATATGGCTGGGGGTCAAAATTAAACCACCAAGGGACCACAGATGTTAGCTCACATTTCCGTTTACCAGGGTTAAATTTTGGGTACCCATTTTTGACCCGCAGCCATACACGGCGCAAAAATGCCGATTTTTGCTCATCAGCGCACACGCCTCCAGACTGCCCGTGCATGGCGCAAAGCTGTCTACGTCCGCTCCAGGCCCCTGGACCATCGCCGCCCAATCGGGCGGCGGATCGCAATTGTTTGTATTCCTTGGGCTCCGGTTCGCCCATCGGTTTTTGGCGCATTGCGCGCAATTGGTAGAGCGCGAAACCTCAAGAAGCTTGAGTCTCAAGAGCTTGAGTCTCAACAAGCTGCGACTTCCTAGATCGCCGTCACGGGCGGGGCTTGGACACAGTCCCTGTCTTGCTTCTCTCGAGGAACTGGGGCACTCAAACGTTCGGCTTACAAGTGAGTAGCTCAGGGACCGCATCCGTGGGTCATTTGAGGGGTCGTTGCCCAAATGGCTGTGGGTCAAAACCAACGGTACCATTTTGGGGTAGTTGCACCACCCATTTTAGTCTATTCTAGTGGGGTTTGGGATCGGGATTTTGACCCACAGCCCAATGGATGTAGACTCCCAGACTTCGAAAGCGGTGTCTGAGCCGCGGGCAGAGTCTCCTCATCGTTGCGCGTCTGCACCTCCCCCTCATCGAACAAGGGATAGTCCTCGGGAGGGCCGCAAGAAGCCCACGCAGCCAAAGGGCGGCTGTCCAGAAGCTCTGGAGGCTCTCCAAAGGCCTCGTTTCCTTAGGGTCTAGTTCCAACACCATGCGGAACAAGAGGCATCAACCACCTTGTTGAGGTGCGACGTTTTCTGAGCGCCGCACTTTGCACTCGTCCAGGAGGACGTTCACCTCCGCCAAAATGGCCGTGCATTCACAGTTTGGGCCAAGAGGTGATGCTAAACCACCCAAAACTGGATCTGGGTAATTCAGTTCAAGGTTGTAAAGCAGAGGAGAAGAGAAACGAACCACGTCAACCAATATCCCAACGGTGTCAGAAGGTAATGTCCAAAGCACCGAGGGTACAAAGGACCCCATCTTGGATCCCAAGCAATGGAGCAGTGCTTCTGCGCGCACCTTTTGCAGGCGTCTTTTGCAGGGGGAAACCAACCGCAAAGCCGCCCGTTCGGGCCATTTCGGGCCATTTCTTTCGCTCATTTTGACACATAGCTCCAAGGGAAGTAAAGCCGCGCGTGAAACCCAAACCCCAAGCCCCAAACTGCCCCAGATGAAGCAAACCCAAACCAACAAAAACAAAAGAAAAAGAAAAGAGGCCCCAAACTCCAAACCCGAGCTCAACCGCCTTGCTCCTCCGCTTCTTTTTTCGCTTCCGCTTCCTTCCGCCTCCCCGCCTCGCTTCCTTCCCTCCCCGAATCCGCCTCCCGACTCATCATGGCGTCGGTGAGCACCTCGTCCAGCTGCAGCATGAAGCCCAGCGCCACGGAGTTCACGATGATGTCGTCGATGCCTCCCGCGCTGAGCGGCGCGGCGCGGAGCGGCTTCGGCGCGGCTTCGGCGCTTCGAAGCGCCAAGCGCGCGCGTCGGCCGAACGAAACGCGGGGCGAAAGACGAAACGCGGGGAAGCCGGGCTTTAGCGGGGGGTGGGAAGAGTTTTGGGGCCCAAAGGAAAAGTCGACAAGTTGGATGCCGGAAAAACAGTGGGCGCAAAACATTGGAGTTGGTACCCCTTTTTG
Organism: Effrenium voratum; assembly: GCA_963377175.1. Taxonomy (NCBI): domain Eukaryota; class Dinophyceae; order Suessiales; family Symbiodiniaceae; genus Effrenium; species Effrenium voratum. The sequence goes on along the minus strand of CAUJNA010002446.1, from coordinate 171,420 downwards.
GTGGAGATGTGTGGTTCCCCTTAAAAACAGGCACACCCATAGGGAGTTGATCAATATTCCCCTCAAATGAACATGTGGGACTTGTCCCATGATGGAAATATCAGCCTTTTTGTAGTTCCCCAATGGTCATCCCATGTATCACGGACCTTTGGATCAACCCCAATATGCGTGAAACATGAAGCCGGAGATGACCTACGAAAATCTGAGTCAGTGAAACAATTGTTTCTTCTTGGGACAAGTTTGCCGACTTTAAACCAGACATAGAAGGATACATTATTTTTGGTTGGGACAAAGCGCAACTCAAGAAGGACACATGCCTACAACAGAAGTGGCTTGGTTTGGCCCACGATCCTCCGTGTCTCAAACTGAAGAGGTCGAAACCGAGTTGGAGAAAAGTTCGAGCTGGAGCTCAAGCTGAGAGTAACAGCCCCTTAAGTAACAGCCCAAATCTCGATTGAGTTTGACACATACGCTTCCCGAGTCTTCCGTTGTAACCCCCCCCCCCCGCCAGCAAGCCCTCCCCCCCTTCCCCGGTAGCTCCCGCCGCCCTTTTTGGGGGAATCCATGTCACAGCCCCTCACCGAGGATGGCCGAGAAGGTGATGTTGAAAACCACCAAGGATGGCCGTGGTTCGAAAAACGTGTACCAAAATGGCACCTGGGTAAATGGAACCAAAGACCAAAGCATGCGTATCTCTATATAGAGACCCCTCGTTGAGCCAGACAATTGATGGGCCTCCGGTCTCCATCAGGAAGTTGATGCCAGTGCCTTGGCACGTGAAAGGGGCGACTTGCCGTTGCGCCGAGTGGTTTCAATTTTAACTTGGGCAACCCCCCCTCGACCTTGGCTTAAGGGAGCACCAAAACGAAGACTCAGCATTTGAGACAAACCGAGTCCCAGCGCGCGGGAGTTGGGAATCCGTGAATCCGTGCTAGGGGATCGAGACAGTGGGATGTGGCATCCAATAAAACCGCTGGATCGCAAAGACTTTGAAACACAAAGCCTGAGGCCCAAAGCACGTGGAAACCGGCTTGTGCTTCAGGTTCCCAGCAAGCTTTCCCTTCTCGACATCTCGAGAAACTCAGAAACTCAGTTCGCAGAAACCAAAAGCCGACTCCCTCCTCTCAGCCCTACGGCCTCTCCCTCTCAGCCTCTCAGCTCCCGTCTGGCTGTCATCTCCCAGAGCATCATCTTCGGCACAAGTACCAGTAAGACCTCGGATAGGACATAGGTGCTCTTTTTCCGAAAAATCGCTGGGTTCCCCCTGGTACATGGGCCATAAAACCCCTCCAAACCAGTGGAACCCTTCCATTTTTAACAAAACTGACCGATCAAAAGGACGTCTATCGCCTCCGGAGCTTCTGACATCCATCCCTGGACTACCCTGGCGCCCTGGCAAATGGCCATGGGCTTTTCAAAATCCAAATCGCAAAGCCCCAAGTGAACATCCGATTCAATCCAACCACTAAAACTTGGTTGACGTTGGGTTTGTGGAGCAAAAATCTTCAAATTTTAGAAGTTAAGTGGATTTGGATTTCAACCACTAAACCACAATAAGCAAAAATGTGAAATGTGTCCCAACAACAACCATGAAAATAGGCTCTGAAATGTTGGTGCACCGAAAGCCCCAAAATGGGATCCCGTTAGTTTTGACCCACAGCCAAATGAACCGCGAGGCATTGACGACAAACTTCGATGCGCGAAATCCTGGCCTTATGACGCCTTATGATTTGGAGTTTGATGAGTCACCCACCCGTTTTCCAGCTGAAACTTCTTGAGTGTGACAATGCAGCCAATGTCGTCCCTGCCACTGCAGTGGAGCATGTAGATGATGCTAACTATTGAGCCCATTGCTCATATCGGCTTCTGCTGGGTCCCCAGCGTTCACTATCTTCCACGTCCTGGCGAATCGAGTCGTAGGTGGACCATACTTTCCTGTGCGTCCAACTGGGTTCTTCTCAAATTAGGCTGCTCCGTAGTTTCAGATATGGCCATGGGTCCAAACCCGGTTAGCCCCCAGTGAACATCCCAATCCAACCACAGGGGTGAATTCACCTACCAACCAAAATGGGATCCAAAAACGATTTTGACAACCACAGCCATATGGAGCTTTCATGGCTCCAATTCTGTTTCCTTGGGGTCCCCGAGGGGGAAACCGGGCGTTTCAGGGGACCGAACATGCCGATTCTCTTTGAGATACGTTCCGCCGGCTCTTCTCGGTGTCTCATTCTTGGAAGCTGACAGAAGGGTTTCGGAAGACTACCTCTCCTTTTGGGGAAGCCCTTTGTCCACTTCCGTGGTCGTTGGAAAGAGGGTCATCTCAAAGGGGAAACCGATCCGTTCTTGAGTATCTGACACCGACCCTTTTATTCGCTCGCAGAGCGCGCAAATTGTTCGGCTCCTAGGCATGCCGGCCACTTTCACCTCCACCTGCCGCACGCCCGGATCGACAAGCCCCGCCCGAAGCTGCCCCAAGTCAGTTCTGCAATAGGTCGTTGCTCTTGAGGAAAAGCATCCAGCCAAGCCCAAAGTTAACATGATTCTCCAAATTTATGCAGTGGCTCAAAGTGACACTGCCAATCGCAATCTATCAAATCCGCAGAAATATGAAGTGCATGGGTGCTTTGGACACTCTAGATAGTGTTCTGCGGGGACTACACGTGCTTCACGTTCGAGGCATGCCCCTTCAGATGCAACACATTCACAGCTGAGCCCTCCGATTGGCACTGAATCTTCTTGGCTGTGTGCAATGCATGGGACACGAACGGGAAAAACGAGCGGAAGACAAAGAGGCGGCAGCGGAAGCGAAGAGCAGCCGGAGGCGTGGCGAAGATAGGCAGATGAGCGGAGAAAAGGGCCAGGGGAGAAGGGTAGCGACAAAGACCACGGGCAAAAGGGCGGAGAGTGGGAGAAGAGCCCGGAGAAGAAAGGGAGAGGAGCGAAGCAAGGAGCAGAGAGAAAAGCAGGGGGAAGAGCAGGCAGATATGGCCATGGGTCAAAACCCCGGTTAGCCCCCAGTGAACATCCCAATCCCACCTAAAATAGACTAAAATGGGTGGTGCACCTATCCCAAAATGGTACCGTTGGTTTTGACCCACGGCCATAATATGAGCAAAGTAAGAAGAGCGGGCAGACAAGTATAAAAAGGAGCAGCGGAGAGAGTGTGGCAACAGAGAGAAGAGCCAAAGACCAATGCTTCAAGCAGTCGGAAAGACACGCAATCGAGCCAAGCAAAAAGAGCAGCGGGGAAGAAGCGAAGCAAAAGAATGGACATAAAATGAGAGGAGAGTAGCAGGCAAGTACAAGAGACAAAGAGAAGAAAAAAACAGCTGGAAAGATTGAGCCTTGAGGCAGGAAGAAGAGCAAGAGGAGATCAGAGAGCGAAACTGAAAAAATATCTTCACCTCAGCTTGAGATTGGCATCGGGGCGCCAAAAGAGCCAGCCAGTCCTTTGGTCCCCCAAACGCCGCCGGAAGCCGCCCGCCTGGCTCAGCCACTTCTCCATGGTCTCCGAAGCTGGATCCTCATCCTGGCCGACGCACACGTCGCACGCGTCGCACACGCAGGGCTTGCCGCTTGGGGGGGGGCCATCCTGCCATCAAGTTGGGTTTGGGGAGCAAAAATCTTCAAATTTTAGCAGTTAAGTGGATTTGGATTTCAACCACTAAACCACAAGAAGCCAAAATGTGACATGTGTCCCAACAACAAGCATGTTCGGGGGCTTCTTGTTATTTCGCGGGGGTTCTGCACAAAGTCAAAGGCCAGTCCTCTGACTGGCCGAGATAAGTTGGACGAATCCTCCCCCACGATGGACACTTTCCGGGCATCCAGGTCCCATGGAACCTGCTTGGGCTAGCACATGTTGGGATTCTGGGCATGTTGGGAGACCCCGGTAACCAGACCACAGAACACAGGCGGAA